>JAQQAC010025709.1:2827822-2904303 GCA_029783875.1 Phataginus tricuspis | reverse complement strand
GTGTGTGTGTGTGTGTGTGTGTGTGTGTGTGTGTGTGTGTGTGTGTGAGAGAGAGAGCATTGGTTTCAAGAGGCTCTGGTAAAGAATATCGGTGACTCTGATCTATTACAACTTTTGGGAAAAAAAAAACATGTCCAAGGTACTGTGCTTCCCTGAAGGCAGGGACCTTGTCTTACTTATGGTGGGCCCTCTGTGCCCATATCTCTTCCCACATAATGCAGCAGGTTCTTCAAAACACTTGCTGAGTGCATCTGTGAATGTCCTATTGTTTTGCACATAGTGGCCAGCAAATCACTGTACTTTTGCCCAGGTGAGTTATTTATCTGGGTCTGAATCTTGACTATGAAAGAGAGTACAGAGCAGTGAGAAGTCTAGGTGAGGTAATTTAACCCTAATATTCAAAGTAGAATACAAAACTCAATAGATTCAAACTAATGATTGCTTAATTTTGAGTTATATTATTCCCAAAGCTCTACACACATCAAAAAGAGGCTCTCTCCCTTGTTTTTATCGACCCAGATCAAAGAACCTTCTATAACCATCATGCTAATAATACCTTACTTGATAACAGTATTTCTGATGGTAATATAAAATCACGGAGCAGTATGACAGCACTTCACATATCAAGAATGCAAGGACAAATTAAAAGTGACTTTTACATTTCCAAAAGTCATTTTTCATTAATGGATGGAAGAGTAAGGTCAACACGAGAGCTTTTAAGGCTTTGGAATTAATAGGTTATGTGCTTCTCCCCCATCATTTATCCAAATAAAATCATTAGGGGAAAACTAGCAATTGAAAAATATTTAAAATAATCATCAATATCATATTTTGCTTTGAATTACATACACAATTATCCCCAACACCATATTCAACAACAACAAGATCATAACAGAATACAGTAAAAGCCACCTTTAGACAACATAGCCTCGGGTACTAACAAATGACTCATTTTTTGTTGTAAGCAATATGTAAATTACTCTAAAGACTCCAGTTTCCAACTGATATAAAAAGTGGTATTTTTAACATAATGAGCTAACTGCCTTATATCACTATTAACCTCAGTATAGGTATTAGAATACTTTTGAATTATTTCTTCACTCACTTTTATTCATTAAATAAGTGTTTAATATATTCTACCACAAGTAGAATATATTCTATCACCACATACAGTAATAGAATTTTTTGTATTCCCATTTGAGATATGAGGAAACAGGTTCAGTAAGGATAACATACAGGAATAAATGATGTAATTCAGCTAAATATTAAGGATTAGATCACAAATTTAAACTTAGAGCTGCCTGATTCCAAAGCCTGCATAAGTACTTTCACCGACACTATGATGTTGCTAGAACACACTGTCTCCTAAAAAAATCACAGCTTTACGCAAATCCACAAATTATGACAGCAGAGAAAATTAACTACAGTAAATAGAGGACATAAACTAAAATGATAATAAAATGAGTATCTGGGGTCAAATCAAGTAAAATCTTTTCTCACTGCAAGGAAAAAGGGTTTTTAAAAAAATTTAAAGTGAGAGTGAGACAGTACTTAGCAAATTTTTCTAATTTATCATGAAACTATCACTTCACATGGTTGTGTGAAACTACAGGATGTAACGTTTTTACATAGATATCCACACCATTTACAACACACTAGAGTAGGCAGCAAGTATTTCTGCGTTTGAGAGATGACACCAGATTCCCAACTTCAGTGAAAACTTTCAATGTGTAATAATGAAGGTTCCAACTGAAGACAGACTGCCGATTGATCACCCATAGGAAGAATAAATAGATTCATGGGCTGTACAGTTTTGGCGAAGTGAATTCTCTATACTGGTTATGGAATCTGCTGGTAATCATTAATACCTGCAGCTCTGCCTCTGAGAAGTAGCTATAACCATGTAAGTGAAGAAAACACTTCTGTCCACCTAAAATTACAAATTATAAAAGGTTGACTTTTCTAAAGTAAAATCATATTTTAGTATGTGCTTATTAAATATAAGCCTTGAGTAAAACTCAAGCAGATATGAGGAAAACATTTTAAATGAGTGAAATAAAATTCAGACATCATTAATGCAAGACATAAACAGAAACATGAGAGCAACTTGAAAATGGAAAAGAGTTATGGAAATGTTAACACCTAACACCACCAACATTACTGTTTAAACAGACAAACAAATGTCAAAACATCTGTCTCGTTGCAGATAGTTATCTGGAACTCCCAAAGGAGACTGCAGAGGGAACAGGCGGCACAGGACGGGCTGGGCGGACTAGCCTCCCCTACCAGCCTGGGGCCACCTGTGCAGTGGCCACCCACCCACGTCACAGAAACCTGCTGGGTCCCGTGTGAAATGTGCTCCTGGAGGGCAGAATGCCACGGAAGTGGGGCCAGGAGTCTGTAAAGCTGACTGATTTCTAGAAACTCCTGTGGTGCCTATGCCCCAGCTGTGATTGTTGTTAAAAATATCTATTCTTTTCTTTACATTGCAGGTAGATAACTATGTGACACACCTCTTCTCCCTTTTTCTTTTAAATACTCTCACCACTGGTGGCGATGGTTATTAGGTCAGGATAAAAATATCTAAGTTCTGTCTTAAGGTCACCTTTTTCAAGATGTTCATTTACTCCTTGTATTTTGGGCTCTTTAATATTAAAGTGTCCTGAAAAACGTGGACAGAGACGTGGGCAGAGACTCAGCGGTCTTCAACTTGTTTTGTTTGCCTGCGTCTATCTACGCCTGATCACCTGAGCACCATGCTGCCTTTTCAGTTACGGAGGTCCGTTCAAAATGAAAACTGATGGCCTCTGAGCCCATATCAACACTGAATGGAAACGTCTGTCAAGTTCCTTCTGAAGAACACCTAAGTACCTCTTTGTTCAAATACCATGCGTTTTGTTTCTCATAGGAGGTGAACACTAGTTTGAAGCACATTCATATTCTATTGAAAAATCTCAATAAACTGACTCATTGTCAATGTATCCCGAATGTTTTGTAATTTCCAAGATGTAAGCCACATAACCAGCTAATATATCCCCTACACTTTTTAAAAGACTCCCAATCCCCCCCTCTAAGTCATCTCTAGCCCACGTACACACAGCACTGACGAGGGGACGACACACAAGCCCTGGAACCACGTTCTAGGGCATGCAGTCCATCTGCGGGAGCACCCGGAAATCAGCCCACGGTTTGGGGATCAAGCACTAAGAGCTCCTCCCTCCAGGCCCAGAGCTAGTCTTAGGTGACACGGTGAGCCGGGATGCCCATATCTTTTGGAGTCCTCATGTCCCACAGGTTAGGAGTCATTCAGTCCTCAGACTCATTCATTAACAAGCAGCTACTGAGTGGGCTAGGGATTAAGAAAAAGAAGGTCCCCAGGGCACATGCTGCTCACGGTGGACGAGGCAAGAGACTTGGCACTGTCCTCACCAGGGGGAGGGTCCAGGAGGCAAAGGAGCCGACTTCCAAAGCACTCAGGCTCCGGGAAGAATCCTCATAGTGTGTTTCTGTGGTTAAATGTTTCTATTTGCTACTGTCTGCATGTGATTCCCTAAAACTGCTACAACCATCTTGGGACCGCAAGGGAAAACCTTGAGAGAATCACAGAAAATTGCATCTTTTAGCCCCGGAATTGAATAACTCTAGAATGTGGCTATACACTATAAATTCTTGCTATTTAAGATAATAACTGCCCTTTTGTTAAAGGCATATAGGAGAAGGTCTTTTATTTGCCCCCCAAAAGCTTCCTAACTGATAAAGCCCATCATCAGAAAGCCACGGGTCACATGTTGCTTACCACTGCCCTCTCTCAGCGAAGGGGTAGCAGGCACCGGCACGCTGTGAGTTAACCCACAGAGCCAGCGCTTCACACGGCCAAAGCCAAGTGCTTCATGCTGCTCTGCAAAATTCCCAAAGAAGGGTGATCCACACAGCCAATGACAGAGTGTGCGCACACCTGTGATGCTGGACCCAGGCATGTTTCAAATCAGAATCTGGGAGGCACTAAAGAGTCCCCTCTACACTCAGGCAGAAGCCAGACCAGACAAGGCAGGGAGTGAGAGTGTCACCCTAGTCCCCCTCCCCAACACACGGCCTAACGGATCAAATACAGCAGCACTCTTTCTTACCAAACACAGACACAGCCTCAGAATCCTTAATAATTCTCTCCTCCAGCTACTACCAATCAGTAAATAGTTGCCTACTTAAGTTACTACCTATTTGCCATCCTGCACTTTGATAGCTTTTGCCAGATACTAAGAGTGGAGATTCAAGGTCACACAACTGTCACCTTGGAATGACTTCTTTGGGGGATCCTTTGCAGAACAGGTATCTCCACACAGGGCCTCTGAGTGTGGCTCCGACAAGCAGCTTACCACAAAATGGCGATAGGGAACGACAAATGCTTTCAGAGGGAAGGTTTACAACACACAGCATAGAACTGGTCTCACTGCCCTAAAGTCAAGCCTCACGTTCTTTCACACGTAACCTGACTGGGACAAAAACTCCCAACTCTGATGCTTACCAGCTTTATCTCAGTTTCCTTATCTCTGAAGTGGAAATGATGAGAATATCTTTCTCATAATATTATTGTAAGGATTAGCTGAATTAATATACATAAAGCACTTAGATTAATAAGTATTACAGAAGTATTTATTATTTAACGATTTCATCTTTTATACAAATCTACCTTCTCTTTGTTTTTTACTACTACAGTAAGCTAATATAGGTTTTTATCCATAGAAACAGCTCCTATATCATATCTGCTCTTTCCTGTTAAATTCTTGTTTTTTTTCTTCACAGCATGAAAACAAATTAAAATCTTATTTTTTATCAAAAGCATGGGGATTTTCTTTAGACTTAGGAGTTTCATTACATTCGTTCATTCATTCTTTCTATAAAGGTTTACAAATTTTATTTCATTAAGCTTTGATTTATATTAGTAATCCTGTTGTACTGAAACTTTGCATGTTCATATTCAAATTAAGTGTATTCTTCCATAATAAATATTTAGAAGAATCCTATGTAACAGTATACTGTCCTAGGCAATGGATTTGCAATTCCTGTAACAAAAATAAATACATAAATATATGCTACATGTCACATTTTAAAATATAACAAAATGATATATTTAAAAAGATAAAATAAGTATTTTTAATGTGAAAAATTATAAGAAAAAAATACTTTCTGTCTAAAATCACTTGTTTCTAACTTACTCCTTAGAGAATCACACATACACACACACACACACAAAATGAAGTCATGTATCTTAGAAATTGCCAGAAATTTCACATATTCTGTTTCCCTTCCTTGTACTGGAATTTCACATAAACAGTTTAGGAAGAAAGTTCTGATGAGACTTGCTCTCGTTTCCTTAGCCCCACAGTAAGAGGACATACAGACAGCGGAACAGGCACTCTTGCGAAGATAATCCATGGCCAAAAAACTAAAAAATATTTTAAGGCTATAAGAAGTACTAATAATAAGTTATTAATTATCTCAGATAATTCTATGTGACTGGAAAGCTAAACATGGTTGTTTATATATGTTTTAGATAAACTCTTTAAGTGAAAAAAGTCACACAAATTCCAAAATAAGGAATTTTGACCATTATTGCTCCAAGGACCCTTGACTTTTAAAACCCACAGCCTGGCATCAATTTCTAAAACATTCTTAGAATTAATGGGCCCTTATTATAAGTTCTTAGTGTTTATAATAACTTCAACAGAAATCATTCCCTTCCTCGTTTTGATCACTTCCTGTTCACTTGTTCTGGAAGTTTGAGGACTATCCGTATTTTGTTGTGTCTCTGCTCAATGTTCTGGGCTTTATGAGTCATTCTTAATAATGCTTCATCATTTACACACATTAGAGACAGGAGTATTTTCCCCTCTTCCTGAATCCTGTTCACTCAAATGTGCACTTTTCCCCCAAAGACATTCAGTGTTTTACCATTAGGTTTTAAATTGTGTGAAAACCAAAAGAACATTTATTCCACTTTATCTGAACATATTAAAGTCATATAAGTTCTATGATGAATTTCTAGCAAAACTTTATTCCTTGGTGTTTCACTA
The DNA here is from genome assembly GCA_029783875.1 of Phataginus tricuspis. Lineage (NCBI taxonomy): Eukaryota > Metazoa > Chordata > Mammalia > Pholidota > Manidae > Phataginus > Phataginus tricuspis. Next base: position 2,898,232 of record JAQQAC010025709.1, on the reverse strand, counting down.
ACACTACAGAGATACACACTTTTTGCTTCAACTTCAAAAGCTGGATCTACTGCATTAGGATATCTGCAAGTGAATTATCACTGGATATTGACACAGCCGACCATCAGACAAGTGACGAGCTCTGGGGAGGTGGCAGAAAGACAGGGAGTGAAACGTACTGCACTGACTTTTTCCATACCAAACAAGACACTCCAAATTGTGACTATTCATTCAAAACATGTCTTACCAAATTTCCTTCACACCTTTCAATAACTTCATTGTTCTTAAGACATAGTCCAAACCCTAAACACAACCAAAAAGGCCCTGGCAGGATCAGCTAGGCTCATATCCACGTCCTCGCCCTCCAATGAACCAAAAAGCCCCTTGGAGTATTCCTGCCTTTCTCCCTCCCTCTGTTCTAGGAAGCTCGCCCTTCAGGCCCCAGATTAAATTCCATTGCCCAGAGAACCCTTTCCTAGCCCCAGACAAAAAAAGATCCTTGTTACATGAACTCATTAAACACTGCCCTTTCTCTCTAGTACTTCTGTTTGGACTTTTTCCAATTTTACTTAAATATACTCGACACACAGCACTGAACATGCTGGAAGCTGAAGGTGTACAGCTTAATGATCTGGCATACATACATCGTGAAATCACCACCACAGTAAGTTTAGTTAACATTCATCATCTTGTAGAGATACAAAAAAAAAAAAGAAAAAATGTTTTTATCCTCGTGATGAGAACTTAGGATCAACTCTTTTGACAACTTCCCTGCACCCTGCACAGCACTGGGAGCTGATCGTCAGGCTGAAAGTCACATCCCAGGCCATACCCCAGAACTGAAGTTTGTGCTTTTTGACCAAGTTCCTCCAGTGCTCCCTCCCACCACTCCCCACCTCTGGTAATCACCAATCTGATCACTTGTTCTAGGAGTTTGGATTTAATTTTTTCTTTTTTTGGTTTCCTTAGATGGGTTATTTTTTGGTATTATTAATGCACAATTACATGAGCAACATTATGGTTACTAGACTCCCCCTATTATCAAGTCCCCACCACATACCCCATTACAGTCACAGCCAAGTAGTAAAATGTCCATCAGTGTAGTAAGATGCTACAGAATCACTACTTGTCTACTCTGCCTTATACTACCTTCCCCATATCCTCCCCCTGCCCACCCCCGCTACATTATGTGTGCTAATGGTAATACCCCTTTTTCCCCTTATCCCGCCCTCCCAACCCATCTTCCCCAGTCCCTTTCTCTTTGATAACTGGTAGTCCATTCTGGGGTTCTGGGAGTCTGCTGCTGTTTTGTTCCTTCAGTTTTTTATTTGTTCTTATGCACCACAGATGAGTTGAATCACTTGATACTTGTCTTTCTCCACCTGGCTTATTTCACTGAGCATAATACCCTCTAGCTCCATCCATGTTGCTGCAAATGGTAGGATTTGTTTTCTTCTTACAGCTGACTAATATTCCATTGTGCATATGTACCACCTCTTCTTTATACATTCATCTACTGATGGACCCTTAGGTCACTTCTATTTCTTGGCTATTGTAAATACTTCTGCGATAAACATAGGGGTGCATATGTCTTTTTCAAACTGGGCTGCTGCATTCTTAGGGTAAATTCCTAGGAGTGGAATTTCTGGGTCAAATGGCATTTCTATTTTGAGTTTTTTCAGGAACCTCCATACTGCTTTCCACAATGGTCGAACTAATTTACATTCCCACCAGCAGTGTAGGAGGGTTCCCTTTCCCCCCATCCTCGCCACTATTTGTTGTTGTTTGTCTTTTCGATGGTGACCTTCCTAACTGGTGTGAGGTGATATCTCATTGTGGTTTTAATTTGCATTTTTCTGATGATTAGCAATGTTGAGCCTCTTTTCATGTGCCTGTTGGCCATCTGAATTTCTTCTTTGGAGAAGTGTCTGTTTAGCTCCTCGCCCACTCTTTAATTGGCTTATTCGCTTTTTGTTTGTTAAGGTGCATGAGCTCTTTATATAATTTGGATGTCAACCCATAACTGGATATGTCATTTATGAATATATTCTCCCATACTGTAGGATGTCCTTTTGTTCTAGTGATGGTATCCTTTGCTGTACAGAAGCTTTTTAGTTTGATATACTCCCATTTGTTCATTTTTGCTTTTGTTTCCCTTGCCCGGGGAGATATGTTCATGAAGAAGTTGCTCATGTTTATGTCCAAGAGATTATTGCCTGTGTTTTTTTTCTAAGAGTTTTATGGTTTCATGACTTACATTCAGGTCTTTGATCCATTTGAGTTTACTTTTGTGTATGGGGATAAACAATAATCCAGTTTCATTCTCCTACATGTAGCTGTCCACTTTTGCCAAAACCAGCTGTTAAAGAGACTGTCTTTTCCCCATTGTATATACATGACTTCTTTATCGTATTTTAATCGACCATATATGCTTGGGTTTATATCTGAGCTCTCTAGTCTGCTCCATTGGTCTATGGGTCTGTTCTTGTGCCAGTACCAAATTGTCTTGATTACTGTGGCTTTGTAGTAGAGCTTGAAGTCAAGTAGCGTAATCCCCCCAACTTTATTCTTCCTTCACGGGATTGCTTTGGCTATTCGGGGTCTTTTGTGGCTCCATATAAATTTTAGAACTACTTGCTCTAGTTCATTGAAGAATGCTGTTGGTATTTTGATAGGGATTACATGGAATCTGTAGATTGCTTTAGGCAGGATGGCCATTTTGACAATATTAACTCTTCCTAGCCATGAGCACGGGGTGTGTTCCCATTTATTGGTATTTTCTTTAATTTCTCTCATGAGTGTCCTGTAGTTTTCAGGATATAGGCCTTTCACTGCCTTGGTTGGGTTTATTCCTAGGTATTTTATTTTTTGATGCAATTGTGAATGGAATTGTTTTCCTGATTTCTCTTTCTGCTAGTACATCATTAGTGTGTAGAAATGCAACAGATTTCTGTGTATTAATTTTGTATCCTGCAACTTTGCTGAATTCAGATATTAGTTCTAGTAGTTTTGCAGTGGATTCTTTAGGGTTTTTTATTTCCAATATCATGTCATCTGCAAACAGTGACAGTTTGACTTTTTCCTTACCAATGTGGATGCCTTTTCTTTTTGGTGTTGTCTGATTGCTATGGCTGTGACATCTAGAACTATGTTGAATAAAGGTGAGGAGAGTGGACATCCTTGTCTTGTTCTGATCTTAGAGGAAAAACTTTCAGCTTTTCACTCTTAGGTCTGATGTTGGCTGTGGGTTTGTCATATATGGCCTTTATTATGCTGAGGTACTTGCCCTCTATACCCACTCTGGTGAGTTATTATCACGAATGGATGTTGAATTTTGTCAAATGCTTTTTCAGCATCTATGGAGATGATCATGTGGTTTTTGTCTTTCTTTTTGTTGATGTAGAGGATGATGTTGATGGATTTTCGAATGTTGTACCATCCTTGCATCCCTGGGATGAACCCCACTTGATCATGATGGATGATCTTTTTGATGTATTTTTGAATTCGGCTTGCTAATATTTTGTTGAGTATTTTTGCATCTATGTTCATCAGGGTTATTGGTCTGTAATTTTCTTTTCTTGTGGTGTCTTTGCTGGTTTTGGTATTAGAGTGATGTTGGCCTTGTAGAATGAGTTTGGGAGTATTCCCTCCTCTTCTACTTTTTGAAAACTTTAAGAAGGATGGGTATTAGGTCTTCACTAAGTGTTTGATAAAATTCAGCAGTGAAACCATCTGAATGGTCCAGGAGTTTTTTCTTAGGTAGTTTTTGGATTACCAGTTCAATTTCTTTGCTGATAATTGATCTATTCAGATTTTCTGTTTCTTCCTGGGTCAGCCTTTAACAGTTGTATTTTTCTAGAAAGTTGTCCGTTTCTTCTAGGTTATCCAGTTTATTACCATACAATTTTTCATAGTACTCTCTCATAATTCCTTGTATTTCTGTGGTATCTGTAGTAATTTTTCCTTTCTCATTTCTGATTCTGTTTATGTGCATAGACTCTCTTCTTTTTCTCAATAAGTCTGGCTACAGGTTTATCTATTTTGTTTATTTTCTCAAAGAACCAGCTCCTGCTTTCATTGATTCTTTCTATTGTTTTATTCTTCTCAATTTTATTTATTTATGCTTTAATCTTTATTATGCCCCTCCTTCTACTGACTTTGGGCCTCATTTGTTCTTCCTTTTCTAGTTTCATTAATTGTGAGTTTAGACTGTTCATTTGGGATTGTTCTTCTTTCCTGAGGTAGGCTGTACTGCAATAAATTTCCCTCTTAGCACTGCTTTCGCTGCATCCCACAGATTTTGTGGTGTTGAATTATTATTGTCATTTGTCTTCATATATCACTTGCTCTCTGTTTTTATTTGGTCACTGATCCATTGATTATTTAGGAGCATGTTATTAAGTCTCCACGTGTTTGCAGGCTTTTTCATTTTCTTTGTGTAATTTATTTTTAGTTTCATACCTTTGTGATCTGAGAAGCTGGTTGGTACAATTTCAATCTTTTTGAATTTACCGAGGTTCTTTTTGTGGCCTTGTGTATTATCTATTCTTGAAAATGTTCCAAGTGCTCTTGAGAAGAATGTGTGTCCTGTTGCTTTTGGGTACAGTGCCCTGCAGATGTCCATTAGGTCCATGTGTCCTAATACGTTGTTCAGTGCCTCTGTCTCCTTACTTATTTTCTGTCTGGTTGATCTGTCCTTTGGAGTGACTGGTGTGTTGAAGTCACCCAAAATGAATGCATTGCATTCTATTTCCCCCTTTAATTCTGTTAGTATTTGTTTCACATATGTAGGTGATCTCTGTTGGGTGCATAGATATTTATAATAGTTATATCCTCTTGTTATACTGACCCCTTTATCATTATGTAATGTCCTTCTTTGTCTCTTGTGACTTTCTTTGTTTTGAAGTCTATTTTGTCTGATACAAGTACTGCATCTCCTGCATTTTTCTCACTATTAGTTGCATGAAATATCTTTTTCCATCCCTTTACTTTCAGTCTGTGTATGTCTTTGGGTTTGAAGTGAGTCTCTTGTAGGCAGTATATAGATACGGCTTGTTTTTTTATCCATTCAGTAACTCTGTGTCTTTTGATTGGTGCATTTAGAGCATTTACATTTAGGGTGATTATCGATAGGTATGTACTTATTGCCATGGCAGGCTTTAGATTTTTGGCTACCAAAAGGGTCCTGGGTAATTCCCTTACTATCTAAGTCTAATTTAACTCACTTTGTGTGCTATTACAAATACAACCTAAAAGTTCTTTTTTTTTTCCTTCTTTTTCTTCCTCCTCCATTCTTTGTATGTTATGAATCATATTGTATACTCTTTGTCTATCCCTTGGGTGACATCCATTTAGCCTTAGGAATACTTCTATCTATAGGAGTTCCTCCAAAATGCTCTGTAGAGGTGGTTTGTGCAAGGTCAAATCTCTCAGCTTTTGCTTATATGAAAATTGTTTAATCCCTCCTTCAAATTTAAATGATAACCTTGCCGGGTAGAGTATTCTTGGTTCAAGGCCTTTCTGCTTCATTGCATTAAATATATCATGCCACTCTCTTCTGGCCTGTAAGGTTTCTGTTGAAAAATCTGATGACAGCCTGATGGGTTTTCCTTTGTATGTGATCTTTTTTCTCTCTCTAGCTGCTTTTAAAAGTCTGTCTTTATCCTTGATCTTTGCCATTTTAATTATCATATGTCTTGATGTTGTCTTCCTTGGGTCCCTTATGTTGGGAGATCTGTGCACCCCTATGGCTTGAAAGACTATCTCCTTCCCCATATTGGGGAAGTTTTCAGCAATTACCTTCTCTATGACACTTTCTATCCCTTCTTCTCTCTCTTCTTCTTCTGGTATCCCTATTATGTGAATATTGCTCCGCCTGGATTGGTCACACAGTTCTCTAAATATTCTTTAATTCTTAGAGATTCTTTTTTCTCTCTGTGCCTCAGCTTCTTTGTATTACACTTCTCTAATTTCTATTCCATTTACTGTCTCTTCTACAACATCTAATCTGCTTTTAAATCCCTCCATTGTATGTTTCATTTCAGATATGGAATTTCTTAATGATTTAATCTCTGCCTTAAATTCATTCCTGAGTTCCTGAATATTTCTCTGTACCTCCATAAACGTGTTTATGATTTTTATTTTGAACTCTCTTTCAGGAAGACTGGTGAGTTCAGTTTCATTTGGCCCTTTGTCTGGGGTTTGTGAGATTTTGGTCTGAACCATATTCTTTTGACGTTTCATATTTCTGTGTGGTGCCCTCTATTGCCCAGAAGCTCCAGTCTCTGGAGTTGCTCAGCCCCTAGGGTAAGGTTGGGGGGTCGTAGGGGAGCAGAGCTGGTGCCTGAGGGTAGGAAAGATCTGTTTCCTTATTCCCATCTGCCGTGCCTGTCTCCCGTATCAGAGTCAGTGGGCCGATCACACAGGTGTAAGCCTCTGTGCTTTGCATCTCCAGCTGTTGTAGGTGGGGCCTCCCTCTGTCTGGCCTGACGCCAGTGCAGTGACTGCCGGTTTGTGAGCTGGTGCCGTCAGGCCTGGAGGAAGGTTCAGCAGGCTGCATACACAGTGGGGGGCCTCAGAACTGAGTAACCCGCCAGGGTGATGGAGCACCTCAAGCTCCTCAAAGTTCCCAATTTGCTGGGCAGAGCACACCTAGACAACCTTGTCCCCCACCCCTTCTCTCACGCAGCAAGCTCCGTGCAAACCCCGCTCCTTCAGCAGCCCTCTCGCTGCTAGGAAGCCTTTCAGACCACCTGCCTTTACCTTGTCCCAGAGCAGCCGGGTGTGAATCCCATCCTCCACAAATGGCAGGAATCTGTCTCTCAAGCACTCTGCCTGTTCCTGCTCCCCATCCTCCAGAGCACCACACAGTGTAGGTTTCTGCTCACAAAGTAGACCTCCAGGGCTAGGTGTTCAGCAGTCCCAGCCTTCCACCCCCTCCCCCTGCTCTGTTTCTCTTCCTCCCACTGGTGAGCTGAGGTGGGGGTAGGGTTTGGATCCTGCCCGGTCAAGGTTTTCATATGTTACCCTGTTTCATGAGGTCTGCTCTGTTCATGTTCTTTGTATGCAGCCTGGTGCAGCCTTCTTTCCTGTTGCTGTTTTAGGGTTAGTTGTATTAACTATATTTTCGCACTATCTGTGGTTTTGAAAGGAGTTCTCTGTCTTGTCTCTCACGCCACCATCTTGAATCCGATACTTCCTAGGAGTTTGGATTTCTTTTACAGTCCACATGAAAGTGAGCTCATACAGCATTTGTCTGACTTATTTCACTGAGCATAGTGCCCTCGAGGTCCACCCATGTTGTTGCAAGTGGCAGGATTTCCTCACTTTTTTGTGGCTGAATACTCCATTGTATATGTATACCACAACTTTTTGTTGTAAATGTATTTTTATTGAAATATAGGTAATATACAATATTATATTGGTTTCAAATACAACATAGTGATTCAACAATTATGAACAGTGTAGCTATTATCTGTCAATATAGAAAGATGTTACAGAATTATTGACTATATTCTCTATGCTGTGCTTTCATCCTCTAATTTATACTATGACTGAGATTTTGTGCCTCTTTATCCCCTTCACCTATTTTACCCACCTGTCCCAGCCCACCCCCATGGGAACCACCAGTCATTTCTCAGTGTTCTGAGTCCACTGCTATTTTGTTCATTTTGTTTTCTTTTGCTTTTAGATTCCACACATAAGTGAAATCATATGGTATTTGTGTCTCTCTGCCTGGCTTATTTCACTTTGCATAATACCCTCTAAGTCCATCCATGTTGTGGCAAATGGCAGGATTTCTTTTTTATGGCTGAATAATATTCTATTATGTATATGTACCACATCTTATTTATCCATTCATCTCTTGACAGACACTGATTGCTTCCATAACTTGGCTATTGTAAATATATGAAGCAGTAAGCATAGGGGTGCATGTATCTTTTTGAATCAGAGATTTTGTTTTCTTTGGGTAAATTCTTACAAGTGGTATTACAAGGGTCATATGGTATTTGTTTCTAGTTTTCTGAGGAATCTCCGGACTGTTTTCTATAGTGGCTCTTTGAGTTTACATTCCTACCAATAGAGCACGACAGCTCCCTTTTCTACAATATTCTTGTCGTATCTTGTCTTTTTGATGATGGACATTCTAACAGAAGTGAGGTGACATCTCATTGTGGTTCTGATTTGCATTTCCCCAATAATTTGTCATATTGAACATCTTTTCATGTATCTGTTGGCAATTACTGTATCTTCTTTGGAAAAACATCTATTCAGGTCCTTTTACCCATTTTTTAAATTGTGTGTGTGTGTATATATATATATATATTTTTTTTTTTTTTTGCTAATGTCTTGTATAAGCTCTTTATGCTTTTTGACTTTAACCCTTTATCACATAGATGGTTTGCAGATATTTTTTTCCATTCCATAGTTTGTCTTTTCACTGTTGGTCATTTCTTTGCTGTACAGAAGCTTTTTAGTTCAATGTAGTTCTACTTGTTGATTTTTACTTTACTTGGTTGTACTTTGGATGGCACATCCAAAAAATCACTGCCAAGACCCATGTCAAGGAGGGATTTTTTCCTGTTTTCTTCTAGGAGTTGCATAGTTTGGGGTGTTACATTCAAGTCCTTAATCCAATTTAATTTTTAAGTCTAGTTTCACTCTTTTACATGTGAATATCAAATTTTCCCATTTATTGTAGAGACAGTCTTTTCTCCACTGAGTATTCTTGTCTCCCTCTTTACATATTTGTTGACTTTATATGACTGGGTTTATTTCTAGGCTCTCAGTTCTGTTCCATGCACTGATCTATTGGTCTGTTTTTATGACAGTGACATACTGTCTTGATTATGATAGTCTGAAATCCGGAAGAGTGATACTTTCCCCTTTGTTCTTCTTTCTCAGGATTGCTTTGGCTATTTAGAGTCTTGCTAGAATTATTTTTTCCACTTGTGTAAGAAAATACCATTGGAATCTTGATAAGGATTGCATTGAATCTATAGATGGTTTTTGGTAGTATTGACATTTTAATATTTCTTTCAATCCATGAACACAGGGTACCTTTCCATTTGTCTTCCCCAATTTCTTTCATCAATGTCTTATAATTTTCAGTGTAGAGATCTTTCACCTCCTTAATTTATTCAATTTTAACTACTTTATTGTTTTTGATGCTACCATAAATGGGAGCATCTTACTTCTTTTTCAGATAACTCATTTTTAGTTTATGGAAATGTTACTGGTTTTATATGTCAATTTTGTATCCTACAACTTTAACTTAATTTGTTAACATATATCTAAAAATTTTTTGGTGAAGTCTGAAGGATTTTCTATATATAAAATCATATCATCTGCAAACAGAGACAATTTCACTCCTTCTTTCCCATTTCTGATGCCTTTCATTTCTTTTTCTTACCTCACGGCACTGGCTACAACTTCCAATATTAAACTGGATAGGAGTGGTGAGAGTGGGTACCCTTGTGCTGTTCATGACCTTAGAGGAAAATCTTTCAAACTTAGCAAATTTTATAACTGATTTAGGGTGGGGGAATTGGATGAAGGTGGTCAAAAGCTAGTAACTGTAAGGTACCTGATGACTATAATTAGCACTGCTGTATGAAAGCTGGTATGAGAGTAAATCTTAAAAGTTCTAAAAGTCATAAAGATGACCAAAATGTATTTCTCAGATATAGTTGGTCTTCATCCACAGTTCCTGAAAACACTTCAGAGCCATAAAGGTGAAATGGGTATCTTGTTACGTTAATGAGACTTTTGGCCCCTACCCAAAGGTAGGGTTACTTGCCAGGGGGCCAACCAGGTGATTAGTGGGAGAGGGGCGGAGGTTGCATCGGCCAATAGCCGATGACTTGGTCAATCATGACTATCGAATGAAGCCCTCACAAAAACCCATCAGAGCACTTCGCCCTTCTGTGAGCCCTGCTTCCCTGTGGGGGAAAGAGTAAGCTTCCGGCTTGGGGAATGCTTCCACATGCCACCGAGCCAGGTCCCAAGCTCCACAAGGATAGATTTGGGACTTTACCCTATGGATCTCTTCATGTGGCTACTATCTTGTATCCCTTATAGTGTCCTTAATTAAACTGGTAAGTGTTTTCCTGAGTTCTGTGAGCTGTTCTAGCAAATTAATTGAACCCAAGCGGCAGGTCACTGGACTCTCCAGTCTGGTGGTGGGACTGGGGGATGGAGGGCAGTCCAGCACTGAGCCCTTAACCTGTCTCTAGGTAGGCTATGTCAGAATTGAGTTGAATTCTCAAATTGCTGAGACCTGCTGGCGTTCAAGAACTGCTTGGTGTCATGAGTAAGAACTGGACGCCTCCCCACACCATATCCCCCCAACACACACACACACACACACACACACACACTGGAATGGGGTCCAGGACCCCGAATGGATATATATATATACACATCCATATATATATTGTTCTACACCTCATCATACTTTAGTGAAGCTATCAATTAACATCTATTTTGGTTATTTACATTGTCCCACCTTCTCTATTACAGTCAGTGCAGAACATGAACAAAAGGCTAAAATACAATGAAAGCAGAAAGACACAACTTCTAATGCTACTGTCTCCCATTCTTAAGGATGTGAAATCTGTAGCTAAAGTGCTCTACAGCATATCAGAATCGCCAGCACTAAAAAGCAAACAAAAACATCCCAAACCTTTAAGAAAATAAATAAGAGTGATGGAACTTCTTTATTTTAGCCAAACTACCGTCTGATGTTTGAACTGAGCTGTTGTGTTAGCTGACCTGCTTTCAACCACCCTACTGCTTTCTATCAAACTGCCTCTACCCAGAACTTTCTGGGCCAAGCCCCCCTCTTGGGCTCCCCTGAAGTGATGCTCAGCCCTGCAGCCCTTCCTCATGCCTGATGCTCCCTCAGCCAACAGCAGGACCTGATCTGCTCCCCCACTACACCCCTCCCTCCTGCAGGACGTGGTGCCAACCATCAGCTTGCATCAGAATTTCCTGGGGGGCTTGTCAAAACACAGGGGGCAGGCCCACCACCAGACTTTCCCATTCAGGAGGCCTAGCGTGAGGCCCAGCAGCTGGCATTTCTAACTTGCTCCCGAGGGATGTACATGTTGGTCTGGGGATAACACTTTGTGAATCAGTGGCCTAGATTAACAGCCTTTCCTACAAAAAGCCTTCTGAATTTCATGCCTCTGTTTAATGACCTCAATTCCCACAGATGCTGTCCCCATAACCTGCATCCTTCACTTCACACCTGGTCATACACCCTCAGCTACTGCATCTCATAGTTTCTCACCTGCTCCCACACCACAAAATTGTAAGTGGCTCATAGGCCATAAGCATAAGAAATACTGCATTAGTGACTCACAGAAAGGCCAGGACACGGCAGACAAACAGATGCACATGCTTAGTATGTAAGTCCCATCTGAGTGGCTAAAAGCAATGTGGACTTTTAAATCTCAAGCAAATTTAATTCTACTAAAAATTTATATTTGCTAGACATTATGCTAGATGCTTTCAAATACAGAGTCAACAAATATGAAAATAACCTTATTCTTTGGTTATGTGTTTATTATCTGTCTTCTCCTATAAGAAGTGACCTTGAGGAGAGCAAGTTGATATTCTTTGTTCTCTAGTTACACTCCCATAATAGGTACTCAATAAATATCTGTTAATCGGCATACTGAATGACTACCTAGGGAAATAAGCAGTACCTGGTCACTTTCCAATTACAGCTGGCCACTCAAAGGAATGTTTCTAGAAATGATTATTCAACCTCTAGTCAAATAATCCAGATCACTGTTAAAAGGGGTAGATTAAAAAAACAAAACTGAAAAAGCGTTATACCACTTATCTTTCACACACATTTATTTTTAAAATGTCTGTGCTATGTGGAACAGAACTTTAAATGCTAAAAAGAATTCTATTCAATAGATGCAATGACTTTAAACATCTTTTCCTATAATATGTGCAATTAGCATATACAATTTTTATAAAAAGAAACACTAATAAAAACAAGGTTTTTTCTAAATATTTTCAAAAATCCATTAGCTCATAACATTTTCATTACTTAGAATCCCTTGCAAACAAAATTTTTACTTAGGAAATATACTAATAATGTTGAGTGCACAAATAACAGCAACTGCTAATAGAAAATTTACAGATGCTAGAAAAACTGCTTCAGAAATCAATCTAGTCTGTAACAAAGCTATTAAATTTATCTGAATTAGTTTCATATCACTAATAATATTTGCAACGATCTGATTTAACCTTTAAAATTACCAAAATCCCAATCAACTTGATTGGATTGCTCTGAAAAGAATAAAAATACACAAGATACAGAATTAAAGATTTACAATAATATGAACAATTAACAGACTTAATGGACTACATGAAGTAACTTTTTCCAAATGATTAATATCAACTTCATCCCCTTCTAGTTACCAGATGGTGAGCTAATGTTTATTTATAATTCAGAGCAAGGCATTCAACAAATTTTCTGGTTCCCAGAAAAGAGAGAAAGTTCTATGTGAAAATGTAATTTCAATATCTGAGACATAGTAATTTAAAGGAAAAGAGAGAAACTGCCCAAAATGAAGTTCCAAGTATAACACTGCAACATGTTTTTCTTATTCGTAATACGTACTAATAATTAACACATCATTTATTAGTGTCCTACTTACTAAAACCTACTAACATTGTATGCTTTGGCAAAGTAATTCATGCCCCAGTAATTTAATGTCCCACTACATTAACATATACTAGCATAGAAAGTATCTGTTATGTTAACACTATTTAATCTGTATTTCAGGTTGTATATAGTAGGGGGAATAATTTAAATATCACTGATTCTAAGTACAAAATATCTAACAGTTTTATTTGAATGACAGTTAAATCCCTCCTCTAGAATCATGGAAAGGTGAAAAATCTGTAGAAACTACACTTTTGAGTAAAAAAAGAAACTTCATGTATTTGTTGAAAAATATTTAAGACAGCTGACAGCACTAATATTTTCATTATTATTTAAACTTTATAGGTACGCTGATAGTGATATGGTCTGTTACTGAAAATTTTAGATGTAGAAATGTAATAATAAAAATTACCAGGCATAAAAGATGGCATTGCTACTCATAATTCTTAAATGATTTGGGTTCAGTCACCTCCGTGAGCACCAAAACAGCTTCTCTTTAGAAAATGAGTATCACAGTTACATTTTGGGAGTTTTAAACAAAATCCACATATTTTAATACCAGAAGATGCCAAGTACAGTCATGCTGACTTCCAATGCTCTCAGTTCTTCATGCACCCTTTCCAATACCACAACACTGTCAACTAAAGATTGTTTTACATTAGAAGCCAAAAGGGGACACTGCTGATAGTCAAAGTAATTCATGACTCTTTGGCACATAACTGGAACAGCGGAGTAGCACCAGGGTGGACAACTGTGTTGCATCTTACAGTGTTCTCACAAGAAATGCAAAGGTTTGCATCATCATCATATCCTGATGTTTATTTACTAATCTTATATTTATACATTGATACTTATGTAGATGTTAGTTTAGTAATCTGAGTCTTAATGAGTTCCAGCAAGCCTGTCAAATTTACTATGCATAAATTTCAGCATAAAATGTAACATTCAGTGAAACAATTCATGACCACTATCATGTTTTCTCCCTAGGTTTTTCCCAAATGGAAGTATGGTCATGAGCATATACAGGTCTCAATGATTTCTGAGGGCATTTTTATATATTCTCTAAAGGAGCACATCAAGTTATAAAATAAATTAAGGCTACAATTTCCAAACGTCATTTGAAAATCAACTGTTTGGAATTTAGGACCAATTCAAGGCAGTCTGCCTTGCAGCTACAGATATAACTTTATGCATTTGAAATGAACGTGGAATGGAAACAATAAAATTAAAGTGAAAACCAGAAAGAGTAAAGGCTTCGAAATTTAAATCTCTGACAACACGTAGTAGTCTACCTTTTCCCAAACCACCTTCTCTGTCAACACAAAACAGACCACAATTCACTGTGGTTCCAGTGCCTCCACAGACCACCCAGGTTCAGAGACTCCCCACCTGGGCTATGGCTCAACCTGTCAGACCCAAGAGAAGAAAGCAGAAACTCGTAACAACTCTCTTCTATTTGCTAGACAGTGAACTCCTTAGAAACTTAATAATCCCAGTACCTAAACAGTGTTTCACACACAATTTGCTGAATAAATGAGAAGACAAGGTACCTTGAGGGATTTAAAATTATATATATAACCCCTTCAAAGAAGCTTTTAAATGTGTATAGGGGAGAAAAGAAAACAAAAAGTAGTTCTGAGGATAGCCAGGTGTGGTGACAACCAACCTGTCACTTGGAGGTTGAGAATCTAACCCTGTCTTACTGATTCATTCAAAAATGTTTACAGAATCCCCCCACTATGCATCAGGTGTGTTCTGTTGTTAGGTGAGGGATACCAAAATAACTATGATGTGCACAGTCTAGGCCCTCAAGCTGCCCACAGTTTCTGTCCGGGGATTCTATCGAAAATGAGATGCTAGCCCTCTGGTGATTCTTGGCAGTTTCAGCAACTGCCAAAGGAACAGGACTTCATGCACCTAACCTTCACCAACTGGAACCACATGTAAAGCGTGAACATGTGAAATGCCTTGGAAACTACAGCTGCTTTCTGGTCACATACTACTGAGGCATTATAAATGCTACTGTGGGGTAAAATTCCAAAATTTCCAGAATCCCCCACCTGCCCTTAGCCTATTTACATATACCACTGCTTCCCGCAGCCCCCAGGGACAAGGGATGGAGAGAGGTTGTTCTCTCCTCCCCTCTGTTGTGTACTGGTCTGGCACCTGTCAGTCGCTGGGGACCTGCCCACAGAGTTTCTCCCGGAAGGGGCACGGGGAGAGGCGAGCGTGCACCATGGCTGGCGGGGTGGGGAGCAACAGCAGCGGCAGCCAGAGGGGAAGGATGGAGCCAGGCCTCAAGTGAACAATAAACGGGTTTCTCCCAATCTAGCCTTTCCTCAGACCAATTTCGGTCACACCAGTTTATTCACCCCACTCAAGGAACATGCTTCCCGTGAAGCTACAGCTACTGAAATGGATCTGAAACATGTCATGCATTCTCTAGTTATTAAGCATTTTGCCTGGGAGCACCAAGCAAAGAACAGGTGAATGAATGAAGAAAAACTAGGTATTTTTGGCAGCACAGTCATCATTAGAAACCACTTGCAATAAGTATGAAAGCTGGCCATTTTTAAAGTGAATTTTGTGATTTAAATAATCATCCCTTTATTCATTTATTTTGAAAACTGAAATTTCATGTGATCTTTCTCTAAGCAGAATATACTTTTGTATAATTTTGTCCCATAATATAGATCATTTCCATATGAGGCTGGTTTATCAGCAGTTAAAAGTAAATAAAATATTTATCGAGTACTTATAATGTACAAAGCATTGTACAGACTATTCTAGCAGAGTTTCCCTTCGGTTTCTATTACTAAACTAACACAAAATGAAATAATCTGGATGGGCTTGTCTCATTTTCAACAAACTATCATCTAAGATCTTCTATCTGTCACACTTTTCCAATCCTGGGTCTATGCATACAAATGGAAACATTCCCTGAAAATCCTCTCCCCAAAAAATTATCTTCCTCAAAACATTTTCAATGACGGGATCTGAAGAATAAAGTCTCATTCAGGAGAAATGAAGTTCTTAAAAATAGTGAGGAGGGAGCAAGAAATGAAATGCTTCAGCTGACAACTACCTTGATCCATAACTACATTAATGAAAGGAAGGTATTTAACTGGTTTTCTGTATCTCAGCGAGGACGGGGCAGTGCTGGCTTCACCACGCTCAGAAGGTCAGTGCTGAGTTTACGCAGGAGATGCTGCAGAATCTATCTGAACTTAAGGTGGACGTAAAGAGACACATTCTTGGGATCCACTCACCCGAAAGAGGAAGAGAAGGGGTCTTACCAGACTGCAGCAGTAGAATTAAAGATCCCTTTTTACACTTCCCCTGCAAACTGCTTGAACCCTTGTTTACTACTGATGCATTCTGT
Source organism: Phataginus tricuspis (assembly GCA_029783875.1). NCBI lineage: Eukaryota > Metazoa > Chordata > Mammalia > Pholidota > Manidae > Phataginus > Phataginus tricuspis. The sequence goes on along the minus strand of JAQQAC010025709.1, from coordinate 2,882,183 downwards.
GTCCTGTCCCCACCACTAGGTGGGAAGCCCCACTCAACCTCTCATGGAGCCTTCTCTCATTCTGGGTTTCACCAAGAAATTTAAGCCCTCAGCAGGGTCACTGTCAAAATCCCCTCCTTACAAGGACAAGTTTTCCTTCCAGGGTAACTCAGTATTGTTGCAGTTACACATTGCTATTCTTAATAATCATTTAACCATTAAATATATGTAATAAACAGTTTAAAGTATTATTTGATTAACTACTATAGAAAATATTTGGGAGATACACAATCACACATTCACATATTTGTAAACATTTAAGAGGTAACTATCATTGCAATACTGAAACAGTATACAAAATTTTCCATTTTCTAGGACCTATACTCAATTACATATCTCACTGATATCATATATTCTTACACTGTATTATCCATCATTATATAGCAAGTTGAAATTCACATCTTTGATGTACTTTAAACACAACTCAGTCATGTTTTTAAAGTGTCAAACTAAAACTGTTTCCAAATGTTTGAGATTTGTAATAGGTGATATGTGTCACATAAGGCTTCGTTCTTAATAATAAATGCAGTGATTCTTTTGAAATACTATGCCATGCCTGTCTCTGATTTATTTATATTTCTCCCTCTCCCTAACCTCTGCAATCCACACTTATACATACACACACAGTCATATACATGTACTTTAAAAACTGTTTTTTGTATTTTAATGCCAGAACCTCTTTTTTTTTAAAGGTTCATCTCTTTTTTGTTATAATAATTATGTAAGAAAAGTAAACAAACTTTCGAAATGAGAGTGAGGAAAATCAGCTCCAGGTAGCACACTAGTAGTGTAATTCCAACAGAGTACCATTTTAGTGATGATCATTTTTGAACTTTATAGCATTTTTTATACCAAAGAAATTTCTAGAAAAATAGTATATATTTTTGTATTTCTGAATGCAAAAGTTCTTTACATAATAAAAATCAGATATGAATTTAATTTCCACTATAAAATCAACATTCATAGACATGAGAAGGGATACCTAGCCAAATAGAAATTGATTTAAACCAAAATAAAAACCATACTATAGCATTCAATTCAGTATACTAGTATATCTTTATTTTGTGGCAAAAGTTATTCAACTTCAATCCTCTGGGCCCACCATTCCTGTTGTAAGTCTAACTGCATCTTGGGTTTATGACCGTGGCGAAATGTCTAAAGCAAAGTCAAGAGTTCGCTCCCTGCTGTGCACATAAAAAAATTGTTTGAAGACTTCTCTTTGCAAAATATAACAACATGAACACTTTTTTTGAAATATAAACAGTATTTCATAATCATCAATAATAATCATTAAATAAAATCAAGTCTAAACCTGACATTTACATTTTTCAATGTGGTTATAATTAAAGAAATTTTCAAGAAATCTTTGTCCAGTTTCTTTTTAGTCAAGGATCTTTCTTTCATATTTACTTCCCCTCATTCTAAGTCAGGTTGACTTGCTGAACAGAATAAAACTCTTACAGAATTAAAATGCTAATATTTATCCACTTCATATTTTACTTTCTAGCATGTATTAAATACCTGTTTTTGTCACTATGAACTAGAGAGTAATTCACACAATGTGCATGTGACCTTACCTTCTGGTTTGTTGTTTTTCCTCTTCAGCCATTTTTCTACTGTCTCTGCACTAACACTTTCAGATACGAATTCATCTAGTACCTGGGGGTGAAGAGAAAGATACGCCTTCACTTTTTCATCTGTCAGACCTGTAAAAGAATTGAAAAAGAATAAAATTAACCTATATGACACCTTTATATATACCAAAAATATATAAAAATGATACATTATGCTAAGATTAAACATAAACATAAAAATAAATAATGACATATATACATACAATAGAGTATTATTCATCCATAAAAAGGACTGAAGTACTGATATATGCTACAATATGGAGGAAACATGAAAACAGTATAAGTACAGTAAGTCAGACACAAAGGACAGATATATGAAATATCTAGAACAGGCAAATTCATTTAGACAAGCAGATTAGGGGTTCCCAGGGGTTGAGGGAGGGAAGAATGGGGAATTATTGCTTAATGGGTAGAGCTTCTGTTTTGGGTGAAAGCAGTTTTGGAAGTGGATGGGGTAATGCGAGCACACATTGTGAGTAATTAATACCGTTGAAGTATACACTTGAAACAGTTAAAATGGCAAATTTCATGTTATATATATTTTACCACGATGATAAAATAGTTTTAAAAAAAGGAAAGGTAGAACTTTAGTGATTTTAAACATAGCTGCTTTCCAACATTACGTCACAGTTCTGAATGTGAAGCGATGCTGTGTTCCAGTGCCATGCAGTTCAACTTTACCAAGTACTTACGTGTTTTGTAAATAGTTATCACAGCCTTAATACTCAAGGTAAATGAAACTCTAGCAATACTAGCAAACAGGAAATATACCTCTGGTACATTTTGGTGTTAAAAGAATGTTTAACAAATAAATTGTCTTTTATAGTTTACAACACAAATAATTTTTCTCAGGGGTACTAAATTCAGTGATATGACTAATGTTCAGTTCAGAATAATCTCAACATTTGTTCATTTATATTCTATGTATGTAGTCCGTTCCACTGAAGTTATTTACATAGTTTAATAATAGCTGTTAAATATGCACAGGATTTTCAAACAAAGTACTTTTTACATGTGTTCATGTTGAACATATAAAATTATATGTTTCCAAATTGGTACTTCATGTTGATATGCCATTTCATTAAACAACTCCAAGTCACAAACAGGCTATTAACAATTATTACTCGGTGATGATATTTATTTTTACTACTATATTCTCTCTGCGAATTATTCAATAAATTACCACCCTTAGGGATGGTTAGGTGCACAAGGCAACAGAAAACTGTACTTCAATGCAGAAAAGAAGAAAAGGAAGCAAATCTTTATAACTCCAGGGAGTAGGCTACGTGTTTTCACCACCAGACAAGACAAAGAATTCATACGGGTTAATTAATTCTGCTGGGAACTAACATCACAATTGTTATGATTCAACAACAGAATGGTATCACTGAAAAGCAAATGGTTTTTTCCAAAGAATTCATCATTTAAACAGTCAACTTACACTAGGGAGATAGATAGACAGACAGACAGATAGATAGATAGATAGATAGATAGATAGATAGATAGATAGATAGACAGACAGACAGATAGGAATATGGTTATAGATATATAATTATAGAGTTGTGTTAGATAAAAGAAAAACAAGACCCCTGTCTATGCTCACTCTGCAAAAGAGCCCCAGTGAGATAAAAACTCAATTTGAGAAATTCTGCAAGGTGCTAAAGGTAAGCGACTCATTAAAGGAAGAAAGAGCTCTCCCGACAGAGCAAGTTACAGTAAGATGCAAAAGGCACTGGATGCTTAAGTAAGCTGAGAGCTAACTCGACCATCAACAGACAATGTGAATTCCATATTCTCTTTGATGATGTCCTCTATGGTGGTACTTATTCAACATTTGATTCCTTCTTAAAACTTCCTTCCATTTCTTCTGTGACACAATACTGTATAGTTCTTATCCTAACTTTATTTGCTCTTGATTCCTGCTTTCTCCTCAATAACCTACGGTGATGACAGCAAGATCTGAATCAGTACTTTTAGCCTATTTTTGACCTCCAGTTCTTGGATATTCTTCCATCACCTCAAGCCCCATCTTGACACAAAACCAAATGAGTCATCTCTTCCCTACTTATTCCCAAAGTGATTTGAACTCTCAACTGTATTTTTTATTGGTACTATTGCTCTCCATTTTTCCAGGAACCCAGGCTAAAAACATAGTTATAACTGACTCATCCCTCCTTCTCTCATTTCACCTTTAGTGCATTATTTTACAAGTCCTATTTGCCAATCACATATCAGATAAAGGACTTGTATCTAAAAAATGCAAAGAGTACTTAAAACCCAACAAGAAAACAAATAACCCAATTAAAAATGAGTCAACATCTCGAGTAGTGATTCTATAACATCCTACTATGCTGATGGACAGTGACTGCAAAGGGGTATGTGGTGGGGACTTGATAATAGGGGAGTCTAGTAACCATAATGTTGCTTATGTAATTGTATATTAATAAAAAATAAATAAAAATAATACTAAAAAAAATTTTTGATGAGTCAATATCTGCATAGACACTTCACCAAAAAAAATATATATATATATATATATATGGCAAATAAGCATGTGAAAATGTGCTCATTTGTCATAGTGAACTCAAAACAAAAATGATATTCCACTGCGTATCTATTAGAATGGTTAAAATCCAAAGTTATCAATTTTGGCAAGGATGTGGAACAACAAAAATTCCCATTCCTTGCTGGTGACAATACAAAACAGTAGTCACACTGGAAGACTGGCAGTTTCTTATAAAGCTAATTGTTACTGTATGACCATATGACCCGGCTGTCACACTACTAAGTATTTACCCAACTCATCTGAAGACTTTGCCCATGTGAATGTTTATAGCGGCTTTATTCATGGACATCCAGAACTGGAAATATACTCCCCTGCAGAAGAATCCCACATAATTTATGTAGATACTCCACCCTCAAGAAAGTGGGGAGTAACTCCCCACTACTTGACATTCATATAAATTACTCAAAAGTAAATTTTTAAATATCGATTGAGTCATGAATGAATTATGATATGTAAGTAAAATTCTAGACTAACAAAATTAATCAATCCTGGATTTAAGTGTGGAGCAGAGAATGAGAAGGCAAACAGACCATTTGGTTGTAAACTCCACTTAGAACACCAAATGTTCTCACACAGCTCTGTATCTCAAATGTCAAGAGGTCTTCTAAGAGTAACTTTCTCCCCAAATTAGCACTGACGTTTCATGAAAGTAACTGCTTCCTTCAATATGAGAACGAGAGGGGAGGTATTATGTCGTGACTACAGGTAGAGAGAGGCAGAGGCTAGTTCCCTCCTTTCCCCTGTTCCCCTGGGCCTGAGGCTGGACAAAGCACCTCAAGTCTCCAAGCCTGGCTTCTTACTTCTATGGGAAGGGAATAATAGTGGTACCTATGTCACAGGGGCATTATAATAATCAAATGAGATAATCCACATACAGCATGTTTGCCCCGTACATTTAATAGTACCAAAAAGCCATTTTCACCTGCATGCAGCCAACTCTGGCATTTGTCCAGAGGCTCAAATCACACATTTAAAACTTCATTTCTTTAATAATAAAAGTCAAAATTTTTAACCTTCCATTTAATTTTAGCACTTCATTTATGCTCACTTTCCTTAGCCATCAAAAGCAGTCTAGCTCATTTTTTTCTAACACTGAATCCATTTTTTTAAAATTATTTTGGAAAATCACTTTCAAATAAGAAGCTAAATAACTGTTTTTCTCATTTAGAAGGATATTTTTTAATTACTCAAGAAGTACTAAAGGATCTGTTGTTAGAAATAAGAAAAAGCACAATTTTTCAGGTATTAAGTCTACCACCTTAATTTGTAAAGAAAAATCCCAATGCGTGTCTGTATTGTTTTTAAAAGCCAGTCAAAAGCACAGGGCAAGAACCCAGCACCCGCCCCCAGCCCTTACCAACAAGCCCTTGCTCCCAGTCCTCATCCCACAGTGCCCTCATGTTACTCTAGCCACATCTTCTTAAGAGAATTCTTTCCTCACCAACTGGGTGTCTCATCATCAGGTCCCCTGCTTCTCCTCATCCCAGAAAAGGGGAAAACACCCTAAATGCCCATTATCTCATAGTAGCTAATTTCAGCTAGATTACAAGAAACCATACATTTAAAAATACTAAGATATATATGACTAATAATATTTTATCTTATTTATCAAAATAATTGTCACAGTTTTATAACTTCCTGTGTGTTTACTCCAGGTGTGAAGAATATGTAAATAATTCTCAGCTTCCTAAAGTCTTAGCCCAACTATATGATAGAATTTGATTAAAAACAAACACAAAACACATTCCTTGCTATTAAATTTTGTACTATAATAATAGTTCAATTGTCAAAGCAGCAAGGGGTTGAAAGGCAGTTCATATGGATCGGCAGTGACTGACCGCACAGGGTTAGATGGAAGAACAAAAGATTCCTGGTGGACATTATCACTGACTCTGAATGCCAGTAAGCAATAAAGGTTTAAAAAACTGGGGTTGGTTTTCCTCTTTCTGTTTTGTTTTTTCCATGTATGAACCCAGGGGGGCAAAACTAGAAGTAACATTTTAGAAGCTGGGTTACAACTCAGCTTCAGGCAGAAATTCGTGGGCAATGAAAGCTTCTGTAACTAGATCAGACTATCCCAGCAGACAGGATATTCTCCTACAGCTCGTGGGTCCGGAGAGGAAAACCCAGTGGTTTTCATGAATCCATCACAGTCTGAGATGTAACATTTTTTTTAACTACCCAAGAGATGGATGTACATACAATTTTATTTAACAATAAAAATTCTTATTAGTTCCAAAAGACAGTTCCAAAATATGTCAGAAAAAGTAAATTTACATTATAGTAACATAATGAGTCATTCTAGTGTCTTAATAACAAAATCTCAGGTTAAAACAAAATATCCTGTGTCATACTAAGCATGCCAGACTGTCACACTGTTCAATGGCAATGCTGACTCATCTGTGCATGTGTCAGGGTGTGTGTGTGTGCGCACACACACACGCATTCACACAAGTTGCATGTTAATTCTCCCAAGTTGCATATATATGCTTCTATGCACAACCCTTACTTATTTATCCAAAAGCAAATGAAGATAGCAGGGGAATAAGTTTAAAATCAGTTACGCTTGCATTCAGAATCCCCAAATTCAATTTTATACACCTTCTGCTTACTGGGTGTTTACCTCTCCTATACCTACACTCCAGCTACTTAGCCTCCTTCCCTGTCAAAAGGATAAAACAGCTGAGCACATTTGTGAATCCCAGTCTCACTTGAATACTGTGAGTATGAGTATGAATATTCACCTGAATATGATACTGGGTTATAAAGCTGATATGTGCTAGTACACTGAAGCCTCAGAGCATTATGTATCTGGCACAGAGTAAATGCTCAATAAATACTTAATGAATAAATGAAATATAATCCTCAAAGTATAAGAAAGGAAAATGAGCACTGAGAATTGCCATCTTGATTGCCAAAGATGCGGTTATTAAGGTTGGAACAAAGATAAAAGCCCAAGAGCTCACATTTTTAAATTGCCCCGGATTTTGCTGGTTTTTGTGTTTTGCTTTTGCTTTTGACACTTTCTCCTGTCTGCGCTTATTATCGTTTAATGGGATTGCTACTGACTAGTGTTACCTCCCAACTTGGAATTATATTACACAATTTAACTCAAACTATAAATTGCAAACTCTGCTAAACCTCAGGCTTTGATTAAGAAGGTGGAAGAAATCTTTGGAGCAGTGGAGCCGAAACTGCCTGCAGTCACAGACCAGCCCTGAAAAGAGGGCTACTGAGACCACACCTTCCCCCAGGCTCCCTTCATTTACTTCCTGAAATACGCCAGGCCCTTTCCCCATCCCTGGTCTTTGCTGTGCTGCCTCTGAGAGGCTGCTTGCGAGCTTGGTCGCTGGCTGGCACCTGGGCACTTGGCTCTGGGAGTGTTCCCAGCAGGCCGCTGAACTTAGACTGCTTGTGCAAACAGTGTGCTTATGCTGACTGCCTGCTTTCCTTCTGGGAGTCTGCGACTGGGGCAGTGAAAGGCAGGGGTGCCTATACAACCAGCCCAGCAATAAAACTGTGGGCACCAAGTCTCTAATGAATTTCCCTGGTAGATGGCATTTCACACACATTGTCGCAATTGCTGCTGGAGGAATTCAGTGCATCTTGCGTGACTTCACTGGGATGGGGCTCCCAAAAGCATGTGCCAGCTTTCCCCATCTTCACCCTGTGTGCCTCCTCCCTTTGCTAATTTTGCATGGCATCCTCTTCACTGTGAGTATGACTGTGCTGGTCCTGGAGTTCTCCTAGCTAGTCATCAAACTGAGGTGCTGCCTTGAGAACCCCCAACACAGGGACCGTCATCAGTGAGTGAGTTGATGAGTGAGTTATTCTTTGTCTTAGGGGATTTCACAGATGTGTGGATGCATTTGCTGGAAAATGCACCTGTCCTGCAAGATCACAGATGCACCCAGGGCAGAAAGCAAGTATCCAAGCAAAGGACCTCTACTCTTAGTAGACTCCTAGTAGACCACTGCTCCTTCTCCAATTCCCAATCCTCCCTGAAACCAGATGACATTCATTTCTTTCTCTTATACTACCTTTTTTTCTTTTTCCATCCAAAGAGTTTAAATGTCCGAAAAATTAGAATTTCTTTACATTCTGAATGTAATTTTCTAATTCTGACATCCTTCAACCCACCTACAACATAGCACCAATTTTGGAAATATATCCCTGTGTACACAAAGTTTTTCTCTGTGATGTGCTGGTGTACATGAGTTCATGAACATAAGGGTTTACACAGCAGTTCCTTCTAACCATTTATCTAATGAGGGAAAGGATTAATGGCTTCCTTACAGAAAAATCCAAAGTCCTTTATAAGCAATGAACAGAAGGTATCTATGAAAGAGGGCAATGGTTTTCAGTATCATCAAAACGACTCCAAAGTTATAACAAAAACAAATAGATGAGATGCTTCATTGGACTCTGTCAAAACCCAAACCTTGATTTTTTAACTTGGTTAAAAAGAAACACATTTTTTTAACCAAGGAGGAAAAACAGGGGGCAAAATATAAACAAATGCCTTATCATTTTTCACAGGAAAAAAAAACCTTGAAATTCATACAGGCCCACAAAAATCCCAACACACCAAGGAAATTTTGAAAAGGAACAACAAAGCTGGAGGCACCATACTCTCTGATTTCAAACTTTAGTACAAAACTGTAGTAATCAAAATACTACGGTGCTAGCATAAAAACACATACACACAAGGAACAGAATCCAGAGTCCAGAAATAAACCCTCACAGACACAGTCAAGTAATACTTGGTAAGAGTGCCTAGAAGACTCAAAGGGGAAAAGACAGTCTCTTCAATCAACAGCGTTGGGAGAACCGGCCACACACAGAAGAACAAAACTGGACCCATTACACAGCTCATGACAATTAATTCAAAATGGATTAAAGACTGAAATATACTACCTGAAACAATAAAACTCCTATAAGAAAACAGAGGAAAGCTCCCTAATATTGTCTTGGCAAAGATTTTTTTTAATATGACATCAAAGCACAAGCAACAAAAGCAAAAATAAGCAAGTGGAACTACATCAAAGTAAAAACTTGTGCACAGCAAAAGAAATGATCAACAGTATGAAAAGGCAGACTACAGAATGCAAGAAAATATTTAAACCACCTATCTGATAAGGGGTCAATATCCAAAATACATAAGGAATTGGTACAACTCAATAGCCAAAAAAAAAAAAAAAAACCTGATTAAAAAATAAGTAAAGGACTTGAACAGACATTTTTCCAAAGATGACAAATGGCCAATACATACATGAGAAGATGCTCAACATCATGAATCATCAGGGAAAGGCAAATCAAAACCACAAGAGAGACCACCTCACACCTGTCAGAACGGCCACGTAACAACAGGAAATAACAAGTGTTGGCGAGGATGTGGAGAAAAGGGAGCCTTGTGGACTGCTGGTGTGAATGTAAACTAATGCACCACTGTGGAAAACAGTATGGAGGTTCCTCGAGAAATTAAAACTTCAACTGCCATATGATCCAGCAATTCCACTTCTGGGTATATCTCTGAAGGAAATGACATCACTATCTTGATGAGATCTCAGCACCCCATCTTTACTGCAGCATTTTTCACAATAGCCAAGACATGGAAACAACCAAAGCGTCCATCAACAGATGAATAAATAAAGAAGATGTTGTATGTATGTGTGTACAGACACCCAGAGACACACACACACAAGAATATTATTCAGCCATTAAAAAGAAGGATATCCTGCAAATGATTTCACTCGTATGTGGAGCATAAGAGCAAAGAAAAAAACTGAAAGAACAAAACAGCCACACACTCACAGAACCCAAGAACGGACTAACAGTTACCAAAGGGAAAGGGACTGGGGAGGATGGGTGGGAAGGGAGGGATAAGAGGGTAAAAGGGGCATTACGATTAACAGACATAATGTTGGGGGGCACGGGGAGGGCTGTACAACTCAGAGAAGACAAGTAGTGATTCTATAGCATCTCACTACGCTGATGGACAGTGACTGTAATGGGGTTGGTGGGGGGACCTGATGAAGTGGGGAGTTTAGTAACCATAATGTTGCACAAGTAATTGTAGATTAATGATACCAAAATAAAAATAAAAATAAAAAATAAAAAGAAGGATATCCTGCCTTTTGCAACAACATGGATGGACCTTGAGGGCATTATGCTAAGCGAAGTGAGTCTAATAAACAAAGACAGATACTGTGTGTGATCTCATTTATATGCAAATTTTAAAAAGCCAAACTCAAAGAAACAGAGGGTAGAGTGGTGGTGGCTGCCAGGACTGGTGGTGGGGGAAAATGGGAGATGCTGGTCAATGGGTACAAACTTCCAGCTATGAGATAAATAATTCTGGGATCTAACCCACAGCATGGTAACTGCAATTGATGTTACCACCATACAAAAGTTAATTATGTGAGGGGATAAAGGCATTAACTAACCATATTGTGGTGATCATTTCTCAATACATATGTCATATGTGTATGACATCATCAAGTTATATGCCTTACACTTTCAACAGAGCTGAAAAAAATTTAATACCTTATAATTACCTTTGTTAACTATCTATCTCACCTAAACAATTTCTTCCCACCCAAGTACACTCCTACTGAAAGATTTGTACATGACCTAAAAAGCAGTCATTTAATGAACCCTGATTGAATACGCTCCCAGGATTCTGACCTACATAATTGATCACTTATTCCAAGCGAATTAACAGCCTGAGGCGTGCCTTGGTTGCAGAGAAGACACTGTTTCCAACGTTCGTAATTTGCATTTATCAAAAGGCAAATCCCACACTAAACTGGAATGAAATTAATTTTTGTTTTGCCTTGGCCGAGGACATCAATGAAAGTTTTGTTTAACTGAGAAAGCCAACTACAAACAAGCTGCTCCAAGTGATAAGAGAAAGATGAAAACAGTGATTTTCAAGTAGAACTACACAAGTCAGTATAAAGTATAAGCACACCGTAATTTACCCCTTCCACTCTAAAACTATACCTCCAGAGTGAAGTCTAAAATGAAGGCAGATACTCAGGCCAAAGGTATGTGGTGTAAAGGATTTAAGACCCTCAGCTCTCTAACTCAAATTCAGTTGTAAATCCATAGTAACCTGGTGGAAGACAGTACATCCCCTGGTTCTGAACACCAGATGCAAGCTCAAATACAGGCGAAGGACCTTAGGGAAGTCACTTAACCCTCTAAGCCTCACTATCCTCACGAACAAAGGATGTATCCATAGGGATACATGTGTGCAGAGATCTACACATATACTAAGTGACTAATTAATGATTATTTAATAACATCCACTCTATCAAAATAGTGAGTACTTTTCTATTAAGAAATATTATGAGATTTAAGGTTGACAGTAATCTTACCATGTCTCTTTTAAATGTAATATAACCTCACAAAACCCATATTCACCTATATTTAAGGAACATTTCATCTAGGTGTATGTCAAAATAGTAAAATTTTAGATATACCGATTAAGTGCTTAAATTGAGAATTATCAAGCCCAGATATTGCCTAGCCAACCATCACATTAACAGAATGTATACTTGAACAAACTGTTTTTAAAGAAGCATATGGCTTCACTAGTAATTACCTCACATTTTTAAAGAGAAAATATTATCAATTCCATACAAAGTCAAGAGGGAAGATTTCCCAACTCTAGATTCCCTTGTTCCATTCCCTGCTCACCCCACCACAACCTGACTCCGAGTTTCCTTGGTGACCTGCTCCCTGCTGCCCTGCATGACCCATGCTGTATAACTGGGAACAGTGACAGGTCACTTGAAGACAGGAGTTTGTCACATTCAAATCCTTGGATTACACAGTACCTGGCTTGGCACACAGTGAAGTTTGAATCAGTGGTTCTATGCTGGGGTAATTTTGGCTCTAGGAGGAGCTATTCATGTTTTCACGGTGGGAGGTGGACGCAGGGGTGTACAATGCATAGGCCAGTGCTACAACACAGAACTACCCACAGAGTGCCTAGAGCGTTGAGATTGAGAAACCCTGGTTTCAATCTGTTTTGCTGAAAGAACTGATGCTATAGCTTTCCCACACCTGGAGGTTTCAGAACATAATGAGTGAGATGGAAAGAGAGAGAGAAAGAGAGAGAATGGGAGGGAGGGAGGGTGGGAGGGAGAAAAAAAGAAAATGGAAAACGATCAGAAGTTAAGAGTAGCCTCGTGATGCTCATGGAGATGTGCTGAAAGGAATGTAGCTGCAGATGCTGATAAAATGCTGGCTTAAATGTCTTTGCACCCAAGAGGATTGTGGGCTATTATGTTTAGTACACATGGTGTGGGGAATCACAGGGAAAGAAGGCAAACAGTGAATCTGTGTCATCTTACTACACTGATGGACAGTGACTGAATTGGAGTATGAGTGGGGACTTGAAAATATGGGTAAATGTAGTAACCACATTGTTTTTTCATGTGAAACCTTTATATAAGTGTATATCAATAATACCTTAATAAAAAAAATGTCTTTGCACCCATACTTTCAAATTTTTAGTAACCATCAAGCAGAACGCCTATGAAATTATGGCAATTAAAAATCTCCTTAGGAATGCTATAGGTTGAACTGTATCCACTGTAGCGGAGCAAATTATGCCACCCTAAAATAGGACTCTTTGGCATATTGATTACTTGGAACTGGTTATTCTGGGGAGGCTACAGACAAAAGAGAACCTCTAAAAACCAAGAAGTTACCCTTTTGTAAGAGACATTTACAAGTATGGAGAAAAATCTCGATTTGCAATGGTGTCTCCCTTGCTGTACCAGGAAGAGGGGGGTGATTCAAGCTCCAGAAACTCTTCAAAAGAGAAGGCAAGGACTTAAATTGGCCTAACAACCTGACCTGTTTACTGTTTTCCTGATTAACTCCTGTTAGTGACTTCTCACCGCCAACATCTTTTGTCTTTGCTGAAAATGGTAATTAAGGTGATGGCTTTCATGGAATCCCATTTCAAGGAATTGCTGTTTTCCTGGTCTCTCCCATGTATACAGGAAGCATGCATCTCACTAAGCTGTTGTTCGCTTTTTCTCCTGTAAATCTGTTGCATATCAATTTGATTCTTAGACCAGCCAGAAGAACCTTGAAGGGCAGAGGAGAAGGTCTTCCTCCCCAAATAGGGTCATGAGAGATGTAATTAGTTGAGAAGAGGTCCTGCTGGAGTTAATGGGCCCTAGTCCAATATGACTGGTATCCTAATGGAAATAATGCCTTTTGAAGAGACACACATGTAGACAGACACATGTGAAGATGAAGCAGACATCAGGGTTTGGGCTACAAGCCACGGAATGCCAGATCACCAGGCAACCATCAGAAGCCGGAGAGCCCGGGAAGAGTCTCCCTCACAGCCGAGGGAGGCAACCAACCCTGCTGATCTCAGACTCCCAGCCTCCAGAACAGGAGAAAGTTTCTATTGTGTATGCCATGCAGTTCATGGTACTCTGTATGGCAGCTCTAGAGAATGAATACGGGGAGGTCCTCTGAAGAGAGGCCTCGGGGTCTAAGCAGTCTTCATCCGGCTGATCGGTCCAGGGGCCTTAGTCAGTCTTCCTCTCTCCAACGTCTCAGCAGCAGAAGTGCTTCTTCCTCATCACAAGGAACATAAATGTGAGCCTAAGGTGTCTAGTCCTGATTTATCTTTTGCGACATTAATTTCTTCAATGTTCTGGTAATGAACTAATGATTGTATGTCTAAAACAGATAAGAAATAATCTAAGTCACAGTTTATTAGCCTTTTCTGAGAATATTTTCCACTTCAAATAGACAAAGTATTATTTTATAATTTAACAGAAAAAGAGAAAAAGACAAGGGAAAGGTTTGTAGGGAAGTGGTCTAGGTGGAGGAGTGCCCCCCGAGTTCTCCCAAGATGTTGGGAGCTTCCCAACCTGGGATCTGTCAGCCCTGCACGGGTGGGCTCCACGGTGCCCCAGGATCTCTCTAAGGTGTCTTTGAATTTGCATTCTTGGACATATGTACATTGTCCTGGGGAAGGGTCAGCACGCTTTCAGCAGATTCTCAAGGAGTCCTTCGGTCCCATCAACTAATATAACCTAATGCCAAATAATGTCTTAAAGTTCAGATACCATACTTGCTTGCTGCACTAAGCTATTTTGGATTGATTTTTTTTAACCTAGGAAGTCACTTTTTGTGCAGTGTGGTCACAAAACTTGAAAAAGTAAATTAAATCACATTCTCACACTAGTTTATCTTTTTTTCACTTTCACATTTGAAATATTGCAGTAACTGCAAGTTCTCTGAAAGATACCTATTTTCTTTCACTGTGTGATGATGGTATGATGTTATCTCCCTCTCTCTGTATCTGTAAGTTACACACTGCGAAAAGAAGTAAATTTGAAATGTATGTTAAAGTACGTTTCAGAAATCCAGGGTTTTGCTTTTAATTCAAATATGGTGTTTCTTCTCCTTCCATGTGGACTTTAAAAGGACATGTGTATAACTTGGTACTTATTATAAAAGCACAGTATACAGAAATTAAATATCCCAACACAAAATATAAGGGAAGTTATTTGTAAGATGCACATGTATTTAGTAATGGGATCTCGATGTTCATTTCCTATGGTATTACAGATCAATACGTGTGGCGATGTGCTAACTACCACATATACTAGGAAGCAGCACAAAAAGGCATCGCACTGCTGAGCGCCAAGGCCAAGTGCGCACAGACGTATGCTTACACCTCCCTGAGCAGCAAATGCCCTCTAAGACCATGGGAAGTGTTCGCTACTCCTCAGGGAAACCCCACACCCCCTGGAAACGTCACGCCAGAGGAAAGTCCTCCCGCCACACCCAGAGCGGGCAGCTCTCCTGCAGATGAGAAGCAGACACCCAGCCACCACAGCAGAGGGGCACGGAGAGAACAGCAGTGGGAGGCGCTGCACCCCCAGCACCCCAGCTATAACGCAGCACGTACCACTGTGCAGACAAGAGGCTGTAGCGGGTGACAGTGTGGGTGTAACTTCGGAGGATCCCGAGTTAAACAACACTGAACAAAGTTTATTTAACCCCTAATGAAATTACAACAAACAGGGAGGAAAAGGGGCAGGAAGAGACAACATAAAAGGCGACACTGAGCAGGCTAAAAAGCCCAGCGGAGAGGGCAGTAAGCAGGGCAGCTCCCAGCCAGGTTAAGTTACTGCAGGGTCGGCGATACTGTGCACTACAAGCAGAGCTACAAACCTTTCCTGCAGGTTCCAGTGTGGCAGGCCCCATGCTCTGCACTTTATGCCATCATCACACACATAAACACCTCTACCTATCCCCATCCTACAGACAGGGCAACAGGCACGTGTCAGTCGTGCAGCTAGTTGGCGGCGCAGCCTGACTAAGAGCTCGGTTCCTCGTTACTATGCGTAAGGCTACAGACACGTGTGTTGCCTAGGAATCTGGAAACTACTGTTACATTTTCAGTTCCAAATACAAGAATTAATTCAAGGTTTAGCACCTACTCGATGCAGGACTCTCACAGAAGGAAAACTATTAAATAGGGTCCTGTACCACAGAACCAATAATATATTCATACACCAATTCTTACTCTCTGGCCTGTTTTTAAATTACAGCCTTAAATTACATATTTAAAACAATTACAAATTACATATTTAAAACAATTACAAATTTAAAACAATTAGAGTTTTAAATTACATAAATAAATTTATGATTCTACATTTATCAAACATTTCCTTTTAAATCTGAAGGAGACACAAAGTGAGCAGGTAAGTATTTTTATTACAAATTTATCCTCCATTCTGGTGTATTCATTACAGGTGCTACGCACACTACCACCTGGGTAGCTCCCACCCAAAGGCCTTTGCACTTGGTCTTTTCCTTCCACACTCATCTAGATTTCACAAGCCACCTTCCTTTTCACTCTTCAGGTCTCAGTTTAAATGTGGCCTCCTCAGAGAAGCCTGCCCTGACTGCCCCACTGAGCAGGACCCACCACACTCCACCATGACCCCAAGCCCAGAGCTGGTCTGTGCTCTTTACCGTCTTACTGCGGAAACTATATGAATTATTTACATGATCTCTGTTCTCTGCTAGCCCCAACTACAACACACGCTTCATGAGAACAAGCATTTATGAGTCTGACTCCCTTCTACTCAATACCGGAAACAGTGTGTGGCATGTAAGAGGTGCTCAAGTATTTGCTGAGTGAATGAATGTTCCCACATTCCAGCTACAGGAACTTACAAACTGATTATATTTCATTCTCCCCAAATGAAGAATGAAGAACAGCAGCACGACTAAAGAATCCAATCCCAGCTTTAACAGGTAAATTTGTTTGGCTTCATCTTTAGAAACGAGAAGCCTGTGACACTCAAAATGGGAAACAAGAACCTCCAGGGAGCAGGACAAGGTATTCTGGGTGGGAAACTCAAGTCAAAAGGGAAAGGTAAGAAATTCTTAGAGCACCAACATCAATCTGGGGTTGGGAGTGGGGGACGTAAAGAATGAGCCAAACTACCAATGCAGAGCCCGAGGAGGCATGCTTTTTTACCTCTCCTCTGACACCAGGAGGGCTTGGGTGGAAACCTGTGAGATACTCAGCCACAACCATTCGGGCTCATACAAGATCCGACTATGAAACGACAGCACCATCCTTCCTCTCTGCACTGAGTAAATACACCACCATTATGTAGTTCTCTTCTCAGCTGTAACACTGTATAGTCCTAGTTAGACCAAAGTCTCTTCCTAATTTGGGCCAGTTTATCTTCAATTTAATTCCAAGATCTGGGAGATATTCTAAATCTGCAGGCCTACAATTTACAAATTCAATACAAGTCCATGTCATGGTATGATACTTTGTATGTATCCCTACTCAAAAAAGACAGAGAAGCAGCTAAGTTAGAGTGAGACAAGGTGGAGTCACAGTGGCCAATGTGAATTCCGGTATCAGGTGTTTATCAATAACCAACGTAGGACTGCACGGATGGCCCTTACAGATAAGCTGTGTGACTGACAGATAAATAGAACTTGTTTGGAAATGTCAGCAGAAGAGTTCCGTGAGACCAAGTACACTGAGCCAATACTGCAAAGGCCCTCGGTGTAACTCCTACACCCCACTAAGTGGGTCTTAGAGGAGGAGTTGTCCCCAGCAGTTCCAGGGCTGACCCACGGCTCTGCGACACACTGCATGCACCTCCCAGACCCTTCCTCAAATGGTTTCCTAACTACTCTTCCCAAGCTCCCTGTGTGACTGACTTGTGTGACAAATCGTGCAATGAACCAAGTGATTCATGAACTGAAAATTGGCTACTTTGGTCGTTTGAAACATACCTTAATCCCATGATTCTTATTTGACCTTGTCATTTGCCTGGCTTCAGCCCATTATTATAGGAAATACAATCCTAAATAAACAGCTCACTGCCAGTTGAAGTCAAACACTTCAGTTCAAATATGAAGTACAGAATACACATACTGTTTCTGGCAAAAATATGTTTTACTTGGGGGATGGGGACATGGGCAAGAATAAAAGGCGATTTGCTGGGATGTCCTTTTCTCATCTCCCCAAAATTAAATGATTATGCCAGTAGACTAATTTTATACCAATATACATATATATGTATATGTATGTATGTGTATATAGCTATCTAATGGATACACACATACATAAATATAAAATACAGTGTGTATGTGAGTGTTAATCAGATACACAAAAATAATTTCAAATCTTGGTTCTGCTGATAACAGAACCACTTGGCATGTTAGGCAAGTAGTCTGTTTCCTGACCTGTAAAATGTAATCATATATCTACTTGCTGGCTTTGATGAAAATTAAAAACAACATACATAAAAGACATAAAACTTGGCTCAAAAAGACGTTAGCTGTAATGATGTACAAACGAAGACTGCACATATATACACAAACCCACGCCCACACGTGCCTCCTCCTCTGCCCCCCCTTCTTCCCCTTAGCCAGGACCCGCCAGCTCTCTCCTGAAAACTCGGAGGTTTCTGTATTCAAAAGTCTTCAAACAGAAGGCACGATTCTTGGTGACTTTGTAAAAAAAACTAAATTAAAATGTAAAAATCTGTTAGCCACAAAACCCTTGTCTGAAATTTTTCTCCCCCAAAAAATCCTTGGGAAAAAAAAGCCTCAACTCAAACCCTATCCTTCAGAGTAAGTTATTTAGTCAAGACAGACTGTTAAACAGCAGACCTTCAGGCACAGGTTTCCTGAGCGTCCGAGACTGTTCCCCAGCAGGGCTGACGAGAGAGCCAGGAAACCGGAGGGCTGGGGCCGCAGGAAGCAGGCGCGGGAGCCTGGTCCTGCTGCGCCTCCTCAGCCCGCACAGCCCCACGAGCACGGCCAGGACGGGCAGGACCCCTGGTGCTCCTGAGGAGACGACATGAACTGTTCTGACGAGAAACATCTTCCTGATGAAACGGGAGGTTATTCAGAAATAAATTCACTTTAAAAATCTTTCTTCAAACCAATTCACACTTAACAGTTGGAAATATCACTGACGGCTGCCTGTCCTGGAAATCCCAGACCCACATGAGCGAGACACACGTACTACCGACAGAATCCCATTACCTAGTCAACAAATGAGGGGAAGCAACGTCCCCAAAAAGCATCCTATCCTTCACACTCACAGTGCACGGCATACTGTAATTCCCTAAGTCATTATTTCTACTTATTTAATGAATGCAAGATTAAGTCCATATGGTCTCTTTCACTTTCTGATATATCCTCAAAAGTGACTATCGAATGATTCACTATCTGACATCTAATATATCTTACTTTAAGCACATAACCTCCACAATTTCCAAATAAAAAGGCAATATATAAATCAGGGTTTCTTCATGGGAGAGAGAAATTAACTATTCCTCCCCAGCAAACCTAACTAACAAAGTGAAGTAAAGGACTGGCTATCGATGGCTAGAATTGGGCTTACAAGAAAAATTTTCCCAGAGTACCTCAAAAATGATAACATTATCATTACAGTGCACAAAAACAAGAGGAGAGTTACACTGTGATATACATTAGGAATTCCTCTCGAAAAGTAAAATTTATAATATTCCAGGGGAAATACGCAAAATTATGTTAGACATACAAGATTACAGATAAAACTTCTGATGATAAGAATCATTTTACTAAATCAACACTATTTCCAAGTTTTAAAAAGTAATGTATAGAAAAAAAAGATAGCAGCATTTGTAGTGTGGCGGAAATCTCCTCCCAAAATCACATATTTTGAAAATACAGCAAATACAACTATTCCTAACAGAGTGACCAACAGTAATGGTACACAAGCCAGTCTACACCTGGGAGAAGTCAAGTAAAAAGCTGCAACCCAGTGGGACACAAATACTCCCCCCACCCCAGCTCACTGGCAGGAGAAAAGAATCAGAGTGGGGAGGGAGTGGAAGCACAGGACTGCTAAATACCCAGCCCAAGAAATCTACCCCAGGAGCACAGACCCACATTGCATGGTGCCCTGGAGATTAGAGGGGCTGAAAAGCAAAGTCTGAGACTAAGACTGTGAACAGGTTCCCACAACCGGCTGTCCTGGGACAAAAGAAAAGGAGGTGTTTTAAAAGTCTTACAGGGGTTTAGGAGAAGGAACAGGTGGACAAAATCATCCTGGCACAGTCAGCCCAGCAGGCTTGGCAATGCAGCCATGAGGCCCCTCACCATGATAAGCAGCCTGCCACTCCTTCCTCCCCAGCAGCACCTGCATGCAAACCAGCTGCCCCACCTTTGCTGCAGTCCAGATAGAGGACAGCTCTGCCTACAGCAACTACACAGCTTAATGCAGAGACGTCTCCCTGCACATGTCTAAGCGGCCCAGACCCAGAGGCTGCTCGCTGAGTGCGGTTGACCGGCACAGACAGCGGAGACAGGCACTGAAAAAGAGAGGCACGAAAGAGCTTTGTTCTTGCAGCAGAACCCATGACACTCGCCTGTGACCCCCACCAGCACCCTACGCCATCGCAAGGGGCCGCCCTGCCAATGGCAGTTTCGGATATTAACCCAGCTGCTTCCTGTGCACGGATAACCAGCACAGACAGTGGAGACAGACACGGTGACCAGGAGGCATAAAAGGGCTTTCTCCTCGTGGCAGACACATGCACTGCTAACCTGTGACCCCGATCATCGCCCTAGGCCATCCAGGGGACCGCCCACCCACAGCAGTTTCGGAGATCAACCCAGAGGTTGCTCCCTGAGTGCAGTTAACCAGCACAGACAGCGGAGACAGGCACAGTGACCGGCAAGCAGGAAGGGACTTTGTCCTCCCAGCTGACACACACGCCAATTGCCAGCGACCACTCCTATAGCTCAAGGACTACGAAAAGGCAGAAGAACCTTGTTCAACCCAAAATCCCTCAAACACCAGAAAGAGGGCTTGGTGAGACTGAAATCACCAATCTTCCTAAAAAAGAACTCAAAATAAAAGCCATAAGCATGCTGATGGAGCTACAGAAAAATACTCAAGAGCTAAGGGACATATTCAGGAGGGATAGAACTGAAATGAAACAAACAGTGCAGGGATTTAAAAGTAGATTAGATGAGGTGGAAGAGACAGTTAATGAAATAGAAATCAGAGAACAGGAATACTGAGAAGCTGAGGCAGAGAGAGAATAAAGGATCTCTAGGAATGAAAGAATATTAAGAGAACTGTGTGACCAATGCAAATGGAACAATATTTGCATTCTGGTACAGAAGAAGAAGAGAGAAAAAGGGACAGAAAGTGTCTTTAAGAAAATAATAGCTGAAAACTCCCCCAATTTGGGGAAGGAAAATAGTCTCTCAGGCCATGGAAGTCCACATATCTCCCAACACAAGGGACCCAAGGAGGATAACACCAAGACATATAATTATTAAAATGGCAAAGATCAAAGACAAGGACAGAGTATTAAAGGCAACCAGAGAGGGAAAAAAGATCACCTACAAAGAAAAACCCATTAAGCTATCATCAGAATTCTCAGCAGAAATCTTACGGGCCAGAAGGGAGTGGCACGATATATTCAATGTATGAAACAGAAGGGCCTCAAACCAAGAATACTCTACCCAGCAATATTATCATTTAAATTTGAAGGAGGAATTAAAACAATTCCCAGATAAGAAAAAATTGAGGAATTTACCTCACACAAACCATCTCCACAGTGTATTTTAAAGGGACTGCTCTAGATGGAAGCATGCCTAAGACTAAATAGCAGTCACCAAAGAAAATAAAACCACAGCAAAGGAAGTGGACCAACTAAATACTAACAAAATGCAAAATTAAATCAGCTACTGAGAAAGTCAGTCAAGGGATACACAGAGAGTACAGAATATGAAACCTAACATATAAAGAGTGGAGGAGGAAAAGAAGGGAGAGAAAACAGAATCATCAGACTGTGTTTATAATAGCATAATAAGCGAGTTAAGGTACACTGTTAGATAGTAAAGAAGTTGCCCTTGAACCTTAGGTAACCACAAATCCAAAGCCTGCAATGGCAATAAATATGTATCTATCAATAATTATGCTAAATGTAAATGGACTGAATGCACCAATCAAAAGGCACAGGGTTACTGAATGGATAAAAAAGCAAGACCCATCTATATGCTGCCTACAAGAGACCCACTTCAAACTGAAAGACATACACAGACAAAAAGTGAAGAGGTGGAAAAAGATATATCATGCAAACCATAGGGAGAAAAAAGCAGGTGTTACAATACTTGTATCAGACAAAATAGACTTCAAAACAAAGAAAGTAACAATAGACAAAGAAAGACATTACATAATGATAAAGGGGTCAGTCCAACAAGAGGACATAACTATTATAAATATCTATGCACCAAACACAGAGGCACCTACATATGTGAAACAAATACTAACAGAATTAAAAGGGGAAATAGAATGCAATGCATTCATTATAGGAGACTTCAACACACCACTCACTCCAAAGGACAGATCACCCAGACGGAAAGTAAGTAAGGACACAGAGGCACTGAACATACATGAGAACAGATGGAACTAACAGACATCTATAGAACACTCTACCCAAAAGCAGGAGGATACACATTCTTCTCAAGTGCACGTGGAACATTTTCCAGAATAGACCACATACTAGGCCACAAGAAGAGCCTCATCAAATTCAAAATGACTGAAATTGTACCAACCAACTTCACAGATCACAAAGGTATAAAACTAGAAATAAATTGTACAGAGAAAACAAAAGGCTCACAAACACATGGAGGCTTAACAACATGCTCCTAAATAATGAATGAATCAATGACGAAATTAAACAGAGATCAAGTGATATACGGAGACAAATGAAAACAACAGCGCAATGCCCCAACTTCTGTGGGACACAGCGAGGGCAGTTATAAAAGGAAAGTATATATCAATCCAGGCCTATTTGAAGAAGGAAGAACAATTCCAAATGAATAGTCTAAATTCACAATTATTGAAACTGGAAAAAGAAGAACAAATAAGGCCCAAAGTCAGTAGAAGGAGGGACATAATAAAGATCAGAGAAGAAATAAAATTGACAAGAATAAAATAGAAAAAATTAATGAAACCAAGAGCTGATTCCTTGAGAAAATAAAAGGAAGAGATAAACCCCTAGCCAGACTTATCAAGAAAAGAGAATCTACATACATAAACAGAATCAGAAATAACAAAGGAAAAATCACTACAGACACCACCGAAATACAAAGAACTAGTAGAGAATTCTATGAAAAATTATATGCTAACCTAACAAACTGGATAACCTAGAAGAAATGGACAACTTTCTAGAAAAATACAACCATCCAAGACTGACCCAGGAAGAAAGAGAAAATCTGAACAGATGCATTACCAGCAATTAAATTGAATCAGTAATCAAAAAACTACCCAAGAACAAAACTCCCATACCAGATGGCTTCACAGCTGAATTTCATCAGACGTTTAGAGAAAACATAATACCCATTCTCTTAAAGTTTTCCAAAAAATAGAAGAGAAAGGAATACTTCCAAATTCATTCTATGAAGCCAGAATCACTCTAATACCAAAACAAGGCAAAGAGACCACAAAAAAAGAAAATTACAGCCCAATATGCCTGATGAACATAGATGCAAAAATACTCAACAAAATGTTAGCAAACTGAATTCAAAATTACATCAAGAGGATCATACAACATGCTCAAGTGGGATTCATCCCAGGGATGCAAGGATGGTACAACATTCAAAAATCCATCAACATCATCCACTGTATCAATAAAAAGAAGGACAAAAATCACGTGATCGTCTCCATAAATGCTGAAAAAGCATTTGACAAAATTCAACTTTCATTCATGATAAAACTCTCAACAAAATGGGTATAGAGGACAAGTCAACATCAGACCTAAGAGTGAAAAGCTGAAAGCTTTTCCTCTAAGATCAGGAACAAGACAAGGATGCCCACTCTCCCCACCTTTATTCAACATAGTTCTGGAGGTTGCAGCCACAGCAATCAGACAACACAAAGAAATAAAAGGCATCCAGATTTGTAAGGAAGAAGTCAAACTGTCACTGTTTGCAGATGACATGATATTGGAAATAAAAAACCCTAAAGAATCCACTCCAAAACTACTAGAACTAATATCTGAATTCAGCAAAGTTGCAGGATACAAAATTAATACACAGAAATCTGTTGCATTTCTATACACTAATGATGAACTAGCAGAAAGAGAAATCAGGAAAACAATTCCATTCACAATTGCATCAAAAAGAATAAAATATCTTGGAATAAACCTAACCATGGAAGTGAAAGACCTATACCCTGAAAACTATAAGACACTCTTGAGAGAAATTAAAGAGGACAATAATAAATGGAAATTCATCCCATGCTCTTGGGTAGGAAGAATTAATATTGTCAAAATGGCCATCCTACCTAAAGCAATCTATAGATTCAATGCAATCCCTATCAAATTACCAACAGCGTTTTTCAGTGAACTAGAGCAAATAGTTCTAAAATTCATATGGAACCACAAAAGACCCCAAATAGACAAAGCAATCCTGAGAAGTAAGAATAAAACTGGGGGATTACACTCCCTGACTGCAAGCTCTACTACAAAGCCTCAGTAATCAACACAAGTTGGTACTGGCACAAGAACAGACCCATAGACCAATGGAACAGAATAGAGAGTCCAGATATTAACCCAAGCATATATGGTCAATTAATATATGATAAAGGAGCCATGGATGTACAATGGGGAAATGACAGCCACTTCAACAGCTGGTGTTGGCAAATCTGGACAGCTACATGTAAGAGAATGAAACTGGATCGTCCAACCCCATACACAAAAGTAAATTTGAAATGGATCAAAGACCTGAATGTAAGCCATGAAACCATAAAACACTTAGAAAAAAACATAAGCAAAAATCTCTTGGACATAAACATGAATGACTTCTTCATGAACATATCTCCTCAGGCAAGGAAAACAAAAGCAAAAATGAACAAGTGGGACTATATCAACCTGAAAGACTTCTGTACAGCAAAGGACACCATCAATAGAACAAAAGGACATCCTACAGTATGGGAGAATATATTCATAAATGACATATCCGGTAATGGGTTGACATCCAAATTATATAAAGAGCTCACACACCTCAACAACCAAACAGCAAATAATCCAATTAAAAAATGGGCAGAGGATCTTAACAGACACTTCTCCAAAGAAGAAATTCAGATGGCCAACAGGCACATGAAAAGATGCTCCACATCACTAATCATCAGAGAAATGCAGATTAAAACCACAATGAGATATCACCTCACACCAGTGAGGATGGCTACCATCCAAAAGACAAACAACAACAAATGTTGGCGAGGATGTGGGGAAAGGGGAACCCTCCTACACTGCTGGTGGGAATGCAAATTAGTTCAACCATTGTGGAAAGCAGTATGGAGGTTCCTCAAAAAACTCAAAATAGAAATACCATTTGACCCAGGAATCCCACTCCTAGGAATTTACCCTAAGAATGCAGCAGCCCAGTTTCAAAAAGACACGTGCACCCCATGTTTATCACAGCACTATTTACAGTAGCCAAGAAATGGAAGCAACCTAAGTGTCCATCAGTAGATGAATGGATAAAGAAGACATGGTACATATACACAATGGAATATTATTCAGCCATAAGAAGAAAACAAATCCTACCATTTGCAACAACATGGATGGAGCTAGAGGGTATTATGCTCAGTAAAATAAGCCAGGCAGAAAAGACAAGTATCAAATGATTTCATATGTGGAGTATAAGAACAAAGAAAAACTGAAGGAACACAGCAGCAGCAGACTCACAGAACCCAAGAATGGACTAACAGTTACCAAAGGGAAAGGGACTGGGAGGATGGGTGGGAAGGGAGGGGCAAGGGGGAAAAAGGGGAATTACGATTAGCACACATAATGTAGGGGGGAGCACCAGGAGGGTTGTACAACCCAGAGAAGACAAGTAGTGATTCTACAGCATCTCACTACGCTGATGGACAGTGACTGTAATGGGGTAGATGGTGGGGACTTGATTATGGGGCAGGGTGGGGGCAGTCTAGTAACCATTATGTTGCTCATGTAATTGTAGATTAATGAAAGCAAAAGAAAAAAAAAGAAAAAGAAACTTGATTACTGTCTAACTCCATACACAAAAGTAAACTCAAAATGGATCAAAGACCTGAATGTTAAGTCATGAAACCACTAAACTCTTAGAAGAAAACATAGGCAAAACTCTCTTTAATATAAACATGAGCAACTTTTTCATGAACATATGTCCCCGGGCAAGGGAAACAAAAGCAAAAATGAACAAGTAGGACTATATCAAACTAGAAAGCTTCTGTACAGGAAAGGACACCATCAGTAGAACGAAAGGCATCCTACAGTATGGGAGAATATATTCATAAATAACATATCCAATAAGGGGTTGACATCCAAAATACATAAAGAGCTCACACACCTCAACAACCAAACAGCAAATAATCCAATTAAAAAATGGGCAGAGGATCTGAACAGACACTTCGCCAAAGAAGAAATTCAGATGGCCAATGACTGTAATGGGGTTATGTGATGGGGATTTGATAATGGGGTAATGGGGGGAATCCAGTAACCATAATGTTGCTCATATGATTGTATATTAATGATACCATAATAAAAATAGAATACATAAATAATGTATATAAAGATTCTGAGAACATTTTATCCATATAATTTTACTTCCCAACAAGACATTTAAAATTATTATTGCTAAGAATCAATATGTAATATAAAGCCAGAGTCCTGGAACTACAAAGAACTGTGGCATCACTGAACCCCTCGTCTCATAAATGAGGAAGTCAAGGCCAAGCTATGTGACCAAGGAGGTGAGGTAAGGTAGTAAAACCAGACACCCCACATCTTACTGTAACAGCATTTCACCTAAATAATCCCAATCTCTGCCTTGTGTTAAAAAGGGAAAAAGAAATCCCCCTAGCCCTTTTTAAGTCTTTCAGTGGGTTTCAAACGGCACGCTGAGTTCCAAACCATTACTGATGATAAAGACACTTCCTGTCTCTGACACGTTAATACACTGCCAGGCTGACACTAACTTTGTAGTTCAAAAGATTGCAGAGGAAATATTTTTAACAGGGCCAAGGGTATTTTTAAAAATAATGAATTTTTCTCATCCCTTTAATAATATGAGCCCTAAGAGAATTCTCATTGCAATACATTCAAATTTAACAAAATAAGCTCAAACATTCAACTTACTCTTTTAAAGAATATTTTTTTAGAGCACTTTTAGGTCTTACAGCAAAATTGAGAGGAAGGCACAAAGAATTCCCAACTACCACCTGCTCACCACATGCACAGCCTCCCCCATTATCAACATCCCCCACTGACGTGGGATTCACTCTTGGTGTCCATGTCATGGGTTTGGACAAGTATATAACACACAACCACACTAAAGATCATACTGTGTATGATACAGTACTTTCACCAACCTTAAAATCCTTGGCACTCCACTTATTCAGCCCTCCCCACACTCCCAGCTCCTGGCAACCACTGATCTTCTTACTGTCTCCATAGTTTTGCCTTCTCCAGAATGTCATATAGTTGGAATCACACAGTATCTACCTAGCCTTTTCAGGATGATTTCTTTCACCTAGTAATATGCATTTAAGGTTCCTCCGCATCTTTATGGCTTAACAGCTTATTTCTCTTTAGCACTATATAATATTCCATTGGCTAGATACACCACAGTTTATTTACCCATTTACCTACTGGAAGACACCTTGATTGCTTTCAAGATTTGGAAATTTCAAATAAACCTGCTATAAACATCCATGTTCAGGTTTTTGTATGGGCATAATTTTCAACTCATTTGTGTGAATACCAAGAAGCACGATGGCTGAACTGTACAGTAAGAATGTTTACTTTTGCAAGAAATCACCAGCCTGCCTTCCAATATGCCTGCACCACCAGCAGTGAATGAGCGCTCCTGTTGCTCCACATTCTCACCAGTGCTTGGGGTTGCCAATCTTAGTCATTCTTACAGGTAAATAGTAACTCACTGTTTTTAATTTGCATTTCCTGATGACACATGATGTGGGCCATCTTTTCACGTGCTCCTTTGACACCTGTACATCTTTAGTAAGGTGTCTATTCTAATCAGGCAGTTCATTTCCTTATGGTTGAGGCTTAAGAGATTTTTGCGTATTTTGGATAATGGTTCTGCAGCAGATGTGTCTTTTAAAATTATTTTCTACTAATCTGAAGCCTCTCTTCTCAATGTCTTTAACATTGTCTTTCACAGAGCAGACGTTTTTTATTTTAATGAAGTTCAACCTATCAATTGTTTTTTTGGGGTTGTGCCTTTTGGGTTGCAATAAGAAGTCATCACCCATACTGAAGGTCATCTAGGTTTTCTCCTCTGTTACCTCTAGGAGTTTTATAGTTGCATATTTTACATTTAGGGATAAGGTCTGTAGAGAAATATATATATTTTTTGCATGTGGATGTCCAGTAGTTCAAGCAGCTTTTGTTGAAGAGACTATCTTCAAATCCCATTGTATTATCTTTGTTCTTTTGTCAAATATGGGTTCATTATATATTATATTTACATGGGTCTATTTCTAGGCTCTCCATTCTGTTCCATTGATCAGCCTATTTTTTCACCAATACCTCACTGTCTTGATTACTACAGTTTTATAGGAAGTCAAGATATCAAGGAGTATCAGTCCTCCAGCTCTGTTCTTCAATATTGGGTCGGTTATTCTGGGTCCTCTGTCCCTCCACATAAACCTTAAAATCAGGTTGTTGATATTTACAAAATAACCTTCTGGGATTTTGATTGAGGTTGCATGAATCAAGTTGGAAAGAACTGACATCTTGACAATTACTGAATCTTTCTATTCTTCGTATGCATGAACATGGGATATCTCTCCATTTATTTAGTTCTTTATTACATTCAATGGAGTTCTGTGGCTTTGATCAGACAGACTTTGTACATATTTTCTCAAGTGTGTATTTAAGTAGCTCCTTTTGGGGGTGCTCTGGAGGGACTCTGTGTCTTTAACTTCAAATATCCTTGCACTTTACTTGCACACAGGAAAGCAACTGACTTTTATTTATTGACTTTATCCTGCAACCTTGCTATAATTGTGTTACTTTGTTTTTTTGTCACTTCTTTCAGATTTTCTACATAATCATGACATCTGCCAAGACAACTTTTTTCTTCCTTCCCAACCTTTGCACATTTATTTCCTTTTCTTGTTTTACAGCATTAGCTAGGACTTCCAGCACAGTGTTGAAAAGGAGTGGTCGGGGGGACACCCTTGCCTTATACACGATCTTAATGGGAAAAAATCGACTTTCTCATCATTACGATGTTAGCTGTGGGTTTTTGGTAGATAGGGTGGAGTTAGCAAAAATGGCAAAGCAGGGCAAAGGGCATGTCCCTCTGCAGAAATTTCAAAAAAATGAGCAAAACCTGTTCTTAGCAACTCTGTCAGAACTCTGGAAAACAGTCAAATGTTTACAACAATCAGGGAGACACCGAGTCCAGAAAAACACAACTTAAAACCAGAAGGAGAGCACTGCCCACTTCTACTTACCCGCGCCCATCCCCTACCGTGCGTGGCAGTGGTCTCGGCCAGGCAGCCACATTCTCAGCATGGTCCCTGCTCCAGAAACAGGGTAGACCTTGCTCTCAAAGAATTTTGGTTGTCTCTTTTGACCTGTCTGGGGGCTACCTGAAGGACTGACATGAGGTACATGACATCATTTCACCTAACTGAGAACTCTCTCAGGCAGAAAGTGGCTACTCAAGCAGCATTCCCGGAAAACAATGAAAAGCAAAGGAATTGCCCACTGGCACCTGGGGCAAAAAAATTACAGCTGAAGCAAACAACAGACACACTGAGAGCCCGGGAGGAAAGCGGAGGAGAGAGATTCTTTGGGGAAGGAGGACACTGAAAGGTCCCGCTCATACTGGGGAATTCAGAGAGCGACACACTCCTGGGGTAGGACACAAGCTCAGGAAAGACCTGAGAAGATCCTAAACTCTCCAACTCTGGCCTGCGGCTGATGTCTGGGCCCAATGCAAGCAGGGAGTAAGCGGCGAGGCAGAGCTGCGGAGGGGCACCCCAGCACAGAGCCGGGGTACAGATACAGGGACACGCTTCCCGTTTCTTTTCCCCCCCGCCTCTCCTTTTTTTCTGTCTTTTTTTTTCTTTTTAAGTTTTGACTTCAGGCACTCAGTGAGATCTCTATCAACACACCAGCTGACCACATTCAAAGGAACAGGGACTTCAGAGACTACAACATGGTAAGTCATAGTTTAGGAAAGTAGTTTACCCTAAAAAAGTAAAAATTTATGTTCATGCAAAAAATCTGAACGTGAATGTTTGGAGCAGCTTTATTTAAAATTACCAAAAACTGGAATCAACCCAAATGTCCTTCAATAGGTACATGATCAAACACACTATGGCACAGCCGAATAACAGAACGCTCTTCAGCAGTAAGTGTTTTTCCAAAAGAAAGAACTACTGAGACTCACGACAATCTGGATGACTAAGACGTTATGCTGAGTGAAAGCACCAGTCTCATAATGTCACATGGCGTGTGATTCCAGGTATGTGACACCGTGGAAGAGAGAACCACAGTGACAGAGAACATGCTGATAGCTGTCTTGGGTTAGGAAGAGAGAAAGATGTCATAGTAAAGGGACAGCACAAGGGATTTGTTTGGAATGTCAGAACTGTGTATTATGATTGCAGTGACAACTGCATGAGTCTATATACATAAATCCATGCAACTGTACACATACACACACATACCAAAAAAATAACCAGAGTATAGTCTCAGTCTTAATTGTGATCAAGAAACAAAAATGTCTGAGTAACTCACATTAAATAAACAATGTATTTATATAAAGAAAAAAAGCTGTATGAGGGAACACGGGCCATTATGGAGAGGGATTCTGAGGTGGGTCAGAAGTTTATTCCCTGCAGTAAACTGGATGGGCCTTCATGAGCAATCCTTCCCACTGTCCACAGTTTTTAGTTCTTAATGTCTGCTTGCCAAGCACCATTCTGTGACCTGGTCTGACACTAGGCAGGGTTACTCTGCATAGTAAACACGATCACTTGAGTAACTAGAAGGCTGTCTCTTCAAATCTGATTTAATAAGTTAGCATTATCATGAATGAACTGCAGTCTTGTATAACTGGATAGGATTAGGATGGATCAGAAAACAGGTAACACCATCAAGCCATTGCCAACAATGACACCTACCCGAGAGCCAGTTGTGTCTAAAAGCCTGAGCTACTCTGAATATAAATAAATATAATGACCAACAAGGGACAACAGGACTAATACAAATAAGACTTATTTAACAAAAGGAAGAATGCATTACACTCAAATTATTTCCTAATCATTTCTACCACAAAAAATAGAACCATGTTTCCCTGGAAATACTCTGCAAAGAAAAAATTTAAGGCCACATATTTAAAGAGATTATGGTCTTGTCGTAAGATAATAACTACAAAAAAGTCACAGTTGAAATGCTAAATAAACACTGACATTTATATCTCATTCAATAGCCTACCTCTTCAAAGAAAAATGGTAGTTTAACTGAACAATGAACTGAAAAAAAACAAACCCCACTTGCTACCAAACTGCTTCCCCAGCCCTCTCTGGTTGCACAGACCCTCTTGATTATCTTACAAACGTCAGCATGCTGAGCTGAACTAGAACATAGGAAAGAGAAAAGTAAAAGTACTGTTAATTCGAAATGGAGCAAGCACTTCCACCACAGAAAGGGCGTGTTTATCCAAGCAGGCAAGAGCGGAGGGCCGGTCAGAAGTATTTAAGCCCTCGTGTGGTCAGCACTCTGCCAGGCACCCCAAATGAGGTAAGATGTGGCTTCTTTTCTCAGCTGACATTCTTACAGATTTTTTTTCAAGTTCAAAAATAAAAAACAGAAAACATTAAATGCTAAATTCTGTATTTCATTTCAAAAGCATTTCATTGCTAATTCTAATAGTTAACCTCTATACAGCACTTACGAGGTGCCAGGTTCTAAGAGCTGGTCCCTATATTAATCTTCCCAACATCTACTCTTCCTCCTCTCCTCTGCTGCACAGTCTCAGCTCCCCCATATCCTTTCCTCCTTCTTCATTCTCTTCACCTTCCTTGTCCATTTTACAGATCGGAGGGTCAAAGAGATTAAGAGACTTGTCCAAGGCTAAACACCTAGTAAACAGCAAAGGCAGAGTTAAAGCCCAGTGATTCTGACTTGAAGTAAGACAGTAACATAGTCTGCCCCCCACACACACACGCAAGATTTCTGACTCTGAAGAGGGAGTCACAAATGGCTTTCTGGAAGAAGTAATGTCTGAATCGGGCACTAAAGGACTAATGAGAGTGAGCCAAGAGGAACAGGGAAGGCCTCCCAGCAAAGGAACAGCATGGGTCGGAGTCTGGAAAAGAGGGCCAGAATACTGCATGTAACTCAGGTAGGCTGCGAGATACGATGCCAAGGAGAGGCTCCTAGAGATGAAGGTGCAGAGCAAAGCCGGGGTCAGATAACAACAGGCCTGATGAGCCATGTGTTGCTTTGTCCTGAAGGCAAAGACAGCTGCAAAAGGGCTCTTCCAAGACATGGGAGTGATGTGGCCACAATCACACTTTGAAAACACAAACCTAACTTTAACATGCAAAATATGCATGTCAAAATCCCATCCTCAGCCCATGCACTGCTGTGAAAGGGTAAATTGGTACAGTAATGGCAGGCAGGTTTGGGACAGCATCTAGTGAAGCTGAACATATGCACGCCCTGTAACCAGCAATTCCACCCTACAGACATGCACACTTTCCCTCCACCAAAGCCACACACAGTACTAGAATATTCAAAGATGCATTATTTCTGAGAGCCAAAACCTGGAAGCACCAAACCCAGCCACAGTACAATCAAAAAATAAGTTGATACCGCCACACAGTGTAATACCTTCTAACAATGAGAGCAAACTAGTTACACCTGCTTGCACGGAGTTGGGTGAAGTACACACACAGAATGTTGAACAAAAGAAGTGTGAAAATTAATAAAGGGAATCCTCACTGACATGATGATGTCAGGAGGCCTGCAAGGGGAGCTCTCACGCCTACCCCTCATCCTAAACCTTACACCCACCAGAAGAGATGCACGCCTTAACTGTTCTAGCTACGTCACTCCCCAGAAGGAGGAAGGTTTCCACCTTCCACCTCAGCCAATGGGAAGCCATGACACAGGGACTCCCCCGGTGCTCCAATGGGCACTGTGGTTCGAAGAGCCCTGCCAACTCGCCCTTTCCTCCATGAGAGCGGCTCTCTCTTTGGTTCTCCAGGCTTGCCTATGGTGTTGCCATAGCTTGCCTGTCAGGAAGCACAATTCTCTGCTATTCCTGAATAAACACATTTTTACTGGTAAAATAACTGACTATTCTTAAGGTTAACAGTAGCAAGAGAAAAGTGTAAGTATTGTATGATTCCATTTGTAAAAAGTTTTTGTAAAATTACTACCTGTAAGAGGTCAGAAAAGCAGTTATCCTTAGGGGTAGTAACTGGAAGGAAGTAAATGGAGGCTCTGGTATTATTATTATTATCCCCATTTTTCAAACAAAGAAGAGAAGATTTAGAGAGGTTAAATTACAATTAGTAAGTGGCAGAGATGTCATTTGAAACCAGGTTTATGAAATTTTTAAAAATACATAGCCATGGGTTAAAAGCCACTCAGAAAGCATCACATGTTCCATCAATGTTTACAGTTCTCCTTGGGCCTTAAGCAGATTCCACGACTAATGGTGTCCTTCCTCTTCCATGTAAACACCTGCTCATTACTTCCATGAAACCATTTTCATTCTGTCTGTCCCTCAAAAGATTCAGTAACTAGCTTGTTTTAAAATTACTTTTAACATACATTTTTAAAAAGTATCATTTATTGAGGGTTTACTAAATGCCAGGCATTTTATCAGCCTTTTCTCAACAAATATTAGGGAGTTCAAGAGATGAACCACCCAGAGTCACATGGATAAAAAGTACTAAAACTAAGACCCCAACCATGGACTTCCTGAATCCAAATCCAAGCTCTACCTACTAGACTACCTTTCCATCTCTCACTGTGCCTTATTAGCGATCTACTTAATTGTTTTGACCTTGAGATTCTAATTTCTTTGAAAGTCAAGAGTCTAACTTATTTACCTTTGCATCATCTGCTGTAAGAAGAATGCCTAGCACACAGCAGGCACTCAATAAAGGCATAACTTCCTCGGAAGACAAAAATATTATTATAATAGGTGTTTATTAGCTCACTCAACCAATATTCACCAACCACCTCCTGTCCCCCAGACACTTTGACATTTTCTGGGGAAAGAGCTAAAAGCACATTATTCGTTTACAAAGTTTATAAGGCTATGTTTGTCCAACAGAGTAGCTATTAGCAACATGTAGTTCCTGAGCACTCCAAAGGGTGAGATGCTGTAAGTTTAAAATGCATACTGGTTATTGAAGACAACAGGGTAAATGTAAGAATATAAAATATTTCATTAAGATATACTGGGTTAAATGAAATGTATTATTTATTTAAATTTATAAGTTTAACAATTTATTATTAAATGTATTATTAAAATTAATTTCACCTGTTTACTTTTCTAAAGCCACCACTAGAAAATTGTAATGCACATGGGCAGTTTGCATTATACTTCTGCTGGTCAGCATTGCTCTGAGGACATTTTTTTCCTGCTTATTCAAGATCTCTCTTTCCCTCAGTTGTTGAAATGCACAGTGGAAACTGACCACTCACTGACCATCCTTTGTCCTGTGTTCCACATGGAGCATTGAATTTATTTTTTCTTCTCTTGCAGGAGTGTTATTATTATTAAACTGTTAGTATTCAAACTAACCTACTTAAAAACTGACTTTGACTTTAGTACGTTTAAGTGACTAAACATCATATGTAAGACAAACTCTTCTGAATTATATAGAGGTATATCAATATAACACTTCTTTAAAGCTTTACAGATGGCCTAGCACATTGCGCCAGGTGAGCGGAGGAGCCGTGAGGTCAGAGGAGCCGTGAGGTCAGCGGAGCGCTCTTCTTACCCTCTTTTCTGATGAAAAGCCTGAGACAGAGATAAGTGCTCTGCCCAACAACATCGGCCGCATCACTGGCAGAGCAGAGACTGAAGGCAGGTGGCCAGACCATCCCAGCGGTGCTTCGGGATAAGCACCTTTTCTTTGTGGTAGTCTCCTGTGGCAGCCCTAACTAAGCACTGCAACCTGGACGCTTACAACACAGAAATGGACAATTCTGGTTGCCAGCAATCAGAAACCAGGCAGGGCTGTGCTGCCTCTGGGGGCCCAAGAGGAGAATCTGTTCCTGGCCTTTCTTCATTTCTTGACCTGTGGCCTCATCACTTTCAACCATGCCTCGCTGTCCACACTGCCTCTTCCTCTTTTGGCTGTGCTACCACCCTCGGCCTCCCATAAGGACACGTGTCACTGGATTTAGTGCCCATCGGAGTAATCCAGGATGGACTCATGTCCAGATCCTTAACTTGATTACATCTGCAGAGACTCTATTTACAAATAAGGTCACGTTCACGGGTTCTGGCCCAGGATGGGGACATATCTTGAGGGGAGACACCCTCTTCGGCCCCCTAAACTCTCCCAAGCCCCCGAATCCACTACTCTGAGCAGGAGCTTGGCTCTGTCCTCCAGTTCGCATGGCCAGGCGTTTGTTCCCAGGAACGGTAAAAACAAACCACTGACGACTGAAGAGGGAAAAGGTAAGGCTTTGGAATCGGGCAGACCTGGATACAAAAAGTGGCTCTAATATTTGGTTAACTGCGTGACTGTGGATAAATTATTTAACCTCCCTGGGCCTGTTTTATCTTCTGTTTAAAGTAGTAACTCCTGTCTGGCGGGGTTTTATGATCATTAAACTCAAAGAAATAAAAAAATAAAACCACCCAGCACTGTGCACCCCTTGTTAACCACCCCGGCTCCACATCCCGCCTTCTTTCTCAGATTTACGCCCTCAGACAAACGCTATCTGGGGTCACCTTAAAGAGTGAAGGATCTGTGTAAAGCCCAGCACACATCTGTGACACACAGCCTTAAACACCTGAATTTACTAAAAGGATGAGTTATTATGTGCTTTACAAGAGGTTCCCTCACTTTGTAAGAGAATTCAACACGTAGGCTTGCCTTAAACATCAAATCAAATCTGCAAACCTCCATTAAAGATTGGCTTGCTCTGCAAATGTTTATGCATAATAAATTATTTATGTGGCACACACCGACATAAAGGAAGGCAAATTTGCAGTCTCTTACTTATCAAAACCCTGTTTCCTAGTATAACTGGTGCCAAAACTAAAAACTAATACACTTAGACTTGCCAAGCTATAATCAAACTTATAACATATGTGAAAATAGTTTTCTTCAAAGACAGCTGAACAATACCTCAGTCACTTGTGGGTGATCTTTATATGCTGATGTTAATTAGTCTTTCAAGACACTATGGGTCTTAAGATATTCTTTTGAATATCTTATGGTCAGATCTCTGACCCATATTTCCTTTAAGTATTAATGTTAAATAGAGCAGAGAGAAATGTCTAATGTTCTTAGAGGCAGTTTGGCTGAAGATATAAAATGGGCAGGCAGTCACTGACTCAGGACTGCATTACACCTGCTAAAAAACACTGGAAAGTAATAGAAGATCATGTAAAAAAAGTGTATAATCCAGTGGGACTCGTGTTTATGGCAGCCCTTGCAAGCCAAAACACCGTCCTGTCTGAAAATCTTATACTTATTTCTAAATCTGTTTTAAAAGGCAGGATGAATCTTTTTAATAACTGTATAAAAAAGAAATAGTGAGTATGCAAAATGTGCGACTAGAGTCTTCCCAACACTCAAGTTTAGTCGTGCCCACTGGGAGAAACGAGTAAGATAAATGGGAGGCCACTGAGCAAGAATTAACGCAATGCATAATTACACACACTTTCAAAAGTACATACATGAAATTACAATCACACTATTTCATTAATACCAAGAGAAATGCACCTTTTGTTTAAGATGAATGATATTTCCAGAATTAAAACCAATCTTTTTAAGCACTACTTAATTTTAAAATAGGAATAACTCAATTTTCTTTGATAATGGTAATAAACCAGTATCTCAACCCTGAAGATTCTTCAAAGTCTTTGCTGGAAGACCTATGTCATGTAGGATTCAGTACATCAATTTTCTAAACCTTGATGAAGTCTCTCTCCACCATTAGCAATGATCTTTAAAGCAGAAACATCATATTCATCTGGTTGTCCCCAGAGCCTGTATAATTGTCCATTCTTGTTGGTAGAGTGTGGATAAAATGAAGGTTCCTGTGGCCAGGATTCTTACCTGTCCCTGTTTGGCTGGCTCACTACACACATGTGGGCAGTATGTCTTTATTGACTCTATATAAAAAGCCCTGCCCAGTGCTCTGGACAACATGGTGGCACGGCTGCAAGGCTGCAGGAGAGCAGAGCAGAAGCTGGAGTGGTGGCAGTGCCAAGAACAGAGGCCCAGAGGACGGGCAGAGAGGCCCAGAAGGAGAGACCGGCTTGCTGCATGCAGACTCGCTCTGAGTGAACGGGATTTTAGTGATTGACCTGCCACCATGGAAATAAAGTTGGGTATAACGCTTTCACCCCAAGAACGTTTTACTGTCATTTCTTTGGTCACATTGAATCCATAGCGAACTTGCCCAGGGCAGAAGCCCATTGTCAAGACATAGAGGTAGCTCTGTTCTACAAAGTCAACACAAACGCTAAATCAGCCAATACCAACTACTGCCCCTAAGGATACAGGGTGAGGGTCCTGTGAACTTCTGGTAACAACATTTTCATCATTTCGTCTACATAACCTTGGTTAATGTGTGCTTCTACTTAAAGACACCTTCCTCAGAATGCTGTCGATTCATTAACATCGAACTCAGGGCCCAGGGCACTCGAGCTCATGCTGGAATGAAGCTTTTCTAACCATATGTTTCTCCAAAAGGTGCATCACCATCTTCTTTTATCAGGAACACCAGACAGTCTGCAGCACGATACTTGGGGGCCATTTAAAGCAGTGAACTCACCAATTAAAACACAAAAATGAGAAAAACATGGCACTAAATATACCACATAAAGGAGTCTGTTTACAGTATGAGAACTGAGGCAAGAAGGCAGAACACTGCATTGTCTGACCTCAGCTGGAATGTGCACATCACATGACATATTTTGTGCTGCCCTGTGTACCAGCACGTCTATGAATGACAGAGAAAGCACCATGAGTACTGTCTTCTGGGGTTACAAGTAAATCCTAGAGAATAGATGAATTTGCAAATAGAGTCCACAAATAGGTAGACCTGACTCTTTTTTTTCACACAGTAGGAGTTTGGCGAATGTTCTGGAATTGAATGAGTAAGTGAATGGTATCATTATCATACTGAGTTACTCCCCTTACTTCCTGTAATTTCATTATTTTGATCTCATCTAAGACATGCATATTACACCAGATTCACAGGGGCTGAAAGCTTTACTTCACGACCCAGGCTGCTGGTTGGCAGTCGAGCTAACAACCCGAGTCTCAGGGAACCAAGTCTTTTCTGCCCTCTGCCCTGCCTTCTTAGCAAACAGATTATTTTCTTTGTTTATTCTAACAGCTCTTTGCTGATAAACATGAAAATACCGAAACAGTGCATGCCATGAAATTCTGTTGGGAAACCTAAGGAATCAAGCCCTGCTGATAGGAGAGAAAAGTAAATTACACACCCCTTGGGCGTCAGCATGGAGACATTGAAGACATTCCCTCATATGCTTCAGAGTCAGCGTCACTACATAATGTCACCTCTGAGGGAAAGCAAGGCCAGAATGCTAACAGACAGCAAGTTCTTTTCACACGCTGTTCTCGGAAAGACAGCTCTCTAACGTGTGACTTTAAGCCATTTTAAACCTTGCGATACCCTTTGGAAGCATCACACTTCACCTCTCAGGCAAACTGCTTTTGCTTATAAAAAAAGCTCCCATTCATAAAAGTGTTCACTCAGTACCAGCTGATCTGCCTGCTCTTTATTTCCTCACCATCCACAGCCCTGCTTCACCATTTAGGTTGTGCTGCACATACTCGTAAATTTTCCACCACTTGCTCCCAATCTTGCACTTCCACTCAGGTCATTTATGCAGCCCCCAACTTGCTACCTTGCTGTCACACACGTTGCCCGCCCCCACCCCCCAGCTAATAACATAGCTTCTAATTTAGAGAGCAAATTCTCCCCCGTGACTAAGAAAGGCCATGATTAGGAATATAAGCATCTAAACTCTGCACACTACTAACATAAACTGACTGCACAGAGGTGTCAAGCACAGCCGCATTGTGTCCATTTCCCTTTAGAACAGAGAAACATTTACACAGGAACACAGCACACCTGTTTTCTTGAAGGTTCATGAATATCATTTATTAGCTCTAGAACTACAGTTCCCTTCCTCAGTGTTCAGTCCCTTAACAGCAAGAAAAGGGGCATCATTTTTCTGGTCACTATGACACTCTTCAACTTACAGCATAAAATTCTGTCTGTGAAAGACAGACTGCCAGCATTCTTCTCTGAACTCCACCACTTACTGAGTTACTGAGCTGTGCCTCAGTTTCCTCATCTGTGAACTGGAGATGACAACAGTATCTATACCTCCTAGGATTGTTTTAAGGATGAAATTAAAACAGCTCTCAGTAATGTTAGTTATCACTAATACTTAAGTATAAAACATTAGCTTATATAACAGTCAACAAAAGACACAATACTGTATTGTTAGGAAAATGGCCTCATTAGAGCACTAGAGTTTAAAAATGGAACTTGAGGCAATCAGTGATATTTCTAAATTCCCAAAACACTTTTTTCAGCTTCCTTGGTGACAAAAATATAGATGTTAAACATTCTCAGATTTTTCATTTTCACAATATGCATTTCACCATTCTTCATGATTCTAATTGGTTGTACATGCTTATCATTGTAATCAATTCTCACTGTTAACTGTATTCACCCAGTGCATATTTTGAAGTGCAAAGTTTAAATGAAATACTAAACTTGAATTTCACTAACCTGAGCTGATCTCAGAATTAGTATCTAATAGTTTTCAATATATAGTGTGCTAGGCCAGTTAGGTATTTAGATCTTCCAATTTGATAGCCCCTTTTTAATAACAAGGCAGGCATAAAACTACAGGTCTGATGTTATCTTTATCCTTTAGGATCTCACAGTGAGCCATTAATATAGTTAAGCAGACATTTTACCAGTTGACATACTGCTCAGACTTTATCACTGCAATGACAATTTGGCTCGAGAGTGTGTTCTGTCTGGCTTTTTTATTTTTAAATCAGTAGAGAGAATATGTTTGGCATATGCATTAATAGATTATCACCAGTACTGAACAGTCCAATCTCATGAATCCAATATCCTTCCGTATTTCAATATACATGCCAAAAAGTATGTTGAGACAAAAGGCCTGTTGGATGTTAGGTATTCCTGAACTGACCCCAGTTCATAGTCCATTTTCCCCTGCTCTCAGGTTATTTAGGGGTGAATGCAGACATTGGTGACAGGGCAAATCAGAGTTTGTTTAGATGAGACCTACTGAACTACCCCTTTCATCAAATTTGCTACACTTCTTCACACACACACACACAAAATGTCAAATGTGAAGCCTTGGAAGCAGTAACAAACATATAAAATATCACACATAATGAATTAAACATCTTTTTGCTAACAGACATTTACTTCTGCCAAACAATTCAGAAATAATACTAAACTGCTTAAACAGACAGGAATCTGGCCTACAGTCAAGAAAAGCAGTAATATATTTTTAAAAAGTATTTCAATAGAGCTGCTTTTTCAGACAAAGAGCCTGTTCCCGCTCTGGCACAAAATATGGGAAAGGAGCCAAAGCGCAACTTATCAGCTGTCTGACATCAGAGGTGGCCCGCGTGCGTCAGCCGGCCCAGCAGGGACCCCTGGCTTATGGCAGCGGACCATGTATTTCTTATCTTATCAGTGTATAGTGTCTGGCACTTCAAGCATTACTGTGTGAACCTGGGAGGAAGGAAGGTGTGTAACTGGGGGGGTTTAGGTTAAAGTTGTGAGCTAAGCAGGTTTTAGTCACTTATTAACAAAACAAACAGTCCAATGTATTACATTAATTGTAATGAAAGTTTCTGCCCTCAAACCCAACATTAAAAGAAAATGGGTTTTTCAGAAAGGTGCCTGAGCTATGTATGACAACCACTTCTTCTCCTACTTATATAAATGTATGTTCAAGTTGTAGT
The DNA here is from genome assembly GCA_029783875.1 of Phataginus tricuspis. Classification (NCBI taxonomy): domain Eukaryota; kingdom Metazoa; phylum Chordata; class Mammalia; order Pholidota; family Manidae; genus Phataginus; species Phataginus tricuspis. The sequence goes on along the minus strand of JAQQAC010025709.1, from coordinate 2,841,115 downwards.
TCTGGAAGAGTCATTTCATATATTCCATTTAGAAAAGTCAAAGAAACACCAATTTGTTAGAAAATGTACAGGTAACTTTTCCATAGCTCCATTACAAACATGTTTGGGTGTGGAGACTAAGATGAAAACTACTTTCAAGTGTTGGCCAACATCTGCATCTCTACACACAAGATTCGAAGGCAGGCAGAGGCACCTCACTGACCAGGTAGGGCACCAAAAGTCACGTCACTCAAACCGGATTGAGAATTTCCTCAAGAGGAAAACTGACTTATAAAAACTACCCAAAATTAATTTTTAAAAACACTTGGATTTAAAAATCATTTAAAATTTTAAATATTTAGAGAAACAGCACATTTGTTATTTAAAAATTAATTTTGCCAATATACTAAACACTTATATTTTGAATATAAATAAATAAAACAAGATTTATTCACTAGTTTCAACTTGTATATTAAATAACACTCTATTAAAATACTAGTTCATTTACACCATGATTTACAACTCTCAAAATACTATGCTTCTCAAACTACACTGTCATTCTGGTTGTGCAGCTAATAGGACAACAGATGGGAAACTACATTAAACCCATTGTTTCTTATTCCTTGAAGCTTACCTGCTAAATTAGAATAAATACAGGTAATTTGTACCCAGATATGCCTCTATGTGGGTCGAAGGTCATGCTTTTATAAACCACAAATAAAGTAAAAAAAGTATTGTCTCCCCCACATGACAAAATTCCCCTCCCTGACCACGCCATCTGCTCTGGAATGTATCTCCACAAAATTCTGTGTTGAAGCCCTAATCCTCAACATGATAGTATTTGGCGATGGGGCCTGTGTGAGCTAATCAGGCCATGGGAGTGGGCCCTCATGATGGGATTAGTGCCCTGATAAAAGACACCACTCTCTCCAGCATGTAGGGACAGAGCAACAGAGGGTTATCTGCAAGCCAGGAAACAGAATCACGAACTGAATCAGCAAGCACCTTGACCTTGGACTTTCCCACTTCCAAAAACTGAGTAATAAATGTCTGTTTAAGCCACACAACCTCTGATATGCTAAAGCATCTCGAACGAACAAATGCACTTTCTCCTATCTTTACGCCTCCTCTTCCTTTGGTTACCTACCCCCAACACTCAGTAAGCCCAATCATCCGATTCCCTTCACTGGTATTTATAACTGTTTAGAAAAAATGCAGAGTCATGATCATTCATTTTTCCCCCTAGATGACTCCATCTTGATCCCACAGCAGCTGGACCAAAACTAAGACATTCCAGTACTCGTAAGCATCCATACACATCATTGCCTCCCTGACACATGACTTGACCCCCTGGTTTTTTTTGTGAGGGGATCCTTCTTTTTTCCTCTTCAACATCTCTCTGAACCATTACTCACTTTCTATTTTCTCTCTTAACTCAGCCAGCTCTCCCTCCAAGGGAGACACTCCTTCTTTACCTTGTTCACTCGGTTACTCTCCTCTACGTCCCAGGTCTTCAAGCTCTCTTTGTCCCCTCCAAACAGATTTCTGATACGCTCAGGCTTCCACCAATCCTGAATAACAACACAATTTCCCTCCAGCCTGGGAGACTCGTCACACATTCTGTACTTTTCTTTCTTTCACCATCAAAGTCAAAACAGAGTCCAGTGCTGACTTCAATGTTCTTAATTCTGATTCACACTTTAATCATCACACCATGAGATTAGCCCCCAGCACGGCACTGAAACGACTTTCTGAACTACAAGCCAAGCTTCCCTGAAGACATAAACATCATAATCTGAGTCTTCATCTTCCTTGGCCTCAGCAATATCAGATATTGTTAACCAACCCCTTACTTTCTTGAGAATTTCTCCTGCATATTGCAAAGACGGTCAGTTAGCCAACAATCGACTTACCAAAAGCAAATACGTTATTAAACAGAATAGCCAACCTATGAAAAGTAAAATGAAAAACAAACAACTAGAATTGCATAGAAATCTCCAAAATCTGGTAAAACTAACACATTCTATGTAAAATGCTGTTTAAGCTTTTTAACATAATAAACACTGCCAGTGTTGCTGGGGGGCGATAACTGAGAGTTGATGTCCAAGAATTCCAGTATGAATGAAACAAGTTTTCATCAACTGGTAATTTTAGTAAGTTGGCCGATTAAAACTTTGAGCTACAAAGTATGTTTGCTGTCTACCTGAACGGCCCTTCCAACTTTCTTTCACTAACTTAGAGACTCTACTCACCTGGAAAGTGTTGGGGATTCCTCTCTTCTCTCCTCATTCTACATTCTTTTCCTTCAAAGTCTTCCTTACCCCCAAGTCTTCAACTGTAACATCTCTGTGGATGACTTCTATATCTAAACTTTAAGCTTCTAAACAAAACAAACAAAAGAAAATCAAATAACTCTCAGATAATTGATACCTTCCTGAATCTTTACTCCTCCCTCTCCTGTACCCCATTTAGGTGAAATTCCCCTCCTCCTAGTCCTCTGAGCTAAATATTCCAGCCATCTTCCAATCCATTCTCGACTTCGATCCTCAAAAATATGTCATCGTTGAATCCTATTCACGCTACATTCACAGTATAACTGCATCCTCTTAGCCTTTTCCATTCCCACTGGTACAGCCTTAGTTCTGGACACTGTTAGCCATTATTTTCCTCTCTTTTCATCAGGTCACTATCTTTACAAAAGGTCATTATCTCCAGCTCAGAAGAAATCCTGATTAGAGAAATCAATGGTGGTAGGGAACCCACCTCCCTGCAAATCATTTGTTGAGCCAACACACAGGGAACAGCCACTCTCCTTCCAATGTGCACACCAGGCCTACAGTTAAAACACCTACGTGGCCACCATCAGAACAAAGCCAATTAGCAGAGTGGGAAGAGTAACAAAGTGGATCCTTAAGAATGTCAGTGAGGCCCTGAATTAATCAATACTGGAGCTACGGACTAATAGCTACCTTAGGGCTTCTTGTTTTACGACGTAACTTTTCCTTACTGTTTAGGCAATTCGGGTTTCTACACTTTGTCCTATGAACCAGTGCTAAGCCTCCCGCCTCAACTAGTCTTTCTGATTTCAGGTCTCCAGATTCATCTCTCTTTACATTACTCTCAGCAGCACATTTTGGGGAAGGCCGGAAAATCATCAGGCCTGAAAATCTGTGACTGGGAGGCCCTGGAGCGGGGCTTCGCTGGCGGGACTGGCACCCCAGCCGAGGGGCAGTTGGCCGTCCACACCGCACTCCACGCCCCGCATCATCGGGAAGGCCCTCGGCGGGGCCTGACGCCAAGCAGCTCCGACCGCGGGCGGCCGAGTCCTGGGGCTGCAGCCGTCCCCATCCGGACCGCCCTGCACCGGACGGGCCTGTGGAGCCCCCACACGTCTGCAGGCTGTGGCGCCCCAGGCGCCCCAGGCACCCGGCACGCGGCCAGTCCACGGCTTTTCCTCACAGCCCAGCGGGTCGGGGTAACCCACGGCGCCCAGCCTGAGGCCTAACCGGGTCCCCTCACCCTCGGCGCCCCTGGCCAGGCCCGGCCGACAAAACCGGCTACCGGCCACCAGGCCCCTGGCATCCGCAGCCATTAAAACCTACCCAGACCTGCCTGCCAGCCCTGCAGCGGCATCCACGCGCCATTCACGGCCGGGCCTCTGTGAGCGAGGCGCTTCCGGAGAGACGTCCCGCGCGCACCGGAAGTGCAGCCACACTGCCCGGAGACAGACAGGTCACTTCCGGAGGCGAGGACCCGACACTCCCGGGAGCCTCCCTCGCCGGAGGCGGTCGGCGCCTCGAGTCCAGGACCCACCGCTAGCGGAGGGCTGGAAGGCCGTCTGACGCGCCCAGCGGCCTCCAGCACCTTCTGCGCCCCCCCCCCCCGCCGGAGCCTCCACCAGAAACCTGCCTGGGAGGCAGCCCGGGGTGTGGCTCAGGCGGGCGGCCGAGCCGGGCAAGTCCCTGCCTGCCCGATCCTGGCTGGCTGGCCGCAGCGGGCGGGTGCCCAAGAGCGGGCCGCGTCCCCCAGAGGGCAGCCCGCAGCCCAGTTAGTCCCGCGAACGTAGGTCGTCTTTTCCAGACTATTAAGCCGTAAAGATCCCTTTTTAAAGGGAGACTCCTTGCTCCTCCCCATGAATCCAGTTACTGTTGACTTTATAGATTCTCTTTTGTAAATGCTGCAACCCAGTGAAACTGACAGTATTGTAGGATAGGAGCAAAGTGTATTTTAACCAGAAGCACAGTAAGCCTGTTTCAGATTTTTGTTTTGTCAACAGCATTTGATCCGTTTTCCCAAGTTTAAAACTGTTGAGGTAAGGAAGCGCCTCCGTGACCCGGCACCACCCACCCCTTCATCTCCGACGACTCTCTCCCCCCCTCCGCTCTCCTCCGCTCTCAACGCATCCATGAAAACCACACGTAACGCCTCAACTCTCTCCCACCGAATGCGTCTGCCCTTCTTGGCTACCAAGCACATGCTTGTTCCACTTCTGCTCTTACGGTACATAATATAAAGTCACTGTCTGCGATTGATTTCTACCCGTTTCTGCCTTTAAGTCAGTCGTGTGTATTGGGCTGCGCTAGGTAACGGTAGGATATCAGCACCTTTCCCGCCCCGAGGTGTTCATGGCAGCATCACTCCACTGAGCATTACAGATGTGAACGAGGCCTGTGAGGAAAAGAGAAAAGTACGAGACCAGGTGAGACAGACCCAGGCAAACGGGCCCCAAGCGGGCCCTGTAATTCGCTAAGGGGACAGGATGAGAGGCAGATCGCAGGCAGAGGTGACAGCACCTGCCCTGCAGGGGGCAGGAAGGCTCGGCCCTTAGGGAGTCCAGGTGAGACCGAGAAAGGGCGTGAAAGACGGGGCTTTCAACGCCAGCGCAGGGCCAGAGGAAGGGCGCTCATGCCGTCCTGAGGCCTCCAGACCCTCTGCAGGCAGCCGCAGGCACACTGAGGACTCAACCTCCCGGATGCTACGGGCAGGCAAGCGTGTGAGGACGGCCTCCACCCCCACAGAGAGCACTGCCGCGAGCAGGGCTGCCAGTTGGAAAGCCCCTCAGAGAAGAAGGGCAAAAGCAGGTGGTGATCGAGTGGTAGAACCGGCAGACTGGGGGCTCCTTAGAGGCATGGGATGCGGGAGGATGACAGGGAATTCCAGAGCCATTCTGAAGTCCTCTCCTCCACCTGCTCACATCCAACCACTGGGCAGTCCTGTTGTCTCGAACTGCAAAATATGTCTAAAATCTGACCTTTCACCTTCTCCACAGTCAGTGCTCTCATTCGAGCATCCATCACCTTTCATCTGCACGCTGCAATAGCCTCCCAACTTGGTGAGCCTGTGTCTGTCTACAATCCGGGGCCAATATAGCAGCCGATCAAAATATGAAGTAGATCACGTTGCTCAGAATCCTCCAGTGCTTCCCACAGCTCACACAGACCGGAAGCCAATGTCCTCACAATGGTCTCCAAGGCCTACACGATCGGCCCCTCAGGACCACTGTGCCCTGGCACAGACCAGGCACACTTCCACACCAGGGCCTGTGCCCTGGCTCTTGCTTCTGCCTGGGACCATGCTCTTTTCAGATTACTGCACAGAGCAGTCCTTTGTCTCCTTCAGTTCGCAACAGAGACATGCAAACAAATTGTCACAAATCCCCAAGAAATTTTCTGTTTGTTGGAAAAAAAAAAATCTGCGTGTAAGTGTACCAATGCAATTCAAACCCATGTTGTTCAAGGGTCAACAGCAGACTCTTAGTAGTGAAGTTTCTGGGCATCAAAAGTTATATGCAGATTTTCAACTGCATGGGAATGGAGGGGGATGGTCAGGGCCCACTTTTTGACAGTCTGTTCCAAATGTCACCTTCCCACTTTGGGCTACATGACCACTATTTGTAATACTGATGTCTGCCAGGCCCACTGACCCAAATTCTTACCCTCTTCACTCTATTTATATAGTTTTCCCATAGCACTCTAAAAAATAAATTATATGGAATATTAGAAAGTGGTAAATTTTTGTGTTTCCTACTGGAACGTATAAGCCACAAACGCAATAATATTTCATTTTTTTCTACTGAGTTACTCTATACACCTATTGAAGTACCTGGCCCATAATACGATTCAAGAACTATTTAAATCAATGTATGTTTAAATAAATGAACCCAGTAAGAGGGAAAAAGGGTCCAGGAGAGAAGCATGCAGAGGAATGGGTCAGGTATGTCTTCTGGAAATGACACCTCCACTGAGGATTTAGTGAGCAGGTAGGTGGTTTGGGATCTCCAAGCAGGGATGGTAGAATGAGCAGACATGTCACAGAGGGCATGGATGCAAGGAACTACCAATACCTCCGCGCTGGCAGAGCTTAGACAAAATGCGGGAGGGCAGAAATGCGGCTGGTGCTTGTGAATGGAGACCAAACTACCAAGCACTTTATATTCTAACTCAAGTAAGTTTACTGTGTGTTAATTTAGGGAGAAAATAATGTTTGCACAGGGTAGTAGGGATGCATTAGAGATGTACTTAGGAGACATGATTAACAAGCAGAACTTATTAACTGACTGACTGTGGTAGGTCAGTGGTGAACGAGAATAAGCAGAAAGATAAGCAACTGAATGGAGAGTATACCTGTAGATGATGTGTCTGGTAAGACACTAATACGCAAAATATATAAAGAGCTCATACAACTCAACATAAGAACAAAAAGATGAGCCCCAGTTTTCAAACAGGAGTAGTTGTATATGGCATAACTACCTAATGAGAAAGAAGACAATAAGTTCAAATTTGGACATGTTAAATTTTACTCTTTTTAATATACAGCTGACTTGAACAACACAGAAGTTGGGGCACCAAACCCCCATGCAGTTAAAAATCTGCATATAACTTCTGACTCCCCACAAACCAAAGAGCCTGCTGTTCACTCTTGAACAGCATGGGGTTGAACTGCACTGATACACTAATACACAGATTATTTTTTTCAAGAAATATATTGGAAAATTTTTTGGAGATCTGTGACAGTTTCTTTATATTTCTCTTGATCACAAATGGCATCATGTGTGGTTGGTTATGTGCTAAGTTTGATAAATTTTAACTTATTATAAGAGATTTGTGTGTATTTAAAGGTAGCAAATGATAAAGTAGTATCTTTTATGCATTCATGACAAAGTTTTTATGTATGTATTTTATGTATTCTTGACATAACGTTTTCTTACTTTTTAAAATATTTCTAGGCTGTGTGGTTTGCGAGTTTTTCCAAACTGTTGCAAATCTCCAAAAAATGTTCCAGTATTTATTGAAAAAAAACTTCATTTAAGTGGACCTGTATAGTTCAATCCTGTTTTGTTCAAGGTTCCATTGTACCAAGTTCACAAAATAGGTGATTAAAATAAATGTTAACTTCCTTTTTAGATCCATTATAGTGACACTAAGGAGAGAAAACTGAGGTAAGAAAACCTGTTTCAGTGCTGACCTCCTATATCTCTTGGCACACATAAAAATAAAAATGCTCATTTGACAATTGAAACTTTATCATTGAGAAAACAGTTTGGACCATGTGACCCTAACTGGAGTACCACCACACACTGATGGAGGAATAGTACTATGGACGGAATGTTTGTGTTGCCCAAAGCTCGAATGTTGAAACCCTGAATCCCCGGGGTGTTGGTATTTGGAAGCCAGGCCCTTGGAAGGTGACTAGGTCATGAGGGTGGAGCCCTGGAAGACACAGGAGAAGAGAAGAGACTCTCTCTGCCTTGGAGACTAAAGGAAGAAGGTGGCTGCCTGCAAACTAGAAGGTTCTCACCAGGACCCCAACAGACCTGTGCCTCCAGAGCTGTGAAAATAAGTCTTCATTGTTTAAGCCACCCAGGCTGTGGAATTTGTTACAGTAGCCCCAATTAAGACAGGAATAAGGGTGTCACTTAAAACTTAAGATAAACAAAACCATGAATTTCTCATAAGGTGCTTCTGAGGCATTCACGGTTTGAGAATCTTGTTTTGATTATTCTGAGGAGCAGAAGTGCTAAATCCTACTTGTGCTGGAGATTAATTTATTCTGTTCAGCACAAAGGATTTGAATAGCCCTAAACTGATCTCATATTTAAATCAGAGAAAGGAATCAGTAAGTTGTTCTGAGCGAAGCACTGACTAAAAGTCTAAGAACAAGGATTTTGTTCTGGAAATTTCATTTACACGCTAAGCTTACAAAAATCACTGAAGGTAATTTTTTAAAGTTATTTTTCTTCTCTCTCCAATTATACATATGCTTGTACATTCAACAACTATTTTTGAGCACTGACAATATACTAGAAATCTAGGTGGTCCTTACCTCTGCCTCAAGCTTTAGAGGCAAGCAAATAAACAATAATAACGTACAGATACATGACATGAGCTGTGCCTGACCCACCTACTTCCCAGGGCTGTTGTGAGGCTTACATTAACTAACAGAAGAATGTTTTCAAAAATGTAAAGCCCCACACAAAGTAAGATGCTAATATATTAAGGCATATGTTCACCAAAACAGCAGATTTCTTCATGTGGGCTGAGTTGTCATTACTGAGCTAAATAAGGTATCTAGAAATACAGTGCAATGCAACAAAGAGCCGGTGAACTGCAGCGGAAGTGCTAAAGTTAATGCAAGGTGAAAAAACAGAATCAAGGGGGAAAAACTATGGTGAGAGCTGCTTAAGTATGCAGAACACACATTTTAAATCATTTTAATGCACAATTCTCTTAGTCAACTTATAGCAAAGGACTGTGTTTCAAATTAAGTACATTTTTCTAAGGTGAATTTTTTCTTATAAAATGATCTAATTAAGTCTTATTAAAATAATCCTACCTATATTTAAAAGCACAATAAAAAGTTTAAACAAAAAGTTGTTGAGAAAGAATACTGAATATAACAGTTGGACTCAACTCAGAAGACAAAAGCCACCGCATACCAAAGGACACAGCATGGATTCGTGAGCCATGTGGGAAAACAACACAAAAAAATTGATAAAGTTTTACTCTTTGGGGATTTTTTATTAGCTATGTAATCAAGACAACTATAGATGATCCTCTATGAACTTTCAATTCTTGAACTTACTTATTTAGTTGTCCTTTTCGAAGTGTTATATATTCAAAAATTAAAACAAAAAAGCATACATTGAGAAGTCTCATTTCCACCAGAACCCCCTCCCCTAAGCACACAGTTTATATTTGCCAGTGTATCTGGCCACTGTTTCTTCCTGCAGTAAATAATGAACTTTCATAAATACAAAGCACATTACATGATGGCACCACCAAGTGCCAGCCTTCTCAGCCGCCTAATTTATGCAAAGCTTTTCTAAGCCAACTACCTATGTACAGTATCTGTTGAGTGCCAACTTGTGCCAGGCACTATTCTAATCACTTTTCATTCATTAAATCATTTGACCTTCAAAATAATGCACTAAATTTGCTGTTACTGTCCCCATTTTACAGAACAGCAGAAGAGGACTAAGAAGGTAAGTACCTTTGACACAGTAAACAAGTAGCTGAGCCATGTTTCAAATCAATAAATGGGCCTTCAGATTCTCTAATACCTACTCTACCACCTCAACCTTACTGCCTCCCCATCGTTTATAGGTAAAAGAGTCAAATATTGTAGCAGGCCAAAAAACGACCTTCCAAAAGATAGCCATGTCCAGCCCTTAGAACCTGTGAATGTTACTTTATATGGTAAAAGATGAAATTACAGTTAAAGATTTTGAGAGGATTAGCCTGTGTTATTCGGTTAGGCCCTAAATGTGATCAGAGCTGTGATATTCCACACAGCATCACATTTGCTCAAGCAATTCACAGGAAAAATGCAAAGAGATGAGAAGAAAAGAACACAATTTTTTTAAAGTATATATGGGGAGAAAGCAATTAAAACAATTTAAGGAGAAAACTACATACCAAAAACTCAGCTCTCAAATTTAAGTTAAATTTCTCATCCTTAGCAGCAGTTTAACAAAAACAAAATGGCTCTGAGATCTTGGATGGGGGTAAGTTACTTTTACTATAAAGCTGTAGCACTTATCCCCTAAGTTGAAGAAATTTCTCATTTAGTTCATCATTTTGTTTATTAACCCTAGCTGGACTGATAGAAAACTTAATCATTGCATGCTTCCTGAAGTAAAAATTGGAGGAAACCTAGCAATTATCAAACTACAGGCTCACCCATACTGACTGAAGGCCAAATATGAGAAAACTCCAAGCTAGTAAGTACCTTAGAAGGGGAAAAGACTATACTATACCCAGGCCAAGGGGTGGGTACTATATATATGTACTCATTTCCAGAGAGCAGAGTCAGAAAAGATTCAAACATATGCAGACTGGTTCACAATTCATAGCTTTCATCAAAAATGCCCAGTAATTCTTAGAAGTAACAGCTAACAAGACTCAGCCATGCGTCTGGCCTGCACCTCAACAGAGTCCTGCATGCTTCCTCCAGTCAGGCTTTCTGGTCCCAGTTCACGAGATAACGGTGTATGACCCTGGGTAAGCTGAGTTTAAATCCATCAACAAGTTCAAGCATTTTGGAGGTTTTTCCAAATGTAGTATCAGTCACTTCTTTCCATCTTTGCCTGATTCATATGATAGAACTAAGGCATAAATTTTTTGGAAAAGTACTACTTAAAGAAAAAAATATATGTATGTGTATATATATATATATATAAGATGTCTTTTTCACAGGTCTTCTAGGAAAGAGGAACAATTACTCTGGCTTTTTAAGATTTTAGGTTGCAAACTACAGAGGTTCCATGAGGTTAAGTCCGTCATCTCGGTCTCTGCACACCGAGACACTCAGGAACATTGCTGACAGGCAGCTGTCAGGGCTCAGAGGTCCGGCAACACTTTATGACATTTTCTTTAAATTCGGTTTTGTGGCCACTCCTATAAAACACATGACTTTATTCTACTCTAACTAGTAGCAGCCTTTATATTTTTTCTTATTAACCAGAAATCTATGTTCTGTTCTTAAGGTAATTTGTAAAGTTGCCAAAGTCTGCTCTAAAAACTGAATTTTTTTTAACTGCATTTCGATAGATTTCAAATTAAGTCACTCTTATTTTCTTAGACACTGGAAGAAAATGCCTACCTGCCCTGCAACTCCAGCTTAATATTAGAGAACATCTTGGTGGTATTAATACAGAGAGTGAGGAAAACAAAGGTAACTTAAGGATTTTACAGGGTCCCCTGCCATCAAGTCAGTAATTTCAAATATATTCCAAGAGGAGTATAAGGCAAAGTGCCTTCATTTAAGCTACAATTTCTCATCTGTTAAAAGGGATCTGGGGGAAAAAAACACATGATCCTTTCATAAATAGGAAAATGAGTCTCTTGACTTCTTTAATAAAACTAGTCTTTCTCAAACTCTGCCTTTAAGAAAAATATAATGCCACATGTTCATGTTCCCAATCACTATTCCATGAAAAATATATGAAATATGGAAAAATTTTAAATATAATCCTTAATATTCACGACAGCAATTCAGCAATTCCTAATAGTAATAGTACACATCCACGTATTGAAACAAACACAGCCTCACACATGGTCTGTTCCCCAGAGGCTGGCATGGTATATATAGGCAAACTAAGAGCAAACAGAGAATACAGACACCAAGGCTTACAAACTCTAGTTTCTGGGCCCTGAAATTTGTCTCGGCATCTATTGCATTCTTCATTTTGCCACACCTCCATGAAGTCCTTCCCCAGCTGAACAAAATTTAGCTTGTGGGACACAGTAGTACATATACAGGACAGAACCAGCCGGACAGCAGCCCCGCCGTGGGAGAAGTATACAGCTCATCTTTGAGTTTTCATAAAATGGAGTTTATTCCACTTAAAGCACTGTCCTTTATGCTAAGATGATATCTTACTAATTTGGGGTTTCAAACTTTTTGAAATGAAATGATAATTTATTTTTAATATTCTTAGCTGGCAAAATAAGAACAGGGTAAACCTATGTCATTCTCCCGTTTTCAGAAAATAGTATTATTCATGAAATCCACAAGTCTGTGAACTAGTATAGTGGAGAGACAACAGGATCCAGGGTCAGACAGGTAAAACTTAGATCTTAAAACTCTGCCGAACACGCAACTTCTCTATGAACAATCTCCCCACCTACACTACAGACTTTGAGATAAGCTGTGTAAAGGCTCTGCTATACCCCTAACACAGAGGCAGTGCTCAACAAATACTAAAAACAAACATTCATAACAATGCAGCTGTTTAAACATGTTTATTTTTTCAAATACTCTATTCTAAATAGTCTAAATATTGTGCAATGAAATCATTAAGAAAGCATGATATTGCCAATGTTTATGAACGGGTATATTTCTCTACAAATTGCTAAAGTAGACAATATAAAAATCTGGTCAGTTGCAAATATACCAAATGATGCCATTAAAATATAGCATGCCTTTATACAACTTTTAATTCCATTAACTTGACAAAGCACAGGGAAAAGGCTAATTGGGTAAAATGATCTGAAATAACAGTGAATTTCAGATCAAAAAGGGCTCCATCTAGCTCTGTGTTCCCTATAGTATCCAGCACAAATGACGTCTACATGCTCAAGGAGTATATAGTACTACATTTTCCCATTGTCAATTATTATCTAAAGAGTTCTATTACTTTACATTAAAAAAGGTCCTGGTTAAAAATAAAAAATGTTTCATGTCCTTATTTCATTGTAGCTTTAAGTGAAATAAAGACCTAATCAAAAAGTAAAGAAAATGAATACTATGACCTTTTCTTTTTAACTTTGAAAATCAAGTTAGTATTTCTTATATTGGTTTATGAATGCATGAGTATTCATTTTATTCCCATGTCTTAAATTAATTACATTTATTCCCTGAAACATAAGAGTGCTTGGATGGATGGACAGATGGAGAGCCAAGTGGATGGACAGAAAAATACTGTCATATTTGAAAATAAAATTTGAAAATAAAAGTCATAGGCTGGAGTTTTCTATGTGCTTAGGCTAACTGACTTTCATGTGCAATATGGTACGAACTGCAAGTTCAGTAAGAAACTATTGGGAATAGGTTTCAAAAAGCCCAACCATTTTGTTAAACTCTGCTTCAAATTAAAAATTTAACTTAAAATTTAAAGTGGTAAGTAAAAGAAACACTTCAGAAGCCAAAATCTTAAGTTTAAATATGCATACTATATTTTTCATTTTTTTATTGAAAAATGAAGTAAAAAGTATAGAAGATTCTTCTGAAAGTTACTTGAAGAATTTGGATTTTTTAATGACATGCATTGAGAATGAGATAAATTTTTGTATTATTGTTGAATATGTTACAGAG
>JAQQAC010025709.1:2768652-2822822 GCA_029783875.1 Phataginus tricuspis | reverse complement strand
CTCTGTAACATATTCAACAATAATACAAAAATTTATCTCATTCTCAAACAAGAGCGAGCAGGTGGAAAGTGAGGGTAGCTCTTCTTCATAGAGTCATCAAGGTTTAAGGGCAGAAGGAATAGTAGAATTTTCCAAAAATCACTGTTCTGTAAGCCCAAAAGTAGTAATTCAGGCAAAGATAATCAAGGAATGCTAAAACCACAGAATGAAAGGCTGTTGAGAAATAGGCTCCACACCACCTCCAGGCATCACCCACAGATCCCTCATTACAAGGGAGAGACGATCCCTTCCCAGCAGGCATCTGCGGGAGGCCAGCTGAACCCAGGGAGCCCACTTAGAATCACCAAAAACAGAGCTGCCACTATGCGATGCGGTGAGAATTTGTGCTGACCCTGAGAACCATAGACTCTCCTGCAAAATATGAGAGAGAGTAGCACCTGATGGGATGGCAGGACAGACGGCTGGTGTGGCAAACAGGAGCCAGATCATCAAGCCGGGATTATCTCTAATCTGTGATGAAGCAACTGAAATTCAGAAAAGTTAGATAACTTTCTACAAGTCAAATATCTAGCACTCGACAAAGCTGGAATGTGAACAAGTCCTGACTCTAAAATCCAGAGTCTTGACCACGGGAGCCTGGCACCCCGACCACTGACAGGTCTGAAGTCTCGGCCCGGACATGGGGAGTCTGCATCCTTAAGAGCCGGGGCCAGCCCTGCGGCATACCTGCCTTTGCCTCAGTCCTTTCTCCAGACCCACTTGTCTGCCCATTGGTCCTCATGACATTCAGCCCAGGAGGCACGCTGCCCACCCTCAAGTTTGCAGCAGCTCTGCTACCAGAAAGACCCCGGAAGGCTCTGGCCAGATTGCAGGTTCGAGAAAGCTCAATTACCATAGGCATGGATGCCTGCAAAGTTAATAAGGGTAAGCCTGTAGAAAACAAAATTAAAAGATTATCATTATATTGTTCTACTCCATTTAAAGGACTGAATAAAATCAGTCCTGAGGCATATCCATGGAATGCTTGCCTGTGGTCCACTACGACAACAGCCTCAGATGAAAACCAGTGCTCATTTTAGCCAACTTTAACACCCAGACTTGTATCATAATATAACCAAAAGCCTACTCAGTACTCCAGAGAACATGACCCAAAACAAATGCCTGAGCTTCCCACAGGCCTGATCCTCCATTCTTACAAACTTCACTAAAGAACTTGACTCAACCTTTGATGATGCCACCACCCACGTTGTTCTCTCCCACTCCCCATCCAGTCCGTCAGGAAATCCTGCTTGCTGTACATTTAAGACAGACCCACAGTCCCACCACTTCTCATCCAGCCAGTGCCTCCCTCCACCATGGCCCTGGCCACCATCAGCCCTCGCTTGGATGGCACATAGGCCTCCTAACTGGTCCCGTTTCTGTTCTCTTTACAGTCTCTCTGTGCAGCAGCCAAGGGGATATTAGCAGTCAGATCAGGTGACTCCTTTGCTTCTAACCCGTTAATGGCTTCCTATCTTACATAGAGAATGGACAGAATCCTTCACGCGGCCCTGGACTCCGTACACGGTCTTTGCTTTCCTCCCTGACACTGGCAGCCTTGCCGTCCCCCCTAAATAACACCATGCATGGCAGAGCAAGTTTTGTGCTTACTGTTTGTTTCCTCTGCCTGAAAACCTTGTCGCTAGCAATCTGCATGGCTCCCCTGCTGGAAATCTTTTGCACTTTCTCAGTGCAGCCTTCCCGGCGGTGTATCAAGTAACAGTATGACTGCACTCTGTGTCTCCCTCGCTGCTCTGTTTTTCTCCATAGCATTTACCACCAACCTGATGCACTATGTATGTTTGTTTATTTCTGTCTACCTTCCTCCTTTAACGTGAGTATTCAGGAGGACAGAGATTTTTTTAAATCTGTACACTGCCGTATTCCCAACTCCTAAAACAGTAGACACCTAGTATCTGTTGCATAATGAATATATGATACAGCCACATATACAGACCATGGATTAAGAAAATTTTCCTTGTGGATTGTTTTTTAAAAAGCCACTTTCTTCTTATACAGAGTACCAGATCCAAATCAAGCTTTAGTATTGACTAGTCATGAAGTTCTCAGTTCTTAAACTATTTAGAAAAGTAAACCAGTGAGTCTTACTGACACAGCCTAATGAGTTGTGTTTGTACCCAGGTACTTTCCTATATGGAACTCAGATTTTTCCCACCACAATGCTTTCACTTGAAGTATCTGTGTTGATTACAATATAGTGTTATCTATATTAAACGAACTTGTGTATGATATTAAGTGTGACCAACTAATAGGAGGAAAAGGTCTCTTAGATAAGTCCAAATGTGGCACATAAACAAAGACTTAGGAAACTTCTGTAGGACAGAAACAAATGCACTTAGAAACAGGATGCCTGCATTACGTGTTGCAGTGAATTCTTTTCCAGAGAGCTTAACAGCTGTGGACAAAAGCTTGGGTCAAACCGGACAGGGGAACACATGAATAATACCAGGGTCGCTTCCAGTTCTGACTGTGACCCTCTTGTGCCTTCCCATCCCATTTACGTATAATGGAATGTAATTAGAAGCTAACAGAAGACTGCGAGGT
Organism: Phataginus tricuspis; assembly: GCA_029783875.1. NCBI lineage: Eukaryota > Metazoa > Chordata > Mammalia > Pholidota > Manidae > Phataginus > Phataginus tricuspis. Next base: position 2,820,218 of record JAQQAC010025709.1, on the reverse strand, counting down.
GGGGAGGGGAGCTGAGATCTGCTGTGTGTGACCCACAGGTGGGAGAGAAGCAGATGTCCCCACAGGAACCAAACCCTTGTGGCAACAAAAACCACACTCGTAAGTGACGCTCTGGCCCCTGGCCTCCTGGCCACTCACGCCCAGGAGCCAGACCACCAAACCACTCAAGCCTGATTGTAAAAGACTTTTACCCCACTTATTTTTCATTGAGGAAAAAGATCTCAAACCTGTCAGTTTACTGCTTAGATCTTAAAGTACCAATATGTAGTTAAACAATTATGTAATGGCATCTGAGAATAGTAAATTTATTGTTGCAAAATTTGAAAGCAAACTCTATTTAATTTGTTCTCCTTATAGCTAGATCTTAGAGCAAAAATAGCCCAAAACACTAATGTTATCAAGTAGACCTTAGAAATATCACTTCTAGGGGTTACATGCAAATTCATAGGCAACTTAGTCAGATTATCTTTTCAAACAAGAAAAACAAATGAAAAAAAAAACACTTTAGCAAGACTCCACTTAAAATTTTCCAAACGTAAAACAAAAGGAGTTCTTGCCTTCACTTCTAACCAGGGTACAAATGGTGTGGTGACCTCGAGCAATGGACTCATGCTGAGGTTCAGATCTGTGACCTGGCCACAATAACAGCACCAATCATGAGGATTACTGTGAAGACAAACAGAGATAATGCATGTAAAATGCTTGACATACCATCTAAAACATGGTCATTCCATAAATGGTTCTTTTGGCTATTCTGTTTTCTATTAGGCTTATACAATGGATAGAATCATAAACCAATTTTAAAAGAAAGAAAATGCCATTATCCTTATCCTTTTTCAAATAAAGTAGGAAAACTTTGGACTACTAACCCTGGACTCGGAGTCAGTAACCTGCTTTTGCTGCCAGCCAGGAGTGTGATAACAGGCCTTAAGTGACCAGCTCAGTACATTAAGACATCTTTGCATTGCTTCATCTGCAGAAGACATCGCAGGTTGTCCCTTATGGAATGACTTTCCTCCTATTTGCTACCATATCTGGACATGCCTCTCCACCACTTCAAAAAAGTAAAACACAGCCAGCCCTACCATAAAGCACTTCCAGATTAGCCTTCACTCTACTCCAGCCTTCCTAATACATCCCAATTTTATTTCACCCTAGTAATCTTGGAATAGCCATCTCACAGGGCAATTCTGGATGCACCTTAAAGAATACAAACAATCATAATGAACATCGTGCCAACTCGCCTCCTGTGACTGCTGGCGTCCTGGCAAGTAATGAAGCGCCCCGTGAGAACAAAAGCATGCTACAGCAGGCGCACAGAAGAAGCAGTCGCAAAACATAAGCCCTCGCTCTCTTAGGCAAACAAATCTTTACATGCAGCCCTTGCTCAGTTTAACGCAATCCCTTGCGAGAGGGATGACCTGCTCGCTGCTGCCCAAAGGCATAATGCCTCCAGACTTTTCTTCTCTTCGTCTTCCCTGCCTCTTCCCAAGCTGCTGTCTGATCAACTACATCACGGTCAGCTCTTGGTCCTGTTTTCCCATCAGTCTCTCTCCTGACCTCTTGGAATGACAGAAAGTCAGAGGGACCCCTGCAGCCCCTGCCCCCATCACTTGGCCCACACCAATCAGGTGTGCCTCCATCACATTACATGTCAGAGCTGCTGCCTGAAGAAGCCGCCTCTTTAAACAGGCTACACTTGGAACACAGTGACAGCTTACGCACTCGTTGCTATATCATTTGAACCAGCACCCTCCTCACCATAACATTTTGCCAGACCACAGTAAGCCATGAACGGCCAGGGGTCACAGGCAGGAGCAGGGATGTTTCTCTAGCCGACCGCACAGAGCCTCTGAGCAGGTCTCCCTGGCCTCTCCAGCAACGTGACTCCCAGGGCTGCCATGGGGCCTGCAGGCTGCCCTGGGAACAGGGACTTGCACAAGTCCTTTCTACCTGGTGCCACACTGACACCAGTGAGGTAGTCTGCTGCCCAGCTCTCAGGCCAAGGACTGACCAGCTGCCCTCCACCAGATTCCAACTACCAGGGGCTGAGGACAAGCTTGTCCCTTCGGTGCCGCTGACATCACAGTCCGGCCCTGGAGGCTTCACCACGCCTGCACACCTCTCCCCAGCCAGAGGCTTCTGTCTCTCTCAGGCAATACTTCCTCCCCAAAGGAGAATCTGACACCTTACAATCAGTCACCTTCCCGCCTCTAGGGATACCAGGAAAGACTGGTTGGGCCTTGAGCGCTACATGCTGAGGACACATTGCCAAGAGGGCCTGTAGCCTTTCCAAGATGCTAACCACTTGGTGGAGAGCATGGCAAGCCAGTGCACAGCTCTAAAGAATCATTGTGAAAATGGAAGTGAATGAGTTCTTTGCGAAGCGAGGTTTTAAGATCAGGGTAAAACTTAATCCAGCAAGAAAGTGGGTTGTCTCTTGAGGGTCTTTGCTTCTATTCAAGAAACCCAATTTGTGTATGTGTGTGTGTCTGTGTGTGTGTATACACATAGGTACACATAAAGTGTCCTCAGTGTCCTTCAATTTACAGTGTAACAAATACTTCGTCCCAGGTTCATTGTTAAGAAGCAGCATGTCTTTCTGCTGGCACATCACTCTGGCACCGTCCTGTCAGCCTCCCTTGCATTGACTCCCTAACCATGCTTCTCTCTGCTTCCTGCTGTGCGCTGGCAGGCAGAACCGCACCACACCCATCACCCCAAACCCTGCCCTCCCACGGTATCTACTCCCGAACGGTCTTGAGACTGTTTAATCAAGGGCACAGAGAGGTGTTTGCGCACAGCGGTCCCCGCAGGGCCTACACCACCCCTAGCTGCCACAGGCTCTTAGCCAGTACAGTCACAAACTGGTATCTCAAATACTGCTCCTATCCTAGTCTCTCCACTCGCCTCACAAATAAGGAATCTGACCCAGAAAGCACTATTTGCCAAATCTAGTGCACAAAGATTCATATTAAGTATAATTTCAATATTTTTTTCTCTAGCTACCCAAATGTGATAGCATGAACGCTGTTTTGCAGACAGTTCTGTATTACACATGATTTGCTGACCTTTACTGAGCGCCTGCTATGTGCTCTGCAGTGTGTTAGGTGACTTACCGGTATCATGATACATAAGGTACAGCCGCCCATGAGGTGGAGCTGAGGAAAGTAACACACAGAAACTGGTGGACTCCAATACTGAAGACCCAGTTGCCCCATCCTTCGAATTCATTTCACAGGAGTAATTCCTTTCGAGATTTCCTGGTTTCTAGATGGCCCACCCCCTGACATTTTTACATTAAGAACTTACTGACAACTTCCTGGTCCTTCAAAAAATGTACACAGACTTGGCATGCCATCTGTTCTCTGACGCTTCTATTTCTTTGCTCTTAGGTGTATTAAATAATCAGGAGGATGTCTCATGTCCATCTAATTTATTAAGTCCTGACTATAGTGTCTCTTATCAAAGCCATTGAATGTAGAGCACCCCCTACTGAAGAGGCGGACCTACTACAACATGTAACCCAACTTTATCCCAGTTGCGGTAACTATTGCTCTGTGACAGACATCGGAAAACAAAGAGAAAAAATGCTTTTATAATCAATGTTTTTAAAAACAGACACTAAGATCAGGCTATACTGAGCCAGACAGGCTGATAAGACAGGTTTGTCTTTGGGTCTGAGGCTGTACTGTTCACCCAGCCCTTTTCTTCCAACCCCACCACCCTTTCTTCACTGCCTCCCGCTCCGCCTCAGCCTTCTCCCTTGGCCTTTACGGACTCAATACAGCAACTCGGGCTGTACTGACAAACAGCAGAGACGGTAAACAAGCCCCCTCGACCCACCGTCTCCCTCCCTCCCCACCCACCACCACCAATCCATCACCACAAAGCCTTCTGGGAGTCAGCTACCCACCCGTGGGAGCCGGCCCTGAAGAACAAACCTGCCTGTGTCCAGGCTTAATTGTCTTGGTTTTCTCTGAGGGATTTCAATTTGATGGAAAAATAAATGTACTTCCGGTGCGTCCTTCCAAACATGCGATTTTAGGCACTGTTGAAAGTGACTGGGAGAAATATTTTTGGAGTTGGGGAAGATTTACTGTGAAAAGAAGTTTCAAGGCCTGCACTTGGACAGGCCCCTTCCAAGGTCCTGCGGAAGACCCTAGTGATGAGTGTTGGTGAAATTTGCAAAGTTTCATGTGATCACCTATTTTGTGAAATTTGCAGAAGTGAGATATTTTTGAGTTCTCTTTCAGAAAGAGGGCAGCCATATGATATAAAGTATAACCCCACAAAAATCCAAGGCTCCTAAACTATATCTTATATAGGTACAAGTCTCCAATTAAGATAAATCACACAAAGTCTAAACTAGTTTGTATTCTATGTATATGATATCATAAGTTTTCCAATATGAGAACAAAATCAGGTCAGCTTTCGGAAGAGGGGAGGTAAGAAGTAAACAAATTCACGTTGAAAAGAACAAAATAATCACATAATATGGTAATTAGTAATGATATGCCTCCTTTTCAGATATATCTTGACCCAACTTTGGTAACCACGGGCATTTTCTTAAAATGTATTGTCTGCAGAGGCTGCAGGAATAAGTCTAGGACATGAATAAGTCCAGAGACCACGAAATCTCCCACAGGACTCTGCTGTGCTGAAGAAAAATGTACCAAAGGTTTATGGGATAATATCCAATGGCAACTCCTTAGAAACTCACTGAAATTTATAATATTTTAGAATTGTGCTTGGTGACATACGGGCTAAGGCAATTGTAAACCAGAGAAGTAGCAAAATGGCCGTCCTCACAGTGCTGTTGTCCCTGAACGGCATTCTGGCCAAAACAGGAAATGCGCATAGAAGGCAAGCTGCTAAGTATGAGAGGGAAGTCTTCCTGCCAACACCCAGTCCTTAAGATAACAGTTCTCGCCTGACGCATCAGGATTCCTACTCTCTCCCCACTGTTCAGAGGAAGGCCTTTGCAGAGGGAGCGGAGGGACAGTATCCTTGGCATGGGGTGGGGGCACAGTATGCTTGGGGAGGGGGGTGGGAGGGGGACAGTTTTCCAAGCCAGGGGCCACTTTGTTGCAGTCTGGCTCACTGACACCTGGAAACAAACTGAAGTAGAAATACAGAGAGAGGGCAGTTCAATATGTGTTGTTTTTGACCTCACTTTTTTTTTAAATAACAGTTAGTAATAAATATTTATACCCTGGAGAGTGACTAAATGAAAGATGGCATAAGCAATCAGTGGAAAGCTATCCCCCAATTAGCTGAAGCAGGTAATGAAACAGACAGGGACCATGCGCTTAGAATAGGGGGAGGGCCTCTAGAAAAAGCAAGGCAGGATATTTGCAGTCAGAGCAATGTAACTACATGCAAGCAAACCCCCTACCAAAACTCTGCGTTAACATTAAGCTCCAGAGTCATTCTTCAGTGAGATAGTTAATACTCCCCAGATAAAGAAGAGTAGCCCATGTTATTATGCTAATCATTTGTAATCATGTGTAGGATTGACCTTAGCATGCCAAAGGCCCAGGCCTATGTGCTGTCTTTCCTCCTTCAGATCTGATGAGGTGATTTGCAAACTAAGCAACTAATTTAGCATGCAGACCCAGCTATAAACAACACAGTAAACTGCAGGAAGGATTCCACCTTAAAGATAACATTGCATTTTAACACCCAGGAAGTTTAAGAAGTAAGATTCTTAACTTACTCTTTAGCAAACAGACAACACCCCAGCCCACCTTGGGGCCTGGGCAGGCGGCCTTTTGATATGCTCCTAGATCAAGACGCCAGTATCCCAGAGAGAAATCAGAGCAGTAAATTTCTTGTGTTAAGTTAATTTTTAATATTCAAGGACCACTTAACAAGTCCACACCCTAAGCCTTTTATTCGGTTCCCAAAAATCCTCAATTGCCTATAAAACCCCTAGACAATGCACCTCTATGGGCTCTCTTGTCCCCTCCTGGCTGTCCTCTCACTGTATCTCTCAATAAAATCCTCTGCCCTGGCTCTCCTACCGACTGTTTGCTAAGTTCATTCTTCGATTCTGCAAACAAGAACCCCGGCATCAAAACAAATAGAATATTTTCTATTTGTTTAAGCCAATTTTACATGGCATGCTCCTAGGATACGTGGAAAGCACAAGACACATACATAAAGATAAGGATTAGCAAAGAAGGATTTATGACAACATAGCAGCTCTTCCCTACCACCAAATTTAAAATGAGGTTCCCTGCTCGCACCTGTTTTTTCTCTTTTGTTACCTTTACCACAGTTTGTAATAGTAAATTTATCAAGTAACTATTCATTCAATTACCTTCCTCCTTGCTCTGCAATGAATATGGGTGAGGGTAGAGGCCATTATATCCCAAAGATAATATAGTACCTGATAAATAGTAGACAATAAATATTGTCACTAAGTAATTGTCTATGGCTTCAAGTACCATTTACATTTGATAATTGACTCCAGTTCCGCCCCATCTCCTAAACATCAGCCCGTTCTGACCCAAATGACGAGTTGACATACCTATCTGAATGTCCATTAGCTACCTTGGAAGCTACATGAGCAACTGAACTTACCGTATAAGAAAATTCTGTTTCTATACTGTCAAAAGCATGCAAAGATAGAGACACAAAAGTATCCTTTATAGCATTACTTGTAAAAGCAAAGAAACAGAAATGTCCTACATGGAATGGGGTTCACTGCTTATCCTTTTACACTTACATTTATAAAGAATAAAGTAAGTCCGTCTCTATGTTCTTAAGTGGAACAAGTCAGAAAGCTACTCATGCCAGCTATGAAATGGCAAAGCAAAGTTTTTGCAATAGGTTCTATTTTTGTTTAAGATGTGATTTTAAACATATATGTGATTTTAAAAATATAGGTGAAAAACAGTCATGCATGGGGAGTGGACTTCTCCCTTTACACTGAACATTTTTCACATTGAGTTTTTAAAGTGAATAATCCTTACACCAAAAAAATTAAATTCCATAGTTAAAAAGCAGTGGAAACACAAATTCCTTCGGCATTCCCAATCTTTATTACACACATCTCAAGTCACCAAATATGAAATGTGGGAGCTCTCCTACTTTCCTCTTTTTCCCCCACTCCTAAAATTTTATAAAGCAACATGTCTTTATCAACTCTAATTCTTTGTGTTGCTATATCTACTCGGTCCATTCTACCTCCTCTGCCTTCATTTAAGCTGCTGTTATCCCTCTACAGCCGTCAACTAACGAGCTTCCTTTATTTCATCTCTGACCCCCTCCAATCCATTTTTGATATTGCTTCCATGCTTCCAGAACCCACACTAAAACAAACAAAAAAGCACAGATTTCACCCTTCCAATAGTCCCTGATGGCCTGTGCAATAAAGCTCAATCCACTTAGTTGCCCAGGACACCTGCCAGAATATCATCTCCTGCCATTTCCCCCACTGTGCTCCAGGTTTGTCTCATAATACATTTCTCACAGCTCCCTAAATGTTTCATAATTTTGTTCATGCTAGTTCCCTTACCCTGGAGTGTCCCTCCCTTTCCTACCTCCTGTCACAATAAAATGCTGTTCACACACCCAAACCAAGCATCACCTCCTCCATAAAATTTTCTTCCCCTTTTCCAACAAACGGATGCTCCTACCACATATTGTGGGCTGCCAAGGGTCAGCGGCTTTGCATCCTTTGTCCATTCCATGCTGATATTATTTTGAAGTGGGTAGGCTTCTGCATTTTAAAGCTTATAAAACTTCAGAATTTCCCCCATGTTAGGAATGAGAATGCAGAAGTCAGAGAGTTTGATGGCAGGAGGATTAAGGACTTGTCCAAGACTACATGGTAAAAGAGACAGGTTTAGATTCCAGGTCTTTCTAGCACCCACTCTGCTGCATTACTTCTATTAACATTTCACTGTACTTTGCTTAAATTTCTCTTTCTTCCTCTAATATCCTAATCTCCTCCTGAACAGAGACTACTTCTGATTCAGAATATTTTCATCCTCAGACCTCACACAGACATGGCCACGCAAGGACTCATGGATATTTGTGGGTGATGCAGTCAGAGGAGTCAGGAGATCACAGTCCTTAGGGATGAAGGCTTGGAGTCACAAAGCATGACCTTGAGCGAATTATTACATCTCCGAGCCTCAGTCTAGGGCTACTGAGAAGATGAGAGAACACAAAAAAATACGCAGAAACAGCACCTTGCACAGCACGTTCTCAAACGTGCTATCAACACTCACAATAATTATGAGGAAAGAAAAGCCCAGCTCCACTATAGAAGAGTGCATCAATCAGTAAGGGTGGTTTTACTGAAGTAAAAAACTATCCCAGAATCTCGGTAACTTAAAACACCAAAGATTTATTTTTGCTCACTATACTTGCCCACTGGGGATTTACCTCTACTTTGCTCTCATTCAGGAACTCAAAATGAAACCTCATCTGGAACATCACTGCCTACCATGGCCCCAGAAGGGAACATGGTAAACTGCCCATTGGCTGTGAGAGGTTTCCAATGTTCAGTAACACTTCACTTCCTTCTCATTTTATTGGTCAGATAAAGTCCCATGATCATAGCTAAAGGGACAGGGAAATGCAATCTTACCTCATACCCAGGAGAAAAACCAGAACTAATCACTTCACCAGTGACTGCAGTGGGAACAGAAGAGCACTCTTAGTATTAAGTGTACCAGGTACAGCAGGTGGGAGGAGGGCTTCGGGTGGGGTGGACAACAGCAAAGGAATGTACAAAGGTCAGCAGAGATCCAATGGTAAGTCAAGTTTGGGAGAGGCTCAGAGGGTGGGACGTGGCTGGAACACTGAGTGGGGAGAGGCTTTGCAGGAGTGCAGGCCAAGGAAAGCGGAGGCCAAGGAAAGACTGTTGAGGACATTTATCCTATATTAGTGGTCATGGAAGAGTGGGAACCCAGGTTATCAGCATAATATTTGTGATTTACTACAATAAACTCAGGTTTCTTTATATTCCAATAGGAAGTACATTTATTCTGTTGGTACCTTTTCATAACTACACTCATATTTTATGTATTTTCTTGCTTCACAACTTGGAAACAGCAAAGTAATTCTTCTCAAAATATTTTTCCCACTTAGATGGAGGGAAAAAGCTTACATCTATCTGGAAATCCATTGGCAACAGAACCTCATAGAGCTAATGTGCATACCCATCTCCACAAGAAGCAGTTTGCCCTTCCTGGAAGGATGGGGCCAAATTTGTATAACACAGCCCAGTCCTTGATTAAGAAGTGAAGCTCTCATGTTACTATTCAAATAATGACTCAGACGACTTGTCCTGAAGACTGAAGTTGGGCAGGTGCAGTGTGAAGAGTCTCATATATGTCACCTGTGTCTCCGAAGGAGTCCCAGAGTCTGGGGTCCGCTAAGTTTACAAATCACAGACGGGAGGCGTCCAACAGTGCCTTTGTGCACATTATGAGACTCACGAGTTCTGCTGTCTATGAAGAGTTCCTTTACTGCAAGTATTGCTTTTGCTACTATAAATGGTAACTTACAGAGTTTTTAAATACAATTTGCAACCTGTGGGCAATGTACCCACTGTGAACACTAACCTCACATTTACCTTCCTTTTCTTTAGATGCTTTATAATTAAGTGGCCCTCAATTTTTTTTTACCTTTATTTGTATGAAAGAGACTATAAAGCAATTGAAAAATCATTGCGTGAAGAGTCAGAAACCCTTTTCTGTGTTAAGTCCCTGTCCTTAAATTCCAATGTGATCTTTGACCCAAGTTACCTCCCCTAGCCTGCCCTTCATAAAATAAGGAGTACGACTATACTAGTCTAAGTTTTAACTGAAGAGTCTCCCAGTGGAAGCAGCTAAGGGCCCAAACCATGGTTAGAGTAGATCCTAATACTGTTCCTTACCCTAGATCTGCTTGTATCGCTCTCCTAAAATAGTGCTTCCCTCCACTGGATAAAATTCCAATATGTTGGTTTTCAACCCTTTTAACCACAAGAGACAAAATCCTAATTCACACTGGTCAAGCAAACAAAAAGTGTGAAGCTATGAGGCTATCACCTGGACCTGTGGCAAACTGAAAATCAAACCCATGATCGTTACAAGCCACCGGGAGTCTCAGGGCACTTTACCGTTACAGCCTAGCCTGTCCTGACTTCCTTCACACAACTGAAAACATCCACCCCGCTTAACCCCACAGTGGAGGAAAAGAACTGCTTCTCCCTGGTCCTACCAGTCCTGAGAAGGGCTCTGATTGGCCCTGCTGTGGCTGGATCCTGGCTGGGTGACAGGACACGACGGAGTGCCAGCTCCAAGTCGCCCACCTGCGACACAGCAGGAGAGCAGCGTGTGTTACCAAAGGGCGTAAGGATGCCAACCGGATGGGCCAGTAAGCAGGAACTACTACCGTCCACAGGATCTCTCCAAAACCAACCAAACCAATACCTGCCGGCCTATCAGCATTGTTAGTGTAGCCATTACACGTTTTCATTTCCTTGAAAGAATGCAAACAAAATCCTCCATCAATATTAAGACAATTTTCTCGAAGAAAGCCTGCCACAAAGTTGGGATTAAACAAGTTATGTTTGGTTTATACAATCGTAAGTATTAACAAAGATCACGTACTGTTTAGGTTATTTGATCTCCTTCATTCAAAATCAACTCTCTTTCCAGCCTATGGAGAGTTGCCAAATTCCGTTTGAAAATTACACTGGAGCTGCCGCAGTAATTGGTACTGGCAACTTCATTTGCCTTCCAAGATCAGATACTATCTTTCCCTACTTCTTACGCATCTCTGTACCTACTCCCTATTACTGAAAGTATATATTGTCAAGGTGTAATGCAAAAGACACCTCGAACTTCATTTAGGGTTTCAGAAATCACCATATGCTGAGCAATATCATTAGGAACAAATGTCTGCACAAGACTATCCATGCCCCATCACCTATTATAAGTCTGTAAGTAAGCCAAATGAGATTTATATTGTTCTGAGAATAGGAGGTAGTTTTCAATGGGAAGCATTTGTTACTCTCCTATTCTTCCCACCTAAGGCAACCCCGGGGGAGGATCTGTGCGTTCTCTTTCTCACCCAACACAGCAAGCAGACATCAGTTACACTCTCCTCATCCTCATACACTGGGAGGCAGTCTTTACATTAGAAAATGATGTGAGAAATAAACCTACTTTTTCCCCATACCAAGAGGAATGCAAATTGAAGTATACTATACTAAACAACACGAAAAAATAGCCCACAAAGGATCTTTTCCAGCAAGAGTCTCACCTTCACTACACTTTTTTCACAAGTAAGTATAAAAATATCTAGGCATCCACACATCAAAAAATTAAAACCTTACCATTACCAAAAGGGCATAAATTCAAACCATGACAGAACTATCAGCAAAGTCCTTTGTTTGCAATCAGAAACAATGTTTAAAGATGAAAACGCATTCAAATTTGACACATATTTAAAAACTCAAACATTAAAGGATATTTTCTCTTTATTGAGGAGATAGTTCCTCTTCTATATTTAATTTTTATGCTAATTGGCACACTTAAACTGAAAAATAAATCTCTCACTTTAGTTTCTGTTCCCTGTATTATGTGGTGAATAGAAGGCAATATTAGTTTCCCAAAAGAAGCTGCCTTTTGAAAAATAATCTTATGTGTTCTTTGTGCGTGTTTGGATTTTTTTTCTTTAATGTATCACACTTCATAGCCCAGTTGTCAATGAACCAAATACCTATTTGGTTGTAGTCAAGAAACTGCCTATTTGTAGACAATAAAGAGCCCCACAGAACTGTACAGAAGTTATAAAACATATATAGTCACAACCAAGTGTGAAATTGAGTGAGTCATAGCACTGAGTTTCTCTTATGATAGCAATATAAAAGTTAGAGACACAGTAGTATTTTAATTAACTACACTCCAGCCCTTATTTCTCTCTCTCCAGCCTCAGACCCCTACATTAACTACTAATACCAACTCATTATCTCTACTCATCTAGCCAACAAGTACTTCGGACTTAATTGACCCAAACCTGAACTCAAAATCTCCCTTCCCAAACTGACCCCTCCTCCTGTGACCCCATCTCATCTTACAGGCCTAAAATCCGGGAGGCCTCTGTTGAATCTTAGCCATCTCCCATCTCTGCCGTATGCAACCATAAACCCCAAGCTGTGCTAATTATGCCACACAGACATTTCTCAAGTATTTCCACTTTTTCTCACTCCTTTTGTTAGCTACTAGGTCTTTAACACTGCTGAATCATTTCCCCACTCTGCTAACTACTTTCTGATTAAATTTTTTCCCTCTAAACCATTGCTCATAAATGCAAAAGTAATCCTTGTAAATCTCGATTTAATGCTATTCCTCACACTCCCATCCTTAAAACCTGTAGCCATTCCTCAACACTTGAAGATAAAGTCAAAACTGTTAAAAAAAAAAAAAAAGAGCAAAGCCCCAAGTTAGTAGAAGGAAGGAAATAACAAAGATTAGAGCACAAATAAATAGAAACAAAAAGGACAATAGAAAAGACTAATGAAACTGAGACCTGGTTCTTTGAAAAGATAAACAAAATTAACAAACCTTTAGCTAAATTCACCAAGAAAAAAAAAAGAGGACTCAAATAAAATCAGAAATGAAAGAGGAAATGTTACAACAGATACTACAGAAATACAAATAATTATAACAATCTATTATGAATAATTATGCTCCAATAAATAGGACAACCTAGAAGAAATGGATAAAGTCCTTAAGGATAAAGTATACAAGCTGCAAAGCTTGAATCATTATGATATAGAAAATCTGAAAGGACCAACTACTGGCAAGGAGACTGAATAAGTAATCAAAAACCTTCATAGAAACAAATTCCAGAACCAGACAGTTTCACTGGTGAATTCTACCAAACAAAGAATTAATACCAATCCTTCTCAAACTCTTCCAAAAAACAGAAGTCTTTCAAACACACTAACAGGACCAATATTCTCCTGATACCAAAAGCAGACAAAGACACCACATACCAAAAAGAAAATTACAGGCCAATATCTCCAATGAACACAGATGCAAACATGCTCAATAAAATATTAGCAAAGCAAATTCAACAATACATTAAAAGGATCATACAACATAATGAAGTGAGTTTTATTCAAGGGATGCAAGGATGGTTCAACATCTGCAAATCAGTTAATATGATACATCACATAAACTGTTAATGATACATCATATTAACAAAATGAAGGATGAACATCATCTGATCATCTCAGTAGATACAGGAAAGCATTTGACAAACTTCAACATCATTTGTGATTAAAACTCTCAACAAAGTGGGAATACAGGGAATGTACCTCAACCTAATAAAGGCCATAAATGACAAGCCTACAGCTAATACCACACTCAATGGGAAAAACTAAAAGCTTTTCATCTATGATCAGAAACAAGACAAGGATGCCCATTCTCACTAATTTTATTCAATACAGTATTTGAAACACATAGCCAAAGCAATTAGGTAAGAATAAATAAATAAATAAAAGGTATCCAAATTGGAAAGGAAGAACTAAAACTACCACTATTCACAGATGATATGATGCTATATAGAAAACCCTACAGACTCCACCAAAAAACTGTTAGAACTCATAAATTCAGTAAATTTGTAGGAAACAAAACCAATATGCAAAAATCTGTTGTTTCTTTACACTAATAATGAACCATCAGAAAGGGAAATTAAGAAAGCAATACACTTAAAGTTGCATCAAAAATAAAATACTTATGAATAAATTTAACCAGATGAAAAACCTATATATTGATAACTACAAAACTACAAACTACAAAAACACTGATGAAAGAAATTGAAGACACAATTAAATGGGAAGATATTCTGTGCTCATGGATCAAAAGAATATTGTTACAATGTCTACAGCACCCAAAGCAATATACAGATTCAATGTGATCCTTATTAAAATTCCAATAGTATTCTTCACATAAATAGAACAAACAGTCCTAAAATTGGTATGGAACCACAAAATAAATCCCAAAATCTGTATGGAACCACAAAAGAATTTGTACAGCCAAAGCAATTTTGAGAAAGAAAAACAAAGTTGAAGGCTTCATATGCCCTAATTTCAAACTATATTACAAAACTAAAGTAATTAAAACAGTGTGAGACTGGCATAAAAGGATATATAAATCAATGAAAAAGAACACAGGGCCCAGAAATAAACCCACATACACATGATCAATTTTCTACAAAGGAGCCAAGAATATACAAAGGGGAAAGGACAGACTCTTCAACAGATTGTGTTGGGAAAACTGGAGAGCTATATGCAAAAGAATGAAACTGGACAACTATCTTACCACCATATACAAAAATTAACTCAAGATGCATTAAAGACTTAGATTTATGACCTGAAACCATAAAACACCTAGAAGAAAGCATAGGCAGTAATAAGCTCCTTGATGTATGTCTCAGCTGATTTTTTTTTTAATCTGACACCAAAAGCAAAAGTAACAGAAGCCAAAAATGAACAGTTGGAACTACATCAACTTAAATAACTTCTTACAGCAAAGGAATGCATCTACAAAATAAAAAGGCAATCAACTGAATGGGAGAAAATAATCGCAAATCATGTATCTGATAAGGGGCTAATATTCAAAATATACAGAACCCATATAACTCAATAGCAAAAAACAAACAATCTGATTAAGAAGTAGGCAGAAGATCTGCACAGACATTTTCCAAAGACGATAGTCAGGTGGCCGGCACATACATGAAGAGATAGATGCCAACATCATTAATCATCGGGGAAGTGCAAATCAAAACTACGAGATATCATCTCATACCTGTTAAATGGCTATTATTACAAACACAAGTAAGTGGTGCTGAGGATGTAAGGAAAGGGAACCCTTGTGTACTGCTGATGGGAATGTAATAGTACCACCACTGTGGGAAACAGTATGGAGGTTCCTCCAAAAATTAAAGATAGAACTACCATTGATCCTACAATACACTTCTGGGTATTTATCTGAAGAAACAAAAACATTAATTCAAAAAGATATATGCATGCCTATGTTCACTGCAGCATTATTTACAATAGCCAACACATGGAACAACCTGAGTGTCCACTGATGAAGGAATGGATAAAGAAGATGCAGTGTGCATATATACAATGAAATATTCAGCCACAAAAAAGAATGAAATCTTGTCATTTTCAACAATATGGATGGAACCTGAGGGTATTACGCTAAGTGAGAAAATTAGAGAAAGACAAATACCTTATGATCTCTTTTATGTGGAATTTTATTTAAAAAAAGAAAAAGAACAGGAAGAAAAGCTCATAGATACAGAGAACAGAGGTTGCAAGGGGGACGCAGTGGTAAGGGACAGAAGAATTGGGTGACCCTTTGTTGTTGTTGTTTTTAAGTTTAAATAAACTAAATTAAAAAAATTTTTTAAGTGTTTCTCTGGTAAATAGAAAAAGAAATGCTAATATGGCTCATAAAGCCTCCAAGAATTTCAACCCAGATCAACTCTTCAGCTTCGCCTCCCATTACTTACCTCCCAAGCACACTGACCTCTAAGGCTAGGTCACATAAGCCTCATGCCAGCCTCGCTCATCTGCTTCTTGGCCCTTCCAGGACACCCTCCCTCCCTGCCACTCCACCTCCATCCTAATCCAGTTAACTCCTGTTAAGCCTCACTTTGACCTGAATAATTCCAGTGAAGTTTTTCCCCAACACACCAAGCCTGGAGCAGGTGTACTCCCTGTATTCCCTTTGGAAAGGGAAACCATTTTTATTTTGTTCACTGTTGTATTTCCCACACCTAGCAGAGTTCTTGGCATGTAGGAGGCATTCGGTAAATATTTGAATGACTGATTAAATGAACTGAAATGGAGAAAGCACATTAAAACCCCTCTGCAGGTTTAGGGACTCTCCCGATCAAACAAATCCTGAAAGCTGAGTGTGGAAAGTGTTTACTGCAAAGAACATGATAAAATAAGCACCTAGGCAAAATGTTAAATTCACTGGACAGAATTCACAAAAATACATATGAAATAGCTTAATTCCATTCATTATTTTAAGATAAATTTGATATGGTGGCTAATTCAGTCATAACAATGATGTGAAACCTGTCACTTTAAATGTCAGTTTTCTAAAAACACATTTTATTCAGATACTCTCAACTAACTCTGTGGAATGTTTCTGATACCAAAGTGATGAAGATAAGCCTGGATGTTTTCCATGTATGACAAACAGAAGCCAACGGCAAAAACCACCAGGTTATGATGATCACAGTAAGATATTATCACTTTGTTGTTTCTCAAAAGAAGAATTTTAAAAAACAATGATAAAAGATTAGATTCCTTAACTCTAAGTTTCTTTCAAATATGTTAAGTATCAAAATAAAGAAGGTTTTGTCTTAAAACTTTTTGCAAACTGACAGTGACTGTAATAGGCTTGGTGGGGGGGACCTGATGAAGGGGGGAGTTTAATCACCATAATATTGCTCATGTAATTGTAGGTTAATGATACCAAAATAAATTGTTAAAAAAAAAAACCTGGGCACAACCACAATCCATCTGATCAAAGATGCAAAAAAAAAAAAAAACTTTTTGCAAACTAACAGACATAACAATGTATTTGGTCAGTTCAGAGTGCCGTGACTAGGTTACTGCTCCGCGTATCTCACTAAAGTCCCTGTGTCTTTCCACACTGGTGGAGCTGCGCCTCAGCACCTGGCTCAGTGGCCACCGCGAGCTTATGCCATTTCCCCTGCTGTGGTCACTCATTTTCGGGGTCCCGCGATCTAATCCCCGTTTCTCGCCCGGCCTGCCACACGCAGGGGGATTGCATGAATCACAGCCTGGAGACCGAGATAGAGGGAAGTAAAGCAGGAGCAATTTCCACTGGGTCACATTAGACATTTTAAAACCCCGACTTTTGCCCACAAACTTGAATTTTCTTCCTTTAGCATTACGATGTGCAGTTTGGAAATACTGGCTTTCCGGGAAGTTGCTGTAATTTCATTTCCTTCTTTTTTTTTTCCAACTGCACAAAAGGCATTTTCCGGGTCAGATGTGGTCCCCTTCAACCCTATCCCTGTGACCCCAGGTGCAAGTTAAGCAAGGCCTGTTCTGTAGTCCACTTCCCTTACCCAGAACCCTCTCAGGAACCAGTTTACAGAATTATTCTGCAAATAAGTGCTCTCTTCAGTACAAAGCCTAGTTTTAAAGGGGCAAACTTCCTTGACCATATTTCACAGGGAAACAGCATAAGGTCCCAGGGAGTGACCTTCAGCAGCCTTACGTGAATTCCAGAAATAGCTGCACCTGGGAATCCACAGTAAACACTTTTTTAAAAAGAATGCCACTTATTCTCGGAGTAGCTTTCACTCTTAGAGAAACATTTTCCTTAGGCAGACTGCCTAAGGCAGGAAGACCCTATATGGGCTTTTCTAAAGTCTGTGTGAAGAGGTCACAGCACAGACGTAACGCACACACAGGGGCCAGTATCGTTGCTACGTGCACTCGGCTTGGATGCCAAACTAATACCCTCCTAGCAAATTATTACACAACCACTGAATTTCAAAGACTAGCTTCCTTCTAGCATAAGGGAGTTAGTTTGTTAATAGACAACTTATTACAATCAGTTTCTCCTGAGTCCAATTTTAAATGCACTACAGTTTCCTATACCAACAAAAGATGAAAATTAATTTCTAAACAACAAAGGAAATGGTGCACATGATACTGTACACAAACTGCCTTTTCATAAAAGGTGGAAAACTAGTTGATATTTGAGAACAGATGATTTTTCAAAGTATTTTATGGAAAATAAGCATGTAGTTTTTACTTGTACTGGCAGACATCTCTCAAATAAATGCAGAATGAAACAGTGCTATTCCCACAGTAGATGCCTGGAATCAAAACTACGGGCACAACTTCAAGAAAATATATATTAGCACTAGAGACATGCATAATGGCCAAAGAGTGACCTCTTCTCTAGCACAGGACCCTTTCTCAGGGGTAGTTATGGTCACATCCCTAAAGTGCAAAACCAGGAGAAGCTCGGGGACAGGCAGAGCCTGAAGGGGTGAGGCCCCTTCTGAGGGAAGGAAAAGGTCCTCCCTCTCACCCAACTCTGACGGGCAGTCTGACCCCTCACGAAGGCAAAACGCCCACGGAGGCAAGGCGAGCAGGAAGGGTTCTGCTTTAGGCATTACAGGATCGCCAGCAGGGCCACGCTTCTTCAATTCCAGAGGACCCACTTTAAATGAGCCTCTCCATCGGCTCAGCCACCACCTCTCACTACCCAGTGGGGGGAGAAGGCCGGCTGGGGGCCTGCAGCAGCGTGCTTTTTGGAAAGGCTGGGAAGAGAGTAGGCAACTCTCGTTTCCCAGGACAGGGGGCCTTCTATGCTAAACCTGGGGCAGTCCCAGGCCAGCCAGGACCACGGGGTCAGCCTAGCGGGTACAGATTGACTAGAGAATGTGACTTAGCCGAACACAGTATCAGTCCTCAGAGTGGCATAAACCCCACTGGCCTTCTGCTTTAAGAATCCACTTATTTACATAATTCTCAGTAGTGAAAAAGCGTCAGTGTGACTCATCACACAGAAATGAAGGCTATTTCCCTAAAATAAATTATATACATTAATTATTAGATAACTGACCAATAAAATAATCAGAGAATATAATGACCCTGCCTTTCTGACAGCAAAAATAATGTCTGTGTGTATATGTACACATTGTATGTGTGTTGTTTCTACGTGTATTTACTACATTGGTAAAAGTGATGCATAAGAAAACTACCTGGACCAATATAACTGCATAGTAATTTGGAGGGTTTTTCGTTTTACTTTATGTCAGTGTAACAAAAATTTAAGTTGCAGGTTGCACAGGTGGAAAAGAAACAGGCAGAATTCACTGTGGTAGCGATTCCTGCGTCGCACGCGAAGCCCGCCCATTCCGCACCCAGAAAGGCCCTCGGGGCCTATCCCTAGCGGGCCTGGTTGGCCGGCTACGGTTCCGTCTTCCCACCCCGCACGCTGACCTCAGTGGTCCGCGGCCGCCCGCTGCAGTGCACACGCAGCCTGCCTCCTGCAGGACGAGGGGTCTGTGTCAAGGCCCGACACAGAGGGAAGAGTCACCTGAGCCAGAGGATCCTGGAACTACGCGGTGCTTTTCCACGTGGAGCCACACAGCAGGGGTTCAGGGCCCTCGAAAACTGCAGGCTTCCAGCAGGACAGCCTGCAGCGCCTTGCAATGGAGTCAGCTCCACCGCTCGCACGCCTGCCCACCCCTCCCGGGCCAGACCAGGTGACCGGCCCCGGCTTCCCCTCCTCTGGCAATAGCCTTGTTCACGCGAGAGTCATAGCTTGAAGGGAGATGGGGAGGATGCAGAAGGATCCAGTGAATTGGGTCACCACGAAAACCCTGAGAGTACAGACTGGAGGTGTGCAGGACGAACGCGTCGTGATCAAGCGCCTGGTCTCTAGGATCCAGCAAACCGGGGTCTAGCCCCCCACAGAGTACCCTGGACGGGATAAACTCTGCGCGTGTGGCAGCCTCTCTACTTCCTCGGTTGCCGGGCAGATGTAGAGACTACATGAGACGGCCCGCGATGACCGGCTACCCTGTGCTAGCCCCCCGGGTCTCAGCCTACACTAAAGGGGGTTCTAAAACACAATCTGTTTCGAGGAACCCGACAACACGTTTTAGTCTCTCTCTGCTCACATCACTTCACTTCATCAATGTGTTGTTTTCCTATCAATTCCTATTCTCTATCCAGTAAAAAAAAAATTTGATGTGCCACTCAGGTTTCTGATCTATGATACGTATTTCTATACCAAGAACCATTCTAGTCTCTTTGTTCACCCAATAAAGACACCAAATAGTGTTGTTTTCTTTTGTGCCTCCTCTCCCACCCTTACCTCCACCAGCAGTGTCTGAGCATAGGGAGGTGAGGGTGGGGCAGAAACTGAAGAGGAGACACTTCTTGGGAAATTCAAATGAAACACCTAGTGACACTTCAAATATGGAGCCAGCACTTTGCACCTGCAGAGGCCACAAAGCAATCTGAGGGCCCGTCACCAGGTGCTGGGAAGCCTGGCTCTTTGCTAGGTTGGGACACGGCCAGGAGCCAGGGAAGTCCTGAGCAGAGCTATCTGAGGCCAAAGGAAGAGAGAGAACGTCTAAATGAAAAAATGGATGAGGTTTGATGTGAGCCAGCCAAAGGCAGAGGATAAAAAACAGCGAAGTTTCATCGCAAAGCCCAGGTGTCTCTGGACTCAATTTCTGGGTCTAAAGCCGATGTTCTGTCAGGACAGAAAGGGTAGAGAAAGATACAGCCTGCTCACACTTTTATTCTTAATTCTTCTTCTAGACATTGTCCTGAGTATTTGAGGAAAAAAAATGTTAAAGGTTCTGGTTAAATTTATGTTGCTGAAGAAGATTGCACTGTGTAGCAACTATGTATTT
The DNA here is from genome assembly GCA_029783875.1 of Phataginus tricuspis. Taxonomy (NCBI): domain Eukaryota; kingdom Metazoa; phylum Chordata; class Mammalia; order Pholidota; family Manidae; genus Phataginus; species Phataginus tricuspis. The sequence continues at coordinate 2,799,758 of JAQQAC010025709.1, read as the reverse complement.
TAAGGCTACATCCCTAACATATAGAGAACTGGAAAATAAAAAATAAAAAACTGAAACTGATGTTCAGTAAAGCATCACATTCAAAATTTAAGCTTAAAAAAATGAGTAAGCTCTGAAGTACAAACTGCCTATAATACGCTCAATATAACTTTTAGAAAGCCAAAACTGATTCTTTCTGGAATTGAAAAGGCCCTTTCCCTTTCACATTGGGATCTCTGAAAGGTGGCATGTGATCGCAGCTGTCAGTAAACGAATACGAGAGATTGCTACAGAAGACCAAGTCCCTGACACAGAGGTTTCTCCCTCATTTGCTATCATAACCCACTGTTTGCAACTGATAGATCATTTTCCTAAACTCCTTTCTTCCCAGGATGGTTAATTTTATACATCAACTGAGTCAGGCCATGGTGCCCTGCTGTTTCACCAAAAACCAGTTGATATGCTACAGTGAAGATGTTTTCTAGGTGTGATTAAGATTGACATCACTTTCGATCTTACTTTGAGTAGAGCAGATGACCTTCCATAGCCCTCCATAATGTGGGTGGGCCTCACCCAGTAAGCCGGAGGCCTTACGACCGCAGACCGAGGTTTCCCAGCAAAGGGACTCACTCGCCTCAAGACAGCAACATAAAAAACCCTGCTGCCCTGGAATTCAGACTCCAGACTGCAGCACCAGCTCTCACCTGAATTCCCAGCCTGCCATACACATTTCAAATTTGCCAGTCCCCACAATCACAAGCCAACCCCTTAAAATCAGTATCTTTTTCTCTGTCTTCTCTCACATGCACACACGGCAGAGCCTTCAGAAAACTCCTTCTGCTGAAAAGTTCATGCTAGAAGAAAACACTGTAAAAGAAAGAAATTATTTCCTTATAATCAACTTAGATGCCAAGAGACTGTATCATGGCCTGTACCCTTTAACCTATGACACAGGAATTGCAGGGAGACAAGAGAAGTGACAGGTAAGAAAACAGAGAAACCTAAACATTCACAAAGAGCAAATGTCAGAAATGTTACCAAGCGAAGCACACTGGAAACAAACTTTTTTAAATGGTGCAAGATTATTCATACGTTCTAAACATAAAGAAGGAATGGTAGCTTGTAAATACACCACCAAAGACAAATTCTATAGGTTTCAACGACTGCAATTTACTAAAAGCGTTACCTCTCTTTCACTTGAAAACGGTTTATTCTTGCTTTATACATGAGTCTTAACATTGCTTATCAGGATGACAAGCCAGTGCAAAGGCATCTCAGCACAACGAACAAAAAACAGTTGTAAATTACAAAAATCTTAAACCATCAAAACATAAGAGACTAGCACAGAGTTACAACCATCAACCAACCGTTGGAAATTAAGAGACTAGTACCACTCTAGGATCAGCCTGCCTGTGTTTTGAAACTCGCTGTGCTCACAGCCAAGTTAGCTAATCCCTCGGAGATTCATTTTCCTTGTATATTCAGTAAGGTTAATCCTCACCACCTCACAGATGTGCTGAGGCTTCTATACAATAATCCAGGCAAAACGCCGAGCACAGCATAGAGTCAGTATGCACTAATTTCGTCATTTCTACCAAGAAAAGATTATATGATATCTTTGCTCTGATTTGCAAGTCAGAGTAGCACACATCATTTTTAAGCAAATTTTAAAAGATTTCCATCCAAAATGGTTAATTTTTTTCAAGGGCAGTGCTTCAAGGGCTGGTGAGATTCGCGAATCTACTGGGCTGATCTGAATCCCCAGAATTAGAAATAAGGGAAATGTCGCTATTGCATTTTCCTCACTGTAAAGATTGTTGCAATGCTCAGAACAACCCAAGTGCTGGACTCCATGAAATCTAGGCCTGGACAAGCCCCCTTACTTCAGGGCAACAGACCCTTGTGCTGACAAAGCCCAGACTCTGTCACAGGTCTCAGAAACCCTGAGACCATGATTTTCATAGTGATTTTTTTTTTTTAATATGGAGATAAATGACTTTACGCTATTTCAGGATTTTTGATTTGCAAGTGGGTAGATGGTGTGGGAGGATGTGATGAGTAAGAGATGAAAAAACTTTGGAAGAGTTCCTCAGGGTCAGAAAGTTAAACAGCACAACGTGTGAGGAGGTAAGACACGGCTGGAGCTCACAGCGGGCTCCGAGGGCCAAGTCATCTGGAATTCAGAGAAAGCTTAACCACAGAGGCCCCCTGCATAATGTGTGTTCCTTGTCCTTCTTAGTGCCAACATGAAAATAGATTTAGGGACGAATTCCAGAATGCTACATGCCAACATGAGGTACGACTGTAACAAGCGAGAGCTGAGGTTCCATAGAGAACAGATTCCCCTAAGCCAGAGTTTACTATCACAATACCACACTTAGAAATCCAGAATACAAGGCCCTGCAATGGGACTGGCCAATCTAAACTTTCTATTTTCTTAATTAGATATAGATTCATTTATAAACTGTCCAAGTAAAACATGAAGAAAGATTAAAAACTACTTTCAATTAGCCAAGTTTGAGTTACGAGTTGTTTCTTAATTAAAGCACACTAGAGGATTTTAATCAGCTGAGGGGCAGCAATTGCTTTCGATTTAACAACTAACAAGAATAAATTGTCATCATGGTAAATCATTTTTGCTGTACTAGCTTTGTTTTGGTTTCAATTAAAACACCATTATCTATATAAAGAATTCATCCACAATTTGGAAAAACTGTATGTGAAACGTCATTTGAAACACTTCATGCTCCTTAAGAGCTTTGTAACTTTAGTATAAAAGCAGAGAACCCAAGAATGGCTACTCCAACATTGGCTTGAAAGTATTTAAAGACTGTAATAGGTGGAGAATGGGTTTTAGTGATTTAGGCAATTAAATATATAGCGACTTGAAGGAATCACGCAGACTTACCCTCTCTCTCCCTCCGGCCACCTCTCTTTTAAATAAATTATTAAGGGAGGCACATCCGAATGGACTTGAAACTTCTCCAGGCAGATCTTTGAAGCCCTTTATGTATCTAAGTGAACATATAACAAAGTTTCCCCTGCCTGTCCTGCCCGGCAAGCAGGGAAGAACATGGTGGGGTCGATGGGATCAAGCTTTCCATGGAAAATATCAGGACAGGAGGAGTTTTTCTGCATGTTTGAGTGTCATAAAGTCATCTAGTTTCAGGTGACATATTGTTTGTTTGCTTTGTTTTTTTAAACAGCTATATTGAGATATAATTCACATACCGTACAATTAACCCATTTAAAGTATACCATTTCAAAGGCTTTTGATATGGAAAATTTTTTAAATTGTAAAGATTATGTAACAAAATCTGCCATTTTAACCATTTTTAAGTGTACAATTTAATGGCTATAACTACACTCACAATGTTGTGCAACCACCACCATCATCCAGCTCCAGACTCTTTCAGTGCCCCAAACAGAAACTCTGTAATGGTCAAGCAGTGACTCCCTGGTCTCCCCGCCCACGGCTCCTGATAAACCTCTGTTCTACTTCCCATCTCAATAAATTTGCCTGTGCCAGATAACTCAGATATGTGGAATCATACAATATTCAATCCTTTTATATCAGGGTTTAATGTCCTCAAGATTCATGCATGCTGCAGCATGTGTCAGAATTTCCTTCCTTTTGAAGGCTGAGTAATATTCCACTGTGTGTGGGGACCACATTTTGTTTATCCATTCACCTGTCGATGGCCATTTGGGTTGTTTCCTGTCTGGCTGTTGTGAATAATGCTGCAGTGAATATCTGCATGCAAATAGCTAAATGAGTCCCCAATTACGATGCTTCTGGACATATTAACTAGGATTAGAATTGCTGGGTCATAACGTAATTCTACTTAGGTTTTGAGGAACTACTGAACTGCTTTCCTTATGGTTACCCTGCTTTACATTCCCACCAACCATGTACAAGTGGCCTAATTTCCCCACATCCTCACCAACACGTATTTTCTGGGGTTTCTTATTACATCTATTACAGCAGGCACGTAGTGAGACCTCACCATGGTTTTGATTTGCACGTCCTGAGACTAATGACGCTGAGCAAACCACATGTGCTTCCCGGCTGTCTGCATACCTTCTTGGGAGAAACATCTATTCAAGTCTTTTGACCATTTTTTTAAGTCAATTGTCGTTTTGTTCTTGAGTTGTAGGAGTTCTTTCTTTACTCTGAGCATTAAACCCTTATCAGATAGATGATTTCCAAATACTTTCTCCCACTCGGCAGATGTTCTTTTCCCTTTCTTGATGGTGTCCCATGATACACAAAAGTTTTTAATTTTGAAATAAGTGAAGTCCAATTTATCTGTTTCCTTCCGTTGCTTGTGCTTTTGGTGTCATATCTGGGATCCATTGCCCATATTATTTATTTTTGAAGGAAGTTTCTCCATTTCATTTTTTCTAGTTCTCATTCGAGAATATTTTTTGAAAAAGAAGTGTCAACTACCACTATACATACACTCAGAGCGCTCATATTCAGACCACTGTGACTAACACTATTTACAGAGCCTATCTGGAAAAGAAAAATACTTGTACTATGAATTCTTGGAAAAATGTATTTTTGACAACCCTGCTGTTTTAGATACAGAGGGAGAAAAGGTGAAGTAATCTCACAAAAAGTATGAGCCTGGCAGCCTAGAAAGAGAGACTTAAGGTCTAGAACCTTTCTCGGTAGGAATGGTAAAGAATAAACAGAACCTTGGAGCAACAGAAAAGGAGTCTTCACTCGTTCCAGGGCCAAAGCTCTGTGTGGCACTCCTGCAAATCAGCCAAGCACAATGATTTTTTATTTTAACAATAATAAAATAGGAATTACTGTTTTCCTGTGCAGTGTATATGAGGCCACTTAACTATTTTCTTTTGATTAGACGGAGGGGGGTTTAGTTTCAGCTCAACCATTTGGCATTTCATACATGCACACATCACCCTTAGCATGTACCTGGGAGCAAGGGTGGAGCATTTAAAAAAAAAACCTTAGTACTGTCTAAGTGAGGCAATTTGGACAATAGTAAACTGTCTTCGATCATTTCCCTCCAAAATGAATGCTGTATTACCCACACCACCACAGACCCATCAGTCACAGCCTGCCATCAGTCATGTGTCCAAATTAGATCATTTTTGTCACATGATTAAATCTGCCATTACAAAACTATGGCTAAATAATAACATTAGGCACATAAATAAGACCTTCTAATAATCACCAAAAGTAAAAAGAGAAGAAAGGAGCCACCCCCACCAAAGCAGTATGCGTGACCTATGGGGTACCTTACAAACAGCTGTCAGATGTACATCGTATCCAAACCTAAGCGAAACAAAAACATCCTTAGCCATCTGGAAATGAAATATGACCACCACCACAGGACAGTGGCTACATCACGCTGATAGGGACCTAACCAAAAAACTTTTTTAAAAGAGGACACTAAGAGGCTGATATTACAGAGGCCTGGGGATGAATGCTGTCCTCACTAAGCCGGAAGCCATGGAAGCCAGACTGCTTTCGAATCAAAGAAAATGGAATTCCTGTTCGAGTTTAAAACTCCTAAGGAGGCCCAGAGAGGCGACAGTGATAGATGTCAAACAACAGCTCCTCAGAGTTCCCCTGAGGACAGATGACAGTGGGACCTCTCTCCACCTAGAAAGGTCTTTACACTGTCATTGTAACAAACACCATGCACGTCAGGGAATGCCTATGCACGCACGGTCTGGAGGACAAGACCCTGAAGGAAACCACCGCGTTGAGTCCTGCTGGCCAAGAGGAAGTTGCAGGGAAGGCAAGGGCTCATCGCAGCCACCATGTTCCACAAAGACTGTGATTTCAAATTAAGACCGAAAAAGATGGGCTCCCTGGCACTTTATCCAAGTACCTTGGTGAATCTTGGTTGGAGAATTCCGGCCCAGATTATGCAACCCTTTGGGTGAAGGGGCCCTGCAGTAAGCTGTCCTTGCACACGTCAGACATGCCAGAGCCCGAGACTGACCAAGTCCAGCAGCCGTAGTCACAAACAGGGACTGAGCCTCCCTGCGGGCACACATGCTCAAAATAGAAAGACACCTTAGGGCTTGTAGAACACCAGCTCCAGGACGTGCTGGTTGACACACTTCTGTAAAACACGCTCTGCGCTTTAGCACCATTCACCGAGACTCGCTCAGATTTCCCAAAACGGGACCCCAGTTATAGCTAAATGTACAGGGCACCCTTCCACCTGAGAATGAGGCTGGCTGATAAAAACATCAGCATCACCTTGTGTATCTTTCAGGTGATCGCTATGCTAGAAGAAATCATTTCACCACCTCTGCAAAGGGCAGAGTAAACTCATTTCTGAGAAGCAGGCAAGCCGCTGGAGAAAAACACGGCTTTTTATCTTGGTCTGATTTCCACACTACAGACTAAAGCCGATGCCTTTGGTGTATGCATTTGTGAGATGTAGACTCACTTCTCTGTATCACAACAAAGCCACTATAGAGACTTGACATTTTTGAAGCTTCAAGCACCAGGGAGAAAGCAAAGAATTAATACTAAGGGCCCCAAGATGGCACACTCCATTAACTTAATGTCACTGCAGTAGAGCTCAGAAGCGGTCCCGAGCGCCAAGCGCCCAGGAGCTACTTCCTCCATGCAGAGGAGTCAGGAGGAGCAGGACCGAGGTCCCGGCTGTGGGCCCTCCGAGCAGGGCGAGCAGGGCCACCCAAGAGCCCCTGACACAGCCAGCACTACAGCCCGAGGCCGAGTACACAGGATTCCTTACCTCTGAAAGTGGGAACTCCTTGGTAAAGATACAATCAAGTCTACTCCCAGGTTAACCTTTTCTTCACAGTCACAGACACTGCAGGCTGAAGAACACTGTTAAAACTTCCCTTGGAAGAGAGAAAGGATGGAATCATTAAGAAAAGCAACCAACTAGCCAATAAACCTTTTCAAATCTGGGGTTTTTCTCTCTCTGAAGGAACAGGGAATGATAGTTTTGAGGCATATTGTAGGACTGCAATAGCTTAGATCACTTTTTATTTTTTAAAATGCCTCTTCTTCCACAGTAGGTATTTTTCTGAAGCTCTGTATAAAAATTGAATCCTTATAAATTAATTCAAATGTAATCGATGTGAAGGGGCCTTTATTTCAGAAAATCCTATCAGTAAAACCATTAGATTTTCTACAGTGAATCTTCTACAACACATGGTTCTCAAAGTAAAGCCCATCAGGTGGCGCTGCCCCACCCCCACCCACATCCCCAGCTGCTGGTAGGTTGACAGACGCGGACTGCAGTGCCCTCCCAGAACCCCCACCTTTCATCAGCTTTCCAAATGTGAATGAGTGTGATTGGCACGTGGCATGGGTATGCCTGCCGCCCCACCCAGGGAAGTTCATTTGTATTTACAGAGTGCAATGAGTTCTCACATTGTCATCACTGGTTTTCCTGAGAGAGAACATGGCATAGTAGGTCCAGAGAGCTCGGGTCTCGTCGGGGGACAGACCGACAGCTCAGCCTCAGCCCACACCAGCTGTGGGACCATAAAACTGTCAGTTCCTCTGTGTCAACCAAGGGTAATACCCTCTACTGTCTCAGGATTGTACTAAACAAGGAATAAAAGAAGATTTACTTTGCCTTGTTCCAGAGAGTATGTATCGCAAGTATTCATAAAGTACGAGAAAACAAGGTAACATGCGCTAAACAGAAATGAAAAAGAAAGCAAAAAAGAATAGGGAAATAAAGTAGCAGAAATGGGAGTAAGACAAAGCAGAGACTACAGAAAGTGACACGCACGCTACACATAAGCCCTAAAATGACCACACGCTTTCAGCAACCAAGGTATATGCAAACTGTTCATTTACACAGCTCAGTGCCCGTAAGATAAAAGCAGACCAGGTGTCCGGGAAAAACAGAACAGTATTCCTGGTAGTAAGAAAATGAGTGCGTCCCCCAATTGTTGGCCTTTCCAAAACACACCTTCTGTAGACACAGCCTCATTATAATGTCACCAAGACAAAGCCAGACTTCGCAACAACTGGTTCAACATAAACAGGCCACATGAGCCCACAGGACTCTGGCTATCTTAACTCAAGCTTTTAAGTGCAACCATAGCTGTTCTACCTCCTGAAGTGGCTGGGCCACAGCTCCTCCAGGCTGCCAGGTAAACAGAAACTCTTTTGCCTTAATCAAGAGTTGAGAAAGAGGTTGGAGGTGATATTCCTCCACTAAAACTGAGAAGCCAGGCTGCACTCCTCGCAGGGGCCACCTCCCCAGGGCTGAGAGGCAGCAATGGCTTCCCTTGGTCAGGGGAACAGCCCCCTTGGCACAATGTTTGGATTCACTTTAATGGAGAGATGCACGGACAGGGAAGACCCCAGAATGAACTAGCACTGAAGGCGGGGTCCTGGCAGAGAGAATGGGCTGATAAAAAGCATCAGAGTGGATCATTCCCCAAAGGGATCTTGCTGTTATTTGTGAGGAGCAGGGGTTATTATTGATCTTTTCCTGAGGCTGAATGTGGGCACCAGTGCAGGGAGGGGGGCATTCAGTAATGCACCGCTTCGCACTTCACAGGAACACAGAAATCCCAGGTCCATATTTGTAGACAACATGGGAAACCTCCGTCCACAGCGAATACCATCCCAGATTCGGTACCATGCTGTACCGTAAGACAAACGGATGCTTTAGTGAGAGCATACGTATATCTACTTTAACTTAACCTCAAAAGGGATTTGTGGTAAGTCTAAACGTTTTCTTCCCTATGCATTTTTTTCTCTTTTTTTTTACAATTAATTTTATTTTAGTATCATTAACCTACAATTACATGAGCAATATTGTGATGATTAAACTACATCCAAATGAATGAATAGGTAGGTTCAAATGGAAAATTTTTAAAGACCATATCTTGGGTGAGATATGTAATTCAGGGCATTCAAGAAAGAACGTATCTTTAATAACCACCTGAGAAATAATTATGAACAAAAAAAGGATAGAAATATCTTTAATGGAAACCAAAAATTCTATTTTATTAACAGAAAAATGTTAAATTCTGTATTATCATAGTAAACTACCTATAGGCAATGTTTCAAAGAGTAACATTCAAAATCAGTGCAAATGTCACATGCTACGGGTCATCGCTATGTAAGCATCTCTACGTAAGGTGAGCTGTTCCCATGACCTCGAAGATGTCCCTTGCTGTTTGCTCTTTATTTTTCTACAAGTTTCAAATACATAATTCCATCTGCAGACAGACATTTCCATTCATGGGGCAAATAAAAGTCTCCTGTTCACCTACAGCATATGATTCCTATTCTCAGGTCAGAATAAATCCTGGGAAACAGACCCCATATGCTTGCCCACACACAGCTTATCACGCTAGCAGGCATACACACGAGTGTACTGGCTACTTGCAAAAAAATTTTGACACCACACACACACACACACACACTCAAAACAAAATCATAATAATTATTCTGAGGAGCAAAACTGAGGGTGAAAATAGGGAACTAAAATACACTTATGCAATCGATAGTCTTTCCACTCACACACAATTTTGAGGATTCAGCAGCATAAAAACGCAGCACTCTAATCTCATTATGATTTACAGCTTTTTTGGAAAAGTTTCACGAATAAGAATGCAGGCACAGCAGCGCTTACAGGAAACCTCACATTCCAGACGTTCCACGGCCGGGCTCGAAGTGAATCCCAGGCGCAGCAGCTGTCTGTCCCTGTCCACCTCCCACAGCAAAAGCAATACTCACTCTTCAAACAGGGAGATCTGCTACACAAGCCATTATTTTGCAAAAACTGGATAGATGGTTTATGCATCCACATGAACACATGAAGATACAGAAACGGGCCTCCTCCCGACGTCGAGTGGCTGCCCGCTTTAATCCAGCATTATTCCATGGCCGGCACGCTTCCTGCTTCCCAAACCAGCTGAGTGCCAGGCACCCTACACAGAAGGCAAGGAGGCTGCCTGGAGGGCACAGCTGTGAGTCACAGCCTCCACTGGAGCTGAGTGACCACGGCCAAGTCACTTGACACCTCAAAACCAATTTTATGGTCTGTAAAACAGCAGCCTGCCTCTTTGGCACAACGGCCACGACCACGCCTAAGACAATGAATGTGGAAATCCTCAGCAGAGGAAATCATAGCTGGTATACATTCAGCGCCTTGTCCCACACACCTATTCATTTAGTCCTGTCAACAAGGTACTACTCTTGCCACTCGATTTTATAGTTCCATTTTACAGGTGAGGTAAGTGAGGCACAAAAATCATGCAACTGATTTGTCACCGATGGTAAGTGATAGGCAGGACTTGGTGCCACGGAGCCCCCTGAACCACTGGGCCCTGTAAGTCCAGCAAGGAATGCGGACATGGGCACAGGCAGCAGACCCGCTCAAGGTGAGCCCTGGCCCCACTCCCGAGGCGCTGCCACGCTGCCCGGCTCAGGCCCGCTGTGCTGCTCGGCTGTTTGTGGCCAGACAAACCCACCTGTGATGTGCACCGACCCGACCCGCCGGCGAAGGGCTCGGCACCGACTGTTCTGCCCAAAATCTGAGCTTCATGCACGATGGCAGGAACCTACATACAGACTTCAGGAAATTACCACACTTGCCAGGAGAGAACAGATTACCCGTCCAGTCAATATGCAGTGAATACTTTTTGGAGCACCTACTATGTGCCAGGCAGCATAACAGGGTCACCAAGGCAAAAGCATCCTTTCTGATGGCTGTAAACGGCTCTGCACCAGGCCTACAGTTCTCTCTGTGTCCAAGGGTGGGAAAAGGAGGGCAGGCCCAAGGCACCTGGGACCCTGGGTGTGCTGTGCACCTCGTGGCCAAGGCAGCGCTCCTCCCAGGGGCGGTAGGGCCATCACAGAGTGTCACCGAGTCCTCTGGGGATGGTACTTACAGTAAAGGCAGGTTGCCAAAGCAGAAGGCAAACCTGGCTTCAGTTTCTCTACAACCAAAAAAAATTTCTGAAAATGTGCCTTGTCTCTACCTCTTCAAGTAAGAAAATGCTTTTTAGCGACTCTTCTCCATAATCCTATTTCCCCAGTTTTTTACTCCAGTCCCTATCCCTTATTTCCTCCCTGTAGGACCTGCTATTAGTAAATGTTGTCAATTACATCTCTTCGAAAAATAGGTCAGAATTCCTTTATGCTGGATGAAAGGATCCAACTGAAGATGGACATGTAATCATATTCTAAGAGTATGCCTTTTGTGAGATGCCTAGTGTAAAGCCTCCTACTTTTGCCACAAATAAGGAAAGAAAGAAGACTATTTCAACTTTCTCTATTTGGAAATGATTCTAATATGCACCCTTCCATTTCGTTTCCACTTTACAATTCGGATTACTTTAGCATAATAGGAGCCAAAACTGAATGCAAATAAAAACTAAAAGCAAAGGGATTTTAACAAAGAAGGAAAGAGGGAGAGAGGGAGGGAGAGAAGGCAGAAGGAAAGAAGGGCTCAGTGATTTATATGTCAAAGAAAATCTAGCTTTAAAAGAAAAATAATTGAATTTTCTGACCAATTTCTGCTCCTTGTGTCGCACTCTGACAGGACACATGGAATCCTCCTCGCTATGTCCAGACCATCTGATCTGCACTGCAGGCCGGGACAGAACGCTTACACTGTATTTTCTATGTTGTTGACATAACTACACAGATAAATGGAAAAAAAAAATCGAAATTTTTAAAAAGCATACACTATGAAATCTTAACACTTGATCATTTAAATATATACTAGTCAAAACTGGTAAAAGTGAAGTTCGTCATCCCAAGGTTAAATGGCCCACGCAGCCCCCACGCTGCACAGGAAGGAATGCACTCAGTTGCCTACCTAGCAATCCAAGATAGAATGCGTGAACAACAGTGGTGAATCCGCTAAGGGGGAACTAGAGGCTCTGGGTACCCAGCACTCGCAATTGCCACTCAAACATGACATGACACTGGGGATTAACTTTTATATTGTTTCCCCCAGATTTTGGCACAATGCCCTAAATGCATTGCACTTCTGCTTCATTTTACAGTTTACAAAGCACTTTCACATTCATCATTTCACCTCTATCCTGACAACAAAGGGAAGGAGGGAGAAAGGGAGGAAACTACAAGAGAGGTAAGATCACCATTTTCCAGAGTAGGGGAAACATTCAGAAATGAAATGATGTGCCTGGGGCATCCGCAACCAGTAGATGGAAGACCCAAAACTCACAACTATCCAGGATTCAAATTCTGGTCGTTGGTTTCCATGTCTTACATTCTTCACAGTACACTCTACTGCCTGTATTTTATCACCCTGCTGATACTGACTTTTCACAGTGACGGCCCCTTCCAGATCTGGACAGGGACTCAGCTGTCCAGTTGTTTTAAATTCACGATCTTAAAACAGGCCGGCGAGGACGCACTGTAAGCAAACGGAGGCTGGGAAGCTAAGAAGGGCCGGGCGCAGGGGCGCAGTGAGGCGTGTGCGGGCCTCTAACCCGGATCGCAGGTGCCCGCCCGAAAGGGGGCGCCCCCTGCTCACGCCGACACACTGAGACAGGCTGCCTTTGCCTCCCTGCTCAGCCCTTCTAGACCGAAGTGTAACTTCTAAAGCACCTACTTGTAAGGACTTAAGTCGTCCTACACATTGCCTCAAAATGTGCGATGCCTTTCTTATTAGATGTGTATTGTGAATCTTAATAATTTACCTTTTATCTTCATGAGCATGATTTCTTTTATAATATAGAAATGCCTTCTTAAAGAAATCTGAAGGCTTAGTTTGATTCAGTGTTATATTTAATAACCCCAGACAATTGTGCATTTTTATGTATCTTTTAATCTTCTCAACCTTCTGTTTTAAGGTATTTTTTCCTTTTTCCTCTGTGGATCTAAGGGCATCAGGCACCCCTTGCTGGTCCCCGCCCGCCGCTCCCAGGGCTCACCTAGCCTCCCTGTGTCGCTGCTGGGCCCTGCCTGCAGGCCCGCAGCCTCCACCCTCAGGGCTGCCAACCTGTCGCTGAAACGCGCGCCCTCCAATGCACCTGACTCCCCTCCGAGGGCGTCAGGGCGGTGCTCGCAGAAACGCGCGTGTGTCTGCAAACGCAGGCTCCCCAGAGCTGTGGGCGCTGCCAGCTTTCTGCACCACGTGCCAACACGAAGCCCTGAACTGCATTCTACTGGAGAGACAGCCACATAGACACAAAACGTAAAACACACAAACATAATCCATTACAGAGGTTCTGCGGGGGTACGTGAAGTCCAGAAAATCCTTCCAGTTGTAAGGTCAGGGGTCCGAGCTGGGCAAAGTAGGAAGGCCACCTGCTGGGGGCCTCTCCGGTCTCACTGAGGCCTGTGCGTCAAATCTCAGGCCCGATCCCCACCGGGAACCTTTATCCCTTTGGCTTTCCCACCCCAGCCCTTTGGGTTTCAGGTACCCTGGGGAGGTCCTGCCCAGGTACTTCACTCACACCAGGGGGTGGGATCCGCCTGCAGTCAGGAGGACAGCACCCTCTGTATTTACTGGTTCTTGCAGTGCACTTAACTTTGTAAAGAATTTGTATCCTATCACACATCCTGAAACCGACACATAAAAGCTACCAAGTTTAAATAGATGCACAACATTCCCACATATTTTTACAGCAAATAAGCCCTATATGTATTTTGTCAAAACCTTAGAGCTGAGGAATAGTTCATTCAGTTTATGTCCAACCATACACCCTGGTTGTTTGGAGTCTGTCCAACCACATACACCCTGACTGGAAAGGAAGTCTTCACGCCATTGAATAACTAAATCAGACCTAATTTTTGTCTAAAAAGGTTATTTTATAATTTACACACTTTAACTTTGCATCCCTATGACAACTCACTTCTGAATTATGATGCAAAGATGGGTAGATGGGTGTTGAATTGATGGAAGGAAAGGAGGGGAGGAAGGAAGGGAGGGAGAGAGGGAGGGGAAGGGAGGGAGGAACAGTCGTGGGTGGGTGGAAGGATGGATGGATGGATGGATGGGCACACAGACGCTGCAACAAGTCTGTGACTTCGTGGGACAGCCCTCCTCACCCTCAGGAGCTGTCTTTGCCCTGCTCGCCCTGATCCTCTCTCGGAGAACCGCCTCCGACTGTCCCCTGGGTGATTACTCCATGCTTACACTCCTGGGCAGTGAGCCATAGTGGGGTTCTGGACAGGAAACCTTTGTTCTTTTGGAAATGGGAGAAGGGAGACCGTGAACAGGAAGGCGGGAAGCAGAGCTGGAAGACCTGATGTCAGAAGGCAGACATTCTCAGGCGCATTCATTTTTCAAAGGGTCTGTATGAATGTTGAAGATACAGAAATTGATTTCTTCAAAGTAATCTTTGCACAAGAACCCTCTTGAAAGCGGGTACACCAATTTGAAGGCAGCTGATACAGAATTCCCATTTCACCCACAGACTAGGGATCTTACAGTCTTCCCAGGGCACAGGGCATCCAGCATCCCTACTCACTGACTTTATCCGTGGACATCACACACCTAAAGAGGGGTTGCTTCTTTAATTAGCCATTACATTATTCACTCACTACTCCATCTGCATTTACTATATAATACACTGCTTATATGTACTGTATATAATACACTATTATACAGCACACATGACATATATTCATTGTATGAACCCTGCTAAAATCTTCCTAGCATATTTAAATAATGATTATGGCTGCATTATCTATATCTTCACTAGGATCTATATTCAGAAGAGGAATAGGGATATGTACACGACAAAGATTTCTTGACACATCAGTCACTGTATTATGCCATCAATCTCTGTGCACATTAATCTAGTTATCCTAGGAAAGGATATGGCAATATCTCTGCAAGCCAGTTCAGCCACACATAATACATTTTACATGTTCTGCCAAAAGAAATTCCATATATGTCACAGAGGTGAGTGGGTATTTACATATGCATCTCTTAACTTTTGTCTTACCCTTTGTAAAATGACTTAGGACTGCAAGATACTAAGAAAGAAAATCAGATACAAATTCTAAGTGGAAAAGTCAAAAATTCCTGGTTCATGAAAATGTTGCCCTTAGACATCTCACAGAAGTTGAATTACTGGGAGCAGAGTGCCCTGTCCCATACACATTAGGCCACTTAGAACAAGCAGCCTGCAAGTTCACTCTGATTTAGGGTGGTTTTCCAGGTTCCCAAACTATAAATATGATCTTGGTGACAGGATATTCTTTCTATTGAAATACAGCGGCTTTCTAAAGACCCTAAGGGAGAAATTCATGTTCATCAAAAATAATATATTCTGACACAAGGAGGGGTCGGCAAATTAAAGTCCACCACCAGGTTTTGTAAATAAAACTTTGTTGGGACACAACAACAACAACAAAAAAAGCTCACTTATGCACTGTCAGCGTTTTCTACTATGACACCAGAGATGAGGAGTTGCGATGGAGGCTGGCTGTCTCACAAAGTTTAAAATACATGCACTCTGGCTCTTTATATAAATAATTTGCCCCTGTTCTAAGACAATAATTTCATATAGATGTTTTCATGGAAAATGCTATCTGTGGTATTTATTTTTAAAGTCACTTTGTCATTAGCTTTGTGCAGTCACCATATTGATAATAGAATTAATAATTTATGACTGATTCATAAAAATGCAATCATAAAGATATATTTTACCAAACTAAATCCTATATATGCCAAATTTATATAAATAAAGCTGCATTTTCTATGCAATACTAATACATTATCTAGAAAAAAACATTTTTAAAAGCTAAGAACTAGGGACACTAAAACGGTGCAAAGTTGATCATTCCAGTGTTCTCTAAATAGAATGTTCTGCTTTATTTAACATTCTTTTTAATGGAGGGTTCATCAGAAAACTTTCTATTTTCAAGTTTTTTGCAAACCCCCTTTTCACAATGTGTTATGTGCACATTCCTGCCTTCCTACATACCAAGAATAGGAATTAACCTTCTTTGATAATGAAACACCTTACCTCTAGATAAGAGAAATTTCACCTTGAACCATACTGGGTATAAAACACCAATGCAATTGTCTGGATTTCTGTGGATCTCAAGAAGAGTCTTGGAACTTAAAAAATAACCGTTTTTAAAAAGTCATATGCGTCAGATTCTAAAAGTGGCATGGAGACCTCACAGTTTTCTAACCTGAGGGCTCTGCCAGCAGCAGAGGCCTTGAATGCACCTGTCCATCCTCCCAGCCCACTGGTTTCTGCCACAGCTGTGAGGCCTGTTCCCAGAAGGCAAGGCTTACTGCGGTGGTCTGTCCCTCCTCAGGTGTGCACCCCAAGACTTCCTGCTTGCAGGAGAGCCCAGCAGGGGTGTCCTGCAATGAGAGTCTGGAGGCGCAGAGCGAGGGCTTTCATGCTTAGTCTCCCCTGTCAGGGAGGGAGCAAATGGGGAGAGCTGCCTCCCCCAGGCCCTCCCTGCCCATGTGGTGAGGGGAGTAGGTCCTTCTCTGGGCCTTCCCCCATCCCTAACCCTCACTCCCATCTGCTGGGATCACCTCCCAAATAAACCACCTGTCCTTATCATAGGCTCTGCTTTCAGGAAAAACCAAACTAAGAAATCAGAGTTCTCTGAAATCTTTCTTCAAGGGACACTGAGTGATTAAGAGGATGGCTGGAGTCAGAGGTTCGACCTTAGAGCGATGTCACAAAAATGCAGCCAGTCAAACCTGGTGATGAGGAACCAGCCCCAAACAACTGCTCCGCAGCGCCGCAAATGCTCTTCTCGGATTCTCCCACCTGAGGACAGGTAGGAAAGGAGAAGAGGGGAGGCAGACTCACCACGAGCCAAGCAGCAGGCCAAATCCTCACAGAGGAGCACGCAGAGTCGTCCCAGGACGAGGGGGCGGCCTGGCCAGACCCAGCCCAGCTCTGCAGCAGCACGAGCAAGGGAGGCGAGCGGCGGGCACGGAGGCCCACGAGGCGCCCTCGCTCCAGGGCCCGTGGGGACAGCGTCACACACCCGTATGTGAAATCACAGCTGCTTTTCAAAATCAGAAGCAACATTTTAAGGACTTCTGGAAACTGCTCTGCATTTTCTTTTTATATTAAACTGAGCTGAGCCTCTTGTACTTAATAAAAATCAAAATGAAAATATTACAAATGTAAAATGTTTACAATTCAAGAAAATTCCAAAGTATTATGATTAAAAAATACACCTGCTATTTCTTCTTTGGAGAGAAAGTATTGAAAGGGAGGTTTCAGTCCTGCGCAGGTTGACTCTGGGTGAGACCAGGTCACAACAATGCAAAGTTAGGGGTAAAAGCGTTTATCCCCAGCTTTACTCTGCTGGTGGCCGGCCAAGCGCTAGAATCCCATCCGCCTCCGGGGTACTCTGCATGCAGCAAGCCCATCTCTGTCCCTGGGCCTCTCTGCAGCCCCACAGCCGTCTCAGCCTCTGCCCGAGATGCTCCCCCCTACTTCAGCCTCTGCTCTCCTGCAGCCAGGCACGGAGCACCACGGCAGAGCTCATAACAACAGTCAATAACAGCTCACTGCCAACACGTGTGCAAGCATGTGCCTGCGAGCCATGCACGTGCACTGTGGGCCAGCATCTTAGGACCAGGTGAGGGTCCTGGGCGTGATAACTTCCATTTTCCCCACAGTAATATTTCTTGAGCACCCATTTTACAGATAAAGAAACCAGAGTTCTCAGAAATTCAGCAGAACTGAGATTTGAGCCCAAATTTCACTCTAAAATACATGTTCCCAGGGTACCATACTGCTTCTTGGGAATCCTTCATCCAGTACATGAGTAATTGAACACTGGGCTAGTCATATGAGCTATAAACACAGCAAACCTCAAGTTTATAACGTCAAGGGGAGACGGAGGTAGGGATCCTGGCCCACCCAGGTGCTCCGGGCCCAGAGCAGAAGGGAAGTGGAGCATCTGCCCCTGGGGCACAGCTGATGCCGGCCTGGTCTGGAGTTGCGTTTAATATTTATGAACTATCACCTACTAAAAACAGAAGCCAATTCAGTAACTTTTAAAAAAATATTCACATCCACTACATAGTTATTAAAGAATTCTAAAATATCATAAGTGTAATTCCTCAAATCATCTGTAAAGTTTCCAATTAAATCATGTAACTACTCACTGATAGTTTTGTAAAGGTGTATAGAAGGCAGCCTCAAAATTCACCCTGAGGGAGATCACTGCTCACGGCCACTCTCACCTCTTTTCAAATTAGAGTGAATTTAAATTACGGAAGAAAAATGCAATACACGTGTAAGCTTAACACCATGCATGTAGTTAACTAAGACTATAGACCAACAACCTACAAAATTCTAAGGAAAATAAATAACCAGTTGCAAAGAAAAAAAATCATACCTATAAGCCAAAGCTAAGGTACAGTGTCCTGTGGATAATGGCCCGGAGGTGTGAGGCGCGTCCTCGGCAAGGCGCGCCCCTCACCGCGGGCCTGCTCTGCTCCCGCGCAGCGGCTTTCCCACCCCTGCAGCCAGGAGGCCCCACAGGAGCGTCTGTCTGGTCAGGCCGAGTGAATGTGAACAACTCAAAGGCACCAGAGACTAGACGTCGAATCTGCTGGAGGTGCAAGAGGCTCCATAAATGGGGAAATGACTAAAACAGCTGTTCAAGAAAAAGATGCCCCTAAATGGAAGAACTCCAATGACACTTATTTTTTTAGTTCTGTCTCTTTCCAAAAATTCTTCCCTTTTATTTTCAACACATTTTCCTTTAATTCCTTGCCAAGAAAGTGGAATTACCCTAAGGCCCCAGCCATCTCCTGGTATCAGTGTTTCCAGAAGTTCTATTTCCTATAATTAAAAAGAAACACCTTTCCCAGCCCAATGGATGCCTGAGGCAGCTTTTCCCCTCACTTCCCTTTGCCCCCCACCCCCAACCATCTCCCCAGCGGCCAGGCCGCCCCTTCCCTGAGGCTGTCCCATGGGGCTGGCCAAGCCTCCGGGGAAATGACAACAGTGAACGTGGTTGGCACTTGCTTGGTTCAAGGCACTACTGCCCATACCGGACATGTCATCTCATTTCATCTTCACAACCATATGCACCTGGTGAAGCCCTCCCACGCAGGCCTGCCTAACCCACCAAGCACCACGTTACACTGCATCCTGACACCTGCTCCAGATAGAGACCCGGACCAACTTCTAACCCTTCACACTCTCTGCCTCTGTTACTTAGAAGTGGCCAGTCCCCAAGCACCAGGAAATACGGACAAGGGACAGCCATGTATCAACAAGGACAGAAAACATGAACAAGAGCAAACTGTCTGGATCTCCTTCCACACACACCCTCTCAGAGGCAGCCCTCTATCTCATAATGCCATATGTAAAAAGTTTAGGTCACCCCCAAACCTAGTACTAACTGCCTCACTGAGCACTATGGGGTGCGTCCCACCAGGCCGTAACCCAGATACCAGAAGTCTTAACAATTCTGAATCTCAAGAATTTGGCTTGGGCACATTAAAAATGTGCCAACACAAAACAAAAAGAATTCAAAAATCACTAAAAAAAAAGACAGATTTCCTAACGATGGCCCATTTGACAAAAAAAAAACAGAACAGTCCCAAAACACAGAAGGCGCCGAAACACTGCAGCTATGCTAGGGTCTGAGGGTGACACTGTCACAAGAGCACCGGTATTCATATAGAAAAGCCTTTAACAAGAAGACATGAGGCCCTCTGCAGGCTCAACAGGGTGAAAGGACAAGGCTTCAGCTACCCCACCCCAGCCCCGCCTCATCCCAGGAAAAAAAGAGCAGTAACCATCCGGACTTTCGCAGAAACCCAGCTACTGTGAGAAAACAGTGCCTTCAAGAAAGAGGGCTCAGTATGTGCAGGCTGACTGTTTCTACATCCCCAGGACCTGGGGAGTGTAATGTGGATTAACTGCGTAGGGACCCCAGAGGCACAAAAGCACAGGTCCAGGAGGTTAGTTAGCGTAGAAGGCTGACATTTAACATTAGAAAAGAGCTTTCACAAAATAACTGGGGAGTAACTGGGAAGGCAGCAGCAGCTAAAGTAAAACCAACAGGTAGACTAGGAGGAAATAATATTAAGTGAAAGACAAAATGCCAACATTATGAGCAGCACACAGGAAAATAAGCAGGGTTGATGACCACACTAAATGGGAAGGAAAGAAACCCACTGAGAATCTTAGGGGAACATAATTTTCAACCCAAAATAAAATCAGAGAATGGATCCAATATGAGGACCTAAAGAATTCAGTTCCCCCACAAAGGCACAAGCAGAGGTGGGGCCTGGTCCGAGCTCATCTGGACGGTGAGGTCTCAAGGCCGGAGGCTGCCTTCCCCCCGCGTGCCCAGAACAGCCCCCACGCCAGCTCTGCAAACGTCTGCTGAGGAATGGATGGTCGCATAAGCCCACACTGTCCCTGCTCTAAGTGAAAATCAAATCCCGGGAACAGGATAAATTACCATAAACCGCCATGGCCCCTCCTTGGTGGTACTGAGTGGCCAGACCGCTCGAGGCTACGTTTCCATTCACTGGAGAGGTGCTCGAATGTAAAACCCACATTTTCACAGAGATGATACTCAGTTTCTTGCCAAAACATAGTGACTTCTACCAGATGAAGCTGGCTGGGCAGCTCTCCAATGGTTGAAAGAGTAGCTTAAGCGTGAAACCATAGATTGTATCAGAGTCAGAAATTAAAGTAGACGTGGGTTCTTTTTTTCATTTTCAAATCTACGTGTGTTGCAGAAAAATCAGTCAGGATGAGGAGTACTGATGCGTGCCATTTTTTTTGATATTCATGGTTTGACATTTTGGGATCTTGTGTAGGAGAAAGAAGTGGGAAGATAGAGGAAGACAGAAATCAAGTGAACAAACTTCAGGGGCTGAAAAAAATCAAACTACGAGTGCAGTAGGAAGACAATAAAAACACACAACTGAGCAGGAAAGATAACATTGACCGCCAAGTACCGCAACTGACAGTTAAGTGTAATTCAGTAAATTCTTATTTTTAAATTTAACTTTTGAATCAGTAATAAGTTGTATTAATCAAAAATCAAAACATATAAAAAGGTATATACATTGGCTGTCTGCCTGCAACCCATTAGCCGTGCGGCTGCGTCTGGCGACTCCCATTTCCAGCCACGGTGCCGTGTGGGACCAGCACTTTCTGGAGTTGCTGCCTGGTTTCTTCATGCGATTCCAAACACAGGTACATATTTCATTGTCCTTTTTCACATGAGTGTGTGTGCACCTCTGTGGACTGCTTTATACATTTCGCTTTTTTCACACATCAATGTATCTGAAAGACCTTTAGCACATCGCTTTCAAGGCTGAGAATTTTATTTAGCCCGGCCCCTGCAGGTAGACCTTTGTGAGTTTTCCAATGGTCTCTTTCAAATGATGCTGCGCTATTTTAATACCTTACTAAGCCATTTTACCAATGTGTGAGTATATCTGAATGAAAAATTCCCAGAGGTAGAATTATTATTGGTTCAGTGGGTACATGCATTTTTAACAGTGATCAATACTGCCAAATTGCCCGCTTCAAGGGCTGTACTGTACCACTGATACTCCCATCCAGAATTTACTCAAGGACCTGCTCCCTTACAGAATTGCCCATAGGGTGTTTAAAAGGCTTATTAACTTTTGCAAATCTGACAGGTGAAAATGGTGTGTTGATTGGTGTTATCTTAATTGTATTTATCTTATTAGTAAAGTTGAGCATCTTTTCATTGTTTACAGAGCCATTTACTTCTCTTTTTCTAGGAACTATCTGTCCATATGCTTTGGCTATTTTTTACTGGGTTATTCTCTTTCATAACCACTCCCAGGAGCTCTTTAGATGTTTAGAAGGTAGCCTTTGCTATGATAGGAGTTCTAAGGGGGGTTTTCCGGGGCAGACGTCAAGAACCATCAGCAGTCCACTGCCACTGCAGAATAGAGATGGATGGGGGAAGGCAGCAAGGGGCACCACAGCAGGCGAGCTTCGCGGAATGTATCATGCCTCTGCTTATGGTATTTAGGGCCATAAAGAGGGTTTTTGTTAAAGTAGATTAGCTTTGATTACTTCTGGATTTCTAGTCACATTAAAAGGCTCCTCCCACTCCAAGTCTAGAAAGGAATCTCCTCATTTTTTGTCTTTTCACGGTTTCTTCTTAAAAAATATTTAAACATATGATCCACTTGGAATTTATCCTGGAGATTCAGTGAAAGGTATGGAATAATATTACTTTTTTCTGGATGACTACATAGCTGCCCCCAATCACTGCATTCTATGGTCCATCTTTACTCCTCCAGTGAGATGACACTTTTTAAAACACACTAAATTCTGTTAGGGGTCTGGGTCTCTTTTAAGGCTCCTCTATTCCATTGCATTAGTTTATCTATTCACATGCCAGTACCACACTGTTTTCGTTGTTGAGGTGTTATAACTAGGTCTTTAACGTGCCTTAAAATAATTAGATGGTATGTTTAATATTGAGTCACAAAGGATATTATCCTAAAAAGGCATGATGACTGATGAGACAAAAATGTGTTTTAAAGTAAACTTCTGGTCCTGGGACAAAAGGGAAATTTGAAAATATATACAATCCTGATAGCAAGGATAAAATGTATAATTACCAAATTGAGGAAGCCACAGTAATCAAACCCTTTTGGATGTCATTTTAGATATTTATTTTGGAAGCTGCTAAAACTGCAATACAGAAACACATAATTCCATCATGCTCAAAGAAGTACAACTTGAATTCCACATACTCCTGATGCTTTTTTCTGGTGGAGTGGCCTGCCCTTCATGCAGAGTTGTTTCTTACACAGTACCTACCAACTTTAAAAAGTCCAAATATACTGTACTTGCGTTTTCATACATAATTTATCACATCCAAACACATGGCATTGTGTCAGCACTTTATAAGCAACACCTTCTCTTTGCTAGTGAAGAAAATGTTTTCATTAAAGTAAAATGCTTTTTGTCCCTGCCACAGGAAATAAAACTAAGGCATCCAAAATGCTCTAAACCCCTTCTTGCTCACTGCCCACTGAGCTCACAACCCCTTGAGCACAGGCATATGAATATATTGTGTTCTCAGCAACTCAGAGGCCCTAGATATTGGTGCCAAAGAGGGTATTTAGATTATGTTTAAAAAACAATTGAATAGAATGAAGTTTCAAGTTATGTGAGCAAAATTTAACAATTACACTACTTATTTCATTCCTGCCTTCCTTTTGGGAAAATTCATATTTGCAAAGGACCATTTCCATCATATTCTCCCACTTAAACGCCTTCACTTACTTACTCATTAGACTTATTGTCTAACTGATACACAGTGTCCCAGGCACTGAGGTTAGAGAGACAACTAAATCCTGCTTCCTGCCCTCCAGGAGTGCACAGGCTAATGGGACACACAATGCAATCAAGGACAAGCGCCAGCATTTGGGAGACACAGAGAACCATGAGCAAGACCAGCAGGAGGGGGTCCCAGGGCAACTGGGAGCTGGGAGGAAAGCAGCACCCCACCCTCCACAGGAAGTGGAGATATGGGAGGCAGAGGAGGTCAGCCTGAGAGATTTAGGGGACCTGCCGAGGAACTCGGGCTCCATCCCAGGGGCAATGGATGCCCTTAGAGCTCTCTGTCCCAGCTGTGCACCCCTCTGTCACTTGTTACTGTTGGAATGTATCCAAATGGCCTGCTATTTTCTCTGTACCTCTCATTAGACAGTGGCTCCTGGGAGGCAAGAGATGGGTCTGTCTGGACACATTTACTGCTAGTGATGAAGACATCCCCTGGTGCACAGTGGACCCTCAGTAGATGTCTACATACTACCCTCTCTAATGGCACTGTGCTCGCCAGCACCTCCCATCCCTTTCCCCATATAAACCTGAACGACCTCCACATGCAAGACGACAGCCTTCCCGTGACCATCACACCAGCTTGATCCTACCAGCTCTCCCACATGACACCCTCATCCCCACACAACCGCTCTGCTGTTTCCTGCATCCTGCCTGCAGCGCCCCCATGTGCCTCTGGCTGGCCGCTCTTCTCCAACAACCTCTCCCTCACTCAGCTCCACACACCACACTCTCTTCCTCCCCCTAGACACCCCTGTGATGTCATCCTGCCCGGCCACCTGCATCCAGACGTGTGCTGAGAGCTGGAAAGTGCCCACCCTGTGGCCCCGTGCATTCTTCGGCTGCGAGAGCACGTGATTCCCTGTGCCAGCAATCTCGTCCCAGGCCCTCTGCCCACATGATTGGGCTGCTCTTCCTAAAACATCACTTTCATCCTGTGGCCCTCCTTCTAAGTTCCCAGGCACTCCCACCACACACGGGCCTGTCCCGAAGGCCTGCGGTGCATGCTCGGCCCCGCCTTGGCCAGCTCTCCTCTCGAAGGGGACCACGATATCTGCCCAGGAAGGGCGGTTAGACGGGACCTGTGACCACACTGCCCGTTTCTGGCCCTGGCCTCTCCCCGACACCCTCAGCCCCACACCAGACCCCGCAGCCCGCTCTGAAAAGGGGCTCCCTTACGGGTCACAGCAACCTTGTGCCCACTGCACTCAACCCCCCATCCTCTCTGAGGGTCTGTTCTGTCCTTTTTCCTATTACTTCAGACTCCTTTTCCTCAGCCAGACTCTCAAGCCACTCCTACCTGGGGGGAAAGGCAGCTTCTCTCTCTCTGCAGCTGTGGGGCTCTCCGGCCTTTCCATCACCAGAACCAGAGCACCACTGACTCCTCACCCCGCTGGAAACAGTGTCCAGTCCCGCACTCCACTCGGACTGCCTGGGCAGAGGGGACCAATGGCACCAGGCTGCGTTCACTCACTGGATCTTCAGGGCATCTGGCCCCTTCTGAGTTCCACGACACGTTCCCTCCCACCCCCTGCTCCTCACTGAGCTCCCTCCTGCTGGGGGACGCTGAGGTCCTCCTTCTGGTCCTGCCAGGGCTGTCTCCTGCCCGCTTCTTACACCCACCCCGACTGCAGGTTTCCACGCAGAGCCACAGCCTCACCCACCCCCTGACTCAAATCCAGATCCTGGCCCAGTCCCCACCCAGATTTCCAGAGAGCCAGCAACTCTAGTGGACGCACCCAGCAGCAGGCACCTGTGTCCTAACCAGCTCCCCCGCACTTCCCATAGAGCCCCTGAGGTCACATCAGTGAGCTGGGGCTGGGCAGGGGAGCGCATGCAACCTCCTGGGCTCACACACCATGACTGCAGCCTTTATGGCTCCGTCAGCCCTCTGATTTCCAGACTTCGTTTCTCCAACTGCCTTCTTACCATCTCCACTCAGTAGTACAGGAGGCATCTCGGACTTAATGTTGCCAAGCAGAGCGCCTGCTTCCTTGCCAGCTCCCAGCACGCCCCTTCCCCAGCCGATGCCCCCCACTGCAGTGCCGGCACTGCCCAAGGCCCCAGCCGAAACCCTAGCGCTGGTCCTGCTTGCTCTCTCCCTGACCCACAGAGCCATTCCCGGCAGGCCTAACACCCACGCCTCCCACCACTTTTTGTTCCATTACCATCACCCTAGTCCTGCCGCCACTGCCTCGCCTCACCTGCCGCAGCGGCCGGCACGGACACTGTTTCCACTGCAGCCCCCAGTCACCCACCAAGCTACAGCCAGACAAGCTTCTGCTATCACAGATCACATACCGCCCACCTGCTTAAAACCTTCCAGAGACTTCTCCCCTTGCACAGGAGTAAAATGTGATTTTTCACAAAGCCCCAGCCTGGCCCACTGGCCTCGTGGGCTCCTTTCCACACCATGGTTCTTGGTGGCCTCCTGTGCTTCAGCAGCTCAGCCCTCATTCGTCTCTCTGACCGGAGTCCCCTCTGCCTGGGGCGCTCTCTTCCTGACGTCTGCCCAGCTGGCTGTACTGGGTCCCTTAGGTCCCAGTGTGACTCCCCTTACCCAGAGACACCTTTCCAGGCCACCCAGTTGAAGGAGCCACCATCTGCTCTCCATCTGAACTCACTGCGTAGCTTTTGTGACAGTGAACAGTTTTGATATTGGGTATTTTCTGTTTAAATGTTTGGTGGGCCTTCACTACAGAAGGTAGGCACCATTCAAGCAGACACCCCCGTACCAACACACAGAGGGTGCCCAATTCTGGTACTTTCCATTCTGGTGTTTCTTTTCTCATGACATGGACCCTCTATGCACCCCATCCCTCCCCAACACACACACACACACCCACAACTTTCCAAGCCAGAAGCCAAGTAGCCATCTGTGCTCCACCTCACCCAGTTACCTTCCTATTAACAGCACCTGCTTCTCCTGCCACTGTCCAGGTGCACATGCTCCCGTCTCAGCTCAGCCCCCACCTCCTCTCACCTGGCAGATTCCTCGGGCCACCTACCAGCCCTCTGCCTCCAACCACTGGGAAGCCTGGCTCTGAAGGTGGACTTCCTGCCTTTCCACCTCACCTCTCTTGTTCCAGTCCTTCCATAGGATGCAGGAAAGGGCCCCATGAGGGCGTTAGCACCAGCCCAGGAGAATCCTCTCTCCGGGCCTCGGGCTGCCTCTCCACACGGCCCCAGACTATCCTCCACCAGCAGCCTCTGGAAATGCCCTTCCTTGGCCAGCAAGGCTCTCCCAAGGGCCTCCTCCCAGGCTGCTGAAGAGCTTTCACCTCACGACCCAGACCAGCTGCTCCGTGAAGCCTTTCAGGGTCCTCCAGTCAGAGGGCGCCGGGTTGCCTGTCCCCAGAGCTTCCTCTGCGGACAGTGAGGACGTGGGTGAGCTCTGCCTGTCTCTCCGGTCCGGTCGGCTGTGTGCTCTGGAGGGAGTGGCCTCAGTCTCCGGCAGGGGTGAATCCTGGCTCCCTAGGACAGAGGGCCAAGCCCTAGGTTCAGTCTGTGGCCTTCAATTTCTAGGCCCTGGAAGACAGGCACCACATTATCGTTGCTGTTTCTTTTCATCTTTGAGTTTCCAGCACAAATATCAGAGCACCTTCCGATTGTATTAGTAAGTAAATCCGTTACAGCCTCAGGGATACAACCAGGAAGGACAAGCCCCGGACCTCTGGGCTCTCACTGAGCTTGCCTTCCCCACCAACCGGGAACACAGGCAGTAATCAAGTGGGCCACTAAGTTCAAGAGAATTCTAGAAAGTGGTAAATGCTACATAAAATCGGAGCGCTAGGCACCAGTTCCTTTGTGAGGTCCTGAGCTGCCCCATCTCTGTGGAGTTTCCCCCAGGACCGATTTAGGTCAGCCAGGGGAGCTTGATTTACATTGTAAAAGGAAATTAAAATGTTTTGAATTACTGCTAAGAGTTTTCCTTTTAAGGGAGAAATATTCCTTTTCTCATGAAAATTATTTTTTCTTTCCTGTAAGACTGCCTGAGCTGTTTCTAAACAAAAATTAACAATGCATTAGTTCATGAAATGCACCACACTAAGTTTAACCTTCTTTACAGTAAATGAAATCCTAATATTTGCTTATTCATCTAGTATCTGCTTTGTTTTTCTCACCATAAAGACTCTTAAGATCTGCTCTCAGCAACTTTCAAATATGCAATACAGTATTCCCACTATAGTACCCATGTTTTACATTATGTCCCCAGGAACTATTTATTTTATTGCACTGTATTTTTCTCTAATGGGGTAGGAAAAGTTTTATGGGCAAAATCATTTAAGGTTAAGATACCACACTGACATGACAGAAGGAAACACCTCTTACCACTGTTTCTCATTTAAATGTTTAGGGATTACCTTTGTTTATGCAGGATTTTTTAAATTAAAAGAGGAATTTCATGAAACTCAGTCCACCCAGTTTAAAGAGTTTGCCCTTCGGATTGAAGCCCTTTCAGATGACCCCAGTCAGAACAGACACTGACCTCCCCACTGACACCTGGCCACACTCAGGCCCTGCTCCAGTCCTGGCAGGAAGAATTCACAGCAATGCTTTGCGGACTCCCTTGGCAGGTCCTCACATCTGCATTCCAGATCCTCTGAGGTTATCTGAAAGTACCTTTACCTTCCTGTCTCCCCAACAATCAGTACGTACCTGTTCCTTTGGCTGCTAACTGATTTCACCCACTTCTGCTGCTATCTTGTTGGCTTCGGCCCCTCCGCAACCTCAGTGCCATAAAATAAGCTGACTGTGAAGTCGAGCGTAGCTTCTACGTGTTAAACACATTTGCTCGTCAAAAGGATCATATTTATTTTAGTTTGTTCAAGTGATAGCCACGCAGTATCTTTAAGTCCCAAGAAACAGTGCAAGAGTGGTTAGCAAAGGATGTGGAGCACATGCAACCCACAATTCCTAGAAACACACACATTTTCAGTTTTGAGCAGCTGAGACACACACACTCAACTGCAGTCTGACGAAGTGGTGGTCTACACCGCCTTGCCCAGGCTGTTTCCCTTGTCTTCTCTGTTCTCTCCAGCATCTGCCTTTCTCTACAGCTCTTTGGTTGGTCAGAGTAACCAACTGAGAACACACGTTACACAGATAGATGTGAGGACCCTGGGAGAGGATAAGAAGGAAGTGACTTTCTGACCTGTGAACGTCCTAAGGCAGCATCCTGAACTCAACCCAAATACTCTTCTCCCTGGGGATGCCTCCCACACCGCCCACTACGGCAGCAGGCACACCTGGGAGCTGTTTTTTCCAGAAGAATCAATGCATCTCACACTGGCCTCACAGCACGACTTCTTGGCTTCCCTTTGTATGTACCCACCACACACACACACACACACACACACAGCACTGCAAAGGGGGCCTCCCCAACCCATCTGGGAGGACTGGGGCTCTCCAGTGCAGGATCACTTCCATTCCGATCCGCGACTTTCCCAGCAGGGAAGTGCTGAAGCCCAGAGCCTGAGGATGAGTTCAGAGGTCAGCAATTTCAGGCAGAAGAGGTGAAGTCAGGCATGGCCTGCCAGGCATGGGCAGTGACCACTGACCCTTCAGTGCTGGACGTCAGTGCTGACCCGGCTTCTAGGCAGCTGTCCCCTACTGGTTAGCGACCTCCTCTCAGACCATGGCCTGGCTAGGGCAGTGCCTGGCAGGTGGCCATAGCTTTTAATAAATGTTTGCTCCACACATTACTGAGTGAACCAGTGAATCAGCGTAAACCAAAATGCAGAGTCAAAATAGTCAGGAACAGAGCTAGGATATTATACTTTCAACACATGATTTGCTTTTTGATGATGATAAAAATAAAACAGGCATTCCTAGAAACAATTGGACACAGCAGCTTTCACATGACAACTTGTTAGACCCACAGGAGATCAAACTGAAATAAAGGGAATAGACATACAGCAATTAAGGTACGTCTATATACACCTGCATTTTTATAGTCTCATAAATTCCAGATTTTTTTTTCCAGAAAGGCTCGTTTTTACTGACAAAAAACAAAAGCCTGCCAAGTTTCAGGTACGTCAGCAACTCAGACAAATGTGGTTGGCCAAGCAGAACCCACAGAAACAGACCCTGAAGGTTAAAGCAGAAATCAGCTACTATCTATGCATCCAGCCAGCCTCCTCCTACCTTTGCTCCAGGTGCGCCCAAGAAGAGATTTTGATTCCAAATACCTTACTACTTCCTGCCTTACTCGTGTCCCTCCCAAAGGGAATCTTTACAGCCCCTTGTGCCCATTCAGACCCCACATAATCCCTTGCTGACTTAGGAAAAAAAACACACACCAAAAAAGCCAAAAGCCCAACAACTCCTGAGTTCATTATCACTGCACTTCTTCCCTGTCAGAACTTTCTGCAGAGCAGGTCCTTTCTTGGTGTCCCGTCACGGCCCTGTTCTTCTCCAGGTCCTCCGTCTGCCCAAAGGGTGAGCCTACGCGGGATTCCCCCAGGACAGCTCCATCCGGCCTGAACTTCTCCTGAGACTCTGCTCCACAACACCCTCCCAGCCGCCCCCACCCCAGGCAAACAGCGGCAGCAACACACAGGAAGAACTTCCTTTTAGGAAAACATGTCCCAACCAAACGCCTGACCCCCGGGCTCCTTAGTGCTGCCCTCTTCACAAAAGCTTTGTCCTAGGCGATGTGGGGCAGTCTTTGATCCCCTCCAAGCCCCCACAGATGCCAACTGTGAAAAACAGATGCTTCTTTCTTAAAGAAGGAATTTGCAAGTGCAGGAGAAAGAGGACAGTCAAGAACCGTAGCCGTGACAGGAGGCTTGCCCAACACACGCCACACCTGCCTGGGAGCCCCAGGGGCTCACGCCGCCTCCAGGTCACGGCCCACCCGGCCCGTTTCAGCAAGTGAACTGTCCGTGCCTAGGTCAGCACGCGAGGCCACGCGCGCCCAGACCACACGCCTCCTGACCTGCAGCATCGATTAAATCAACCAGCACGCACGTGGATGTCGGGGAAGCGGATACCTGGGAGTAGAGGTTCAGACCAGGGTGGCGGAGGGCGCTACAGAGTGGATGGGGGGTCAGCTGGAGGAGCCCACGCCGGGCCGTCCTGCAAAGTCAGCCGGCAAATACCAGCAGAGACCGCCGCCGGCCGCCGGAGCCCGCGCGCGAACATGTGGAAGGCCGCGGCCCCCGTGGACCCGCCTGCACCCGGGTGATGGGATCGCGGGGGGGCAGCCGAGACTCGCGCGGGACACGCTCGCGCGCCCAGAGGCTGCACCCCAATCGCGCCCAGCCGGGCAGTGACCCGGACAGGCTTGGACCCCAGGAGCCCGGGAGGTGCGGGGACTGGGGTAGGAGCTGCAGACAGGAGCAGGAAGCCGAAACGGCAGCGTGGAGAGTCTGCCGGGAGAAGGCGCCGCGAAAACGCGCTTCCCCAGCGAGGAGCAGACAAAGGCTCGGGTGCGCACGCGGTGGACGGTGGCGCCCAAGCCCTGCGCTTAGGGCCGCGAGGAACCGCGCCAAGGCCGGCTGGCGCCAGCGTCGCCTAGTACCCCTGGGCGCGACCTTCTCCCTCCCCCGGCCTGCCTCTCCCGTCCTCACCTCGCTCGTCCTCCATCCAAGACAACGGCGACCCCCTCCTGTGCGCACCGGGCGCCTCTCCCCTTAACATCTCCTGCCTCCTGCCTTCCAGCAAACCTCTGCCTTTACTGCTGTCTTGTCCCCCTCCCCCGTGACACGCCTCCTGCCACCCCTGCTGCAGCGGCTCTCAGCCCCGCACCCGGGGCCCGCAAGGCGGAGTGGCCGTGGTCGGCCCAGGGTCCCAGCTGGCGGCGCCTTTCCCCTCTACCCTGACGCCCCATTGTCCCCCTT
>JAQQAC010025709.1:2690743-2763652 GCA_029783875.1 Phataginus tricuspis | reverse complement strand
GTTTGGTAGGGCCGGCGCCGGAGCCGGGCTCGTCCCCGGCCGCTGGCAAGGAGGCCTGGGGGCGGGGAGAGAGCGGCTCCCCCGGGCTGGCCATGGCCCTCCTCCTCGGGCCGCGGGGTGGGCCGGCCGCCGGCGGGAGGGGCGCGCCGCGGGCCGGGCTCCGCCCCCTCCGGACCTGCCCTCCGCGGCCGGGCAGCGGGGCGGCGGCGCGGTCCCTCTCCCTGCGTCCGCGCCCCTCCGGCCCGGTCTTCACTCCGCGTTCCGCTCCGGCTGCAGGAGGGCCTGGGGCGGGGGGCGAGTCCCCGGCGGCGGCGCCCGGCCGGTCCGGGGGGCTGCGGAGACGCCTCCTGCGAGCCTGGCGTGGGGTGTGCGCGCTTCGGCGCCTGAGCCTCGGCGACCGCTCGAAAGCAGCGGAGAAAAGCGCTGCAGTGCCGCTGCCCGTAGAGGCGGCGGCGGCTGCAGAAGACGCCCACTGGCGGAGCGGGCGCTCCCCACGCCGCCGCCGCCCGCGCCCACGTAGCGCGCCCCGCCGCCCCTCGGCCCCGCGCGCGCCCCGGCCGGGCGGGAGGGCCAGGAAACGCCTGTGTCTCTGCGGGGCGTCCTCACATCTGCGGCTGGGGCTCGGGGTTCTGACCCCGCCGCCCGGCAGCTGCTCCAGCTGTGCGCCTCTGGGCAAGCCACGTCGGCCTGTCCCTGGCCGGAGCCAGGGAACCCTCCTGGTGGCGGGCCAGCAGCGCCAACCGCGCTGAGCTCGGAGGTCCCGGGAGAGTTCAATCTGGGACTTTTGGTTGGAGTTTAAGTAAACGCACAGGTTTCCAATAAACTAAGAATTAGAAATGCGACTCGTCTCCCGGGCTCCCCTTGCGATACCCACTTTTAAACGAGCTGCGTGTGCACCGTCCAGTTAGCCCTGGTGCGGTTAGGAACGCAAAGGTCAAAGTGTAGCCTCAAAAAGAGACACTGGAGACGACAGCCCAAAGCCCTCAGGGCGGCCCCCCGCGGCGTGCTCGGACAGCCCCCAGCTCTTCCCCAGCCCGATCCAGACAGTGGTGACCGAAGGGAAATGTGCCGCCCAGTGGGCGCTCAGAGCCAGGGGCCGCCCGAAGTTTGGGAAGTTGGAGCGCCGGAGCGCGCAGGGGTCCGCGGCCGGGTAGGCGCGCGGAGGGCCTGCCGCCCCGACTCCATGCACTCGGTCGCCTTCCCAGGCTGGAGCGCGCGCGCCGAAGCCCGGCTTTCACGAAGGGCAAGGCGGTCACCCGAGCCGAGGCGTGCGCGGGCTGCAGCCTCCCGACTGACGCAGGGGCCCCCGGTGTGAGTTCGGTCCCGCGGCCGTTTCTCTCCCTCGACGGCTCCTTCTCTGTCCGGCTCTCAGGGGCTTGGGGTTTGAAGCGAGCTCCAGAGCCTTCCTAATCTTCGCTTTTCCCTGCTCGGGTCCGGGTCCCTCTCGGTGGGAAAGGGCGTAAATGTGGTCGCGCCGAGCTGGGCAGGTGGGACGCCCGGGACGCGGGGCGGCCCCCGGCCCCCAGCGCGGTCCACAGGCTGACCCGCTCCCGCCCCGCCGGCTCGGAGCGTCGCAGTAGCGGGCGCCGCCCGCGCTCACTGGTTCCGAATCCCCACATCCGCGGAGCCAGAACAGGATTCCGGGGACGCTTACCTTACTGAGGGGGGATTTTGCCGTGGCCTTTGCAAAGTTTTTCGCGCAGGAAACACCAGAATGCTCGAGAGCGCTGCCCGGCTTGTGGTGCAGCTTCCCGCCGAGGTCCGGACGGCGCCGGCGACCTCTCTGGGCTGCGCCCCGGCGCCCTGGGGGACCGTCTGGGCACCTGCCCGCAGGTTCGGAGGATGGGTTTCTTCTCCGAGTGCTTACCGTTCGTTCCCTTTTGAGCACATTGTTTCTCCTTGTTGTATAAGTTTGCTTAGTGTCCGTTTGGGGGCCATTCAAGGGACTTCCTAAGTTAAAAAAAAATGCACCTCCGACTTGAATTTAAGCCTCCGCATGGGCGCGGGGTGCAAACCATCAAATATTTGTTCTCCTGGTCTTAATCAGGACGCAAACTTCAGCGTTTTCACTAACCCTTTCCTGGAATCAAACTTCTTTCTATTTTTTCGTCCTTAATTTCTCCAAATTTCTTGCTGGAAGGAACACATTTCCTGGGCAGATTAAAAATGACAAAGCATGACAACGGAAAAGGAACATGTTAAGGATGATTATCGATCACATTTGTTAAGTGCTCTCTCTACTTAATCCTGGAGTCCGCTTCCGTTAATATAAGTCTGATAGGCACTCACCACGTTTCCTTTCTTCGTGAAATATTGTTTAGTCAAAGACTTAAATTACAAACGCACAGACATAAAAGCTCTGCCACTCACCCTCGTGTTCAGGTGTTGCAACACCTGTAGAATGTGTTTCTTGTGGATTCATTTTCTTCTCTTTCCGCTTCTCTAGTGATACATCAGAAAAGGGAGAACCTGGTGTCTTCAAACCTTTTATGAATAAACACATTGGCCCATAATTTAGAGAACACTGCATTCTGATAGTTCCCATGAAGTTTGCAATGCAGTTACACGTCAAAACGTTACCAGATTACAGTACAATTTAAGCACAAATTAAATGATGGGTTGTAACTCAGGGAGCATGGGAAGAACAGTGGCAGAAATTCACACCTTTAAGTGCGCTCCTTGAAATAAACGATTTTCACCATTCTCCGTTGAGGAAATGCGCCAGCCCACACTGCAAAGAATAAAAACTATTGAGAGGGCAGTTGGCACCAGTAAAGGTGCAGAAATTATGATGACCAGTAGTTCGGCATTTTAACAATACATAGTATCTGTCTCTGCTTTTTGCCAATGCAAATGATCGACAAAGAAGTTTATATTGGTAATGAAACCTTATTTTTCAATATCTGCCAGATTATTTTCTAGTTGAATGAAACGTTCTGAAAAAACATTTTAAAACATAGGTCAAGGTAGAGCCTAAAAATTTTAAAGTGATGATTCCTCATAAAATTATGAAATTTATGACAATTTAACCAGGCATCCCTTTTAATAGCCTAAGAGTTAGGTTTACAATAAATCCAGTTACTATTTTATGAACTCTTTGGTCAATATGCAGGCCTGTGGCTTAATTGATTTTATTTTACACCTTTTGCTATTAGTGCTTATACGTAAATTTTACATTGGTAACTGAATCTTGAATAACCTGTTTTCTTTGGAAGTTCTAGTACCCTTTATTTATAAAGATATAAAACAAAGGTTGATTAAGTGTTAAACCCATCTATTGATACTGAGAAGGTCTAGAAAAACGGCATTCTCTTTACCTTAGTTTAAATTTTCATGACTTATTTAAAATAGTTATCTGAGCAAAATAAGTCATCTACAGGTGGCTGTTTCTAAGCTCAATAGAAACATGAGTTTTACATGTCATACTTTTCTATTTAATTACTAGTAAATTATCAATGTGTATGTCACTCCAGTGTGATATATCTTATTACACAAATTCTCTGCATTCTAATAAAGTAATTTATTTATTATCTGGCATATTAAAAATGGAGTTCAGCCACCAGGCATTTATTCACACCTCCTCAGATCCCTCTAGTTTTAAGTTTATTTTTGCAGGATGCTTATTACAATTTTTCTCATCCCCATCCATCATAGCTTTGTTGTCAAGATGCCTAGAATTTATGTATTTTATCCGTACATATGAACAGGTTACATTAAATCTCTTAAGAAACTGAATGCATGTATAATTTGCATTGAAAACTCCTTTTTAAACAGCTTGATAGCCAGGGTCCTATTCCTCTTACCACTCTTAAGCTTTAATAAAGGTCAACACACAATAGGCAGTCAATGACGGCTCATTCCCCTGCCTGTCACCCACATGCCAACTGGTTACAAATTTCTATTAGAGTTGATGTTAACAACTCCTGACTAAAGTGAGGGATGCATTCTTGCAGTATTATAGTCAAGCCTAAAAAAAAATAAGGCCATTATGATTTTAGGAAGAAAAATATTATAATGTCAATACACTGAATGGTTCAGCCTTGAAAATAGACCCAAGATGATAAAAAAAGAACATCTCCTTCAGCTACCTCTAATAATCCTTCAGTTTCAACTAATTATTTTTATGAATGCAAACAAATTATGTATAAGACAAACTACAACTTTAGAATTGCTTTATGCTATAAACAACTAGAAACTAGTATAAATTATATTGTTCTTCATTAAAAACATCAAAATAGTTTAATTTTCAATGAGAATGTTTTTGATAATAGGCAGATTATTAAAACATTAATAACCCAAATAAATCTTCTTAAGTACCCTACCTTCTGATAAAGGAGTTAAGTGTATTTCTTGATAAATAATAAGACCCAAGTGGAAATTTTCATTAATCAAAAGCAAAACATTTAACTATCTCTTGAAAATAAACTCTGTTGACTGGTTGTGAGAATCTAGCCGTGAGGATACTGGTGTTAAAAAGTACTAGTGAGGTTACATAACCAATACTAAGTCCCTGAGATATCCCTGTGAGAATTAACTCTCTTATATAACACTGCCATGTTATGACACAACTCAATTTTGAAGATGTTGCCATTAAAGAAAATCAAATCACTTAAGATCTGTAGGATGCTGAAGTACTGTTTATTTCTCAAAAATATGCAAATTAGAATACAGCCATGTGGTATTTAATAACCAGTGTTGTTTAAATAATCAACACTTCCACCAAACTTTTACAAGTCAGATATATTGATATCATTCAAGAGTGTTTTAAGAGCCCAATAAAAGCAGCATGAGAAGATTCTACACATAGATTTAAATATATGTATAATATATAATATATTTTTTATATATATATGGCCTGATGAAAGAAATACTTTGAGAGAGAGTCAAAGTCCAGTTAAAGATTTAAGTGGAAAGTGATGATGGGGGCATTAGGGATAAAAGGAATGGGTAGGGAATGGCTTAAATTAGTCAGGATGGTAGGTACTGATCCCTATGAACACCTGATACCCTTGATCTGCTGTGTTCCTCATTAAGAGAATTCCTACTGAGTCTGTCCCACCTTGGTGAGCACCTTCCTGCCCGAGTGGATTATTGTATGATGCCTGAATCGCCTAGTAAGATGGTTTGAAAAATGGCAGGTCCTCCTCTGTGGCTTGGGGATCCTTTTCTTGCAAACATTTAATTTTAATAACCATATTTTTACAATAAGCTTTGACATTTATACAAGGGGTCTGATGCAGTTCTGGGAAAAAGAAAAGTCGTTGGCTCTTACAGATTTGTCTCAAAAAACAAAAAAGGATCAAAATGGCTCATTTAATCCAAAGAATGTATTCCTTTCTGTTCATCTCAGGAAAAAAAGAAAAGAAAAGAAAACAAGGCATGGCCCAGGCACAAGCGGGCCCTGGCAGCTTTGCTCCAGTCTGGACCAGGACTGGACAGCATTTAAGGCCAAGCAGTGGCAGTGGCCGGGTTGCTTCAGAGGGGCGAGTTGTTCTGACGACAGGCCTAGACTTACAAAGGCAGGTTTCTCCCCGGACTTCTCTCATTAAAGTGCCCAGGGGAAAAAGGAGAGTGAGGGCCAGCTTCCTGCAGCAATCACGCAACCTGCCTGCTGACGCACATGCCTGCGTTAGCCGCACAGTACCTGGGCAACTCTTCCAAGGGTACGGATTTTACGATAAGGAAGGCCCTCATCTGGACTGCAACAGCCCTCCTCGCCGGCACGCACACCGTCCCGCCTCCGGGGAAGCGGCATGTCACAGTGATCTATAACTAGAACTCTCATATTAATCCCTTTGAAATGGACCCTTATGAGAAAAAACC
This sequence comes from Phataginus tricuspis, assembly GCA_029783875.1. Lineage (NCBI taxonomy): Eukaryota > Metazoa > Chordata > Mammalia > Pholidota > Manidae > Phataginus > Phataginus tricuspis. The sequence goes on along the minus strand of JAQQAC010025709.1, from coordinate 2,757,829 downwards.
AACCCACAGCAGCCAACAGATAAGCAGCCCGCTTTCTCAGCCACGTGTTGTCTGTATGATCTGACAGAGAGCCAGAGAAACCTCCAGTTAGTATCAGATTGGAAGCTGAAGGAAGTGGGGGGTTGCGACTATGTATCATCTATGATCTCTGGGTAGATTTATTTTGTTTGGTTCTGACATGGGGGTTTCATTACTTTGTGCTTACATGCTACGTGCTAATCAACATGGCAGACAAAGGCTTTGTCGAGAAGCTGGGATATGCTGCCCCTCCGCATGCCCACCCACCTTGTTGGTGCTCACATCAGCTCCTGCAGGTTCAGCAGTCACCCTACGGGGCTTCATTGTTTCAGTCCAAAGAGCCCATGGGTGTAGGTGCCAGCCAAGCCCTTGGTGTCTCCTGAACTCAAATCTGCCTCTTCACTGACTCCAGGTCCCCAGCGGGGTTGTTTCGATTTCACTGTGTTCTGAGAAAGTTTATTTTTCCCCTCCCTCTAGAACTCCATTCTGATAGCGATTTCCACTGGAAGTTTCCAGAAATCTCCACCCAGAAGTCTTGTGCTCCTGGCGTATCATCCTGCACTATGCCTACCGGTGTTCAGAATGATCCTACGTACACCCTTAACCCACTCAAATAACCCACCATCATTGTTACCAATAAGAAAAGGCAATTATTTAGCCTATCAACCCTGGTTGAAAAAAATATACTAAAAAAGCGAAATGTACCCTCCTGACTTGAAATCTCCATTCTACATGTCCATTCACTTTCTACTTCGGGACTAAGCTGTGGTGCGCTCAGAGGCTCAGGCCAGGGCCGTGGCCATAGGAACCTTGGAAGCGCCCTCTGCAGAGGAACGTACGCGGCTAAGAGGCATTAAGTGGCTTGCTGGCTTTGTTTTCCATGTCACATCAGTCATTTTGTAAAGGACCCAAACTGGCCCCAGCCCACGTCTGTGCCCCTCAGTTGAGCTGGACAGGGAGGCCACATCTGGAGGTGGCGCTCGTTCAAGATGAGCCACCCGGCGGAGGGTCAGGATGGGGAAGGAGGCTCGTGGGGAGCCAGGGAGAGAGAGCTTCGGGTGGGCGAGTCATCTGAATGCTCTGTGCAGACTGCCGTCCTCGTCTTCCAAAGGGTCTTAGTGTGGACCTCTGGTTCAGAAATGAGCTTCTCGATCTGAGGACATTTTAAAATGTGTTTTACAGTGTTTAGACTGACATAACCCTAATATGCCTCTTACCATGAGTCACTAAAAAATGCATTTGCATGAAATACAGAAAACAAAGGGTGGCTTTAAGGCAATTATATCATATTAACCATTCATCTGCTGTTTTCCCATCCATAGCCTAAGGGCCTTGCCCCAGGTACGCTGAGAAATGTAATGGAACATTATTGACTTGGACTCATGATAACAGAAGTTTAGAAATCTTAACATGTGCATTCCGAAAGATTCTCCTACTTGATTAAAAAAAAAGACTGTGACTTTTATCTGATCATAACAATGGGCAAATCGTGGTATAATCACCTCCATTTAAATGTGAATATTTCCCATGAATGTTTTTTCCTAGTTTCTGGAGTTATCTAGAAGCAGGGACATCATTTTTGGGGAAGCTGTTCCCATGAGTGGTAGTAGAGAAGGCTTAAGATCTTGTGGTCTTAGAATACCCACAACCTTCTAAAATTCATATGGAACCAGAAAAGACCCCGAATAGCCAAAGCAATTCTGAGAAGGAGGAATCAAACAGGGGGAATTACGCTCCCTGAATTCAAACTCTACTACAAAGCCACAGTAATCAAGACAATTTAGTACTGGCACAAAAAACAGACCCACAGACCAGTGGAACAGAATAGAAAATCCAAACATTAACCCAAACATTTACAGCCAATTAATATTTGATACAGGAGCCTTGGATATACAATGGGGATATGACAGCCTCTTCAGCAGCTGGTGTTGGAAAAACTGGACAGTTACATGTAAGAGAATGAAACTGGACTATTGTCTAGCCCCATACACAAAGGTAAACTCAAGGTGGATCAAAGACCTGAATGTAAGTCATGAAACCATAAAACTCTTAGAAAAAAACATAGGCAAAAATCTCTTGGACATAAACATGAGCGACTTCTTCATGAACATATCCCCCCGGGCAAGGGAAACAAAAGCAAAAATGAATAAATGGGATTATATCAAGCTGAAAAGCTTCTGTACAGCAAAGGACACCATCAGTAGAATAAAAAGACATCCTACAGTATGGGAAAATATATTCATAAATGATGCATCTGATAAGGGGTTGACATCCAAAATATATAAAGAACTCACGCACCTTAACAAACAAAAAGCAAATAATCCAATTAAGAAATGGGCAGAGGACATGAATAGACACTTCTCTAAAGAAGAAATTCAGATGGCCAACAGGCACATGAAAAGATGCTCCACATCGCTAATCATCAGAGAAATGCAGATTAAAACCACAATGAGATATCACCTCACACCAGTGAGGATGGCCAACATCCAAAACACAAACAACAACAAATGTTGGCGAGGATGTGGAGAAAAGGGAACCCTCCTACACTGCTGGTGGGAATGCAAATTAGTTCAACCATTGTGGAAAGCAGTATGGAGGTTCCTCAAAAAACTCAAAATAGAAATACCATTTGACCCAGGAATCCCACTCCTAGGAATTTACCCTAAGAATGCAGCAGCCCAGTTTCAAAAAGACAGATGCACCCCTATGTTTATTGCAGCACTATTTACAATAGCCAAGAAATGGAAGCAACCTAAGTGTTCAGTAGATGAATGGATTAAGAAGATGTGGTACATATACACAATGGAATATTATTCAGCCATAAGAAGAAAACAAATCCTACCATTTGCAACGACATGGATGGAGCTAGAGGGTATTATGCTCAGTGAAATAAGTCAAGCCGAAAAAGACAAGTATCAAATGATTTCACTCATATGTGGAGTATAAGAACAGATAAAAAAAACTGAGGGAACAGAACAGCAGCAGACTCACAGAACCCAGGAACAGACTGATGGTTACCAAAGGGAAAGGGACTGGGGAAGATGGGTGGGAAGGGAGGGATAAGAGGGTAAAAGGGGCATTATGATTAGCAGACGTAATGTTGGGGGGGCACAGGGAGGGCTGTGCAACTCAGAGAAGACAAGTAGTGACTCTATAGCATCTCACTACGCTGATGGACAGTGACTGTAATGGGGTTGGTGGGGGGGACCTGATGAAAGGGGTAGTTTAATCACCATAATATTGCACATGTAATTGTAGGTTAATGATACCAAAATAAATTGTAAATAAAATAATAATAATAATAAATAAATAAAAAGAATACCCACAACCACAAGCATTATGCATGCATTAGATGAGGAACAAGGATGGGGATGAATGTATTCAGCAAACTGAGAAATTGCTGTGACTCTGGCGTCCCAACATGGGAGAGAGGAACTGATCAGATTATTATCCTGTACCTGTCAGGGTCTCTACTCATCACCTTCCCCATGCCTTTTCCCTAGCTGGTGTAGTCTTAACAAGTGACGCTATGCATATCTAAGGACTACAGTCATCTGATATACCTTGCACGTTCGGCTGCCTTGGTGAAGAGACAAATTCCATAGGCTTTCAATGTGTCCATGTTAAATCACTCATTGTTCGCAGGAAGACCATTATTTTTTAAGAATGAAGAGTAAATGATCATTGTTGTATCTTCCCAAAGTCCACTTGTTCGTGTTAATATCATCCAAGGATAGGCAAAGTGAAACCCTCTTCTGGCTTAACTATTTTGACTAAGTCTTCAACCCTCTCCCTCTGAGTCAGATATATTTGGTAACTTTATTTTGGGGAGATGCACGGAGCACAGGGTACTCATGACCTCTGAAGGGCATGTGTGCAGCCCAGGCGGTTTCACCCACTGAACATGCACACCATTCACACCGCCACTTGTGAGGTACGTCAGCCAGGAGATAAATCCTCGTTCAGCCACCTTCACATTGACTATTTCATTTATATCTCCATAAATGTGTTGATTATGACTGTACTCAAAAGACCAATTAATTTACTCCCAAAACTGCTCATAAGAGCCCTCGGAGGGAGCATTTATGGCTAGAATTTAGGCCCATTTTGCAGATTTTGCATACATGGGTCATAAACCTGACAAAAAGTAACTACAAACAGCAAATCAGGGCTTTTGAGTTCCCCTTTAGATAGTGTATGCTTTATTCTCTAAGGCAGGATGTTAGCATTCAGTAGGGCCAGTTTTCTGTGTTTTTTAAGGTGAGATCATTTTAAAGAGGGGCTAGTTAAGATGCTCTTCTCATATAAAAGCAAGTTTACACATTAAATAGTACTTTTTATAGATGAGTTAGTATATATGCTATGAAAATCTATCCATCTGTTTTCAGTCAAGCCTTATTTCCTAAGTAAGTGCAAAATTCATGTGAAGTCTGATTTTAACAAATACAATATGAATAAGTTTTCAAAGGAAAGAGCAACACAAGGAGATAAGTCTGTGACTCTCTGAACCCTCCCTCTGAATCCTGCATTTAAAACTTGGCTCTAGTTATAAAAAAGATTTCTATAAAGTTTATCAGAAACTCATTAATCGCATAAAGGTATGCATTACTCATATATCCCTCATTAGGCAGAGGTATAAGGCAATGGCTTTCAGCTGTCTGACCAAAGTCCTTAATAAAACTCCTGGAATTTACTGTGGCAGACTGGAGATGCCAGTTTTCCTTGGTTTTAAAAGAACATCGCCACCACCACCACCCTGCCCTTTACAATGGATTACAATAAAGTGACAGCTGTGGGTCACACTGCTCCTAGCAATTAACCCTGCCACTAACCACTTACCATGACCCAGGGCTGTCATTTCCAGATGAGGTCATCAAGAAAGCACTCGCCCAGTACAGTATGACTCGGAAGATAGAATTAGTGAACAATTTTTTTTTTAATTCTCAAATCTTTTATTTGGTTTATAAAATGCACATCTTATTTTAATACATTGCAGGTGGAAGAACTGCAAACCCGGTGCCTCAGCACGCGACAGCATCAGGGTGGGGGCACTGCTGGGTGAGGGAATGGGATGGGAAGTCTACTTGGCGGAGGTAAATCTTAACTGAAAAGCAAAACTGTAGATTCACAATCACAAAACACAAATTGGAAGTTTTTTAACAAGAGAAAAATCCAAAATTAGTAAAAACGGTTCTTAAATAAGAGCCCAAAGTAAGTGGAGCAAGATACACTGCATACAAGTCATAAATGCTCGCCTCCCAAAAGCCCAAATTAACGCTGGTATGTGTTTTGAACAGCAAAGAATTAAAATGGGGACTCAAACTCATGGTTTATTTGTTGAATAACCAGTTATCAAGCACAGCATTAACTCTGAAGAAAATATAATGAGTGAAAATTTGAACTCCAACAGATCAATGGGGTTGGAGAAGGAGAAAGGGCTATGCCCCAGGACAAGTGAACTGAACCCAGATGCCCTATGAATGGGGAAACTCTCCGCGGGAGTGTGTACAGGGCTCCATGTCCCAAAGTCACACGTGGGGAATCTGTAACCCCGGTCTGACCCATACTAGAGGAAGAAAGCACAGCAGTTAACATTTTAAATTGTTTTCTTCCATGAAGGTTCAGCTTCACTTGATCAGTGTAACCTGGTTGTCGGGTTCAGAAAGGCAAGAGTTAAAACGTAGGTCGCCAAAGGGCAGGGGTATGCGGTAAGGGGGTGGAGAGGTGGACCCCTCAGGGAGCCTGACGCCACCCCTCAACAACTCAGGCCTCTTCCACTACTTCTGATTTCAAAGAATCAGTATTTTATGTATTTACTTTCACTTCCTCTTATTTTACGTTATTAGTTTCAACTGCTTATGAATTCTTTTTGCCCTTTGATATTTTTGTTTTCTAACTTTTTATGATGTATACTCAGCATCTTTATTTTTAGTCTTTCTTAATTCATATCAAAGACATTTGTGTCCCTACATATGTTCCCAGAATTAAGCTTTTGGGGGTTCCATATCTTCAAAATAAAATATTTCCCCTTCCATACATTTCCAGATGGTTCTTAATTTCAGTTTTAATATGTTTTTGATGCATGGGCTACCTAGACATGTGCTGTCGATTTCCAAGTAAAGAAGAATATTTTCAGTCATATTATTGTGTTTTTTTTATTACAGTAAAACAATATGGCCTACAAAATCTCTAATTTAAAATTTTAATTAAAGTGTTCTTTGTGTCCACAGATCTGATCAGCCTTTGTGAAGTTCTGCTGGGGAATGAGACTCGGAGCTCAGCAGACTCACATGGAAGCAGACTCGTGTCTTTGTTCTGGAAACAAATCGTCCGGGTTCATTCTTGCTTTTACCTCCTTCCATTTGTGTGTCTCTGGACAAAATCCAAAACTTCTCTGAGTTTCATTTTCCATCTTTGAAGTGGGAGCAGTAACGATATTCCCCTCCTAATGTTACAGTGACCATTGTAGAAGATAATGTGTGTGAAAATGCCTAGAATGGTGCCTGGCATGCAGTAAGCGCTTAAAAAACCAGAAATATTACTTAAAAAAAAATTGGTCTCTGGAGTCAGAACAGACCTGTTTTGAATCCTAGATCTGCCACACCCAAGCAGCCCATTGGGCACGTCACTGTAGATGTTACCATGAGGATTCAGGGAGAAAAATGCATGGAAACCAATAGACCAATGCCTGGTGTAGAGCAAATGCCCACTCACCAGAACCTGCTGTTTTTATTAGAGTGAGACAGTGAGACCCCTTAGACAGTCTTATATTCAAAGCTAACTGGATGATTCTTGCAGGCCTGCCCAAGCCAAAGAAAGCCGATGAGCTTGTCGCAAAAGGACAGAAGCCCCCAGCAGTTCAAGGGCCCAGAGCTTCCTCTTCCAAACAATACACCAGAGGCAGTGCAGCCTCCCATCTACGCACACTGAAACACTACTGCCCATCTGTGAACATTGTAACACTACCATTCAACACCAGCTTCCAATTAGGGATCTTTCAAGCGTTTGCCAGTATCTCCTATCCCCAATTCTGGAAGCTTGGAGAAACGTGGTTCTATTCTGAGAGTCTTTTCTTTATCTGCTCTTGGACTTTTACCCTCCTCTCTTGAGTCACGCTTTTCTCCGTCCAGATGCCCTCAGCACACACCGGCCCGCTGCAACCTGGACCTCCACTTCCGAAGAAAAGGATCAAAGTTTTCAAGCTTGATAAATCATCTCAGTGATGAGAAGAGACATGAAGACTTCATGATAATTTGATATTAGGAAATCAATGAGTTACTCTACTCCTGTGTCTGCCCTAAAAACATGGCTAAATTTTTAATATAAATTTTCTGTTGTGTAAATAGGCAAATCTGTATGCTTTTGAAGGCCTCAGATTTAAGTATTTGTTTTGTCTGCTTATTTTTGTTTTGGAAGACATGTATTAAGCAAAAAGAACAAACCACAGAACTTCATATTTCATCCTTGGAAAATATAAATAAAACCAGACTACATGCTGGCGAGCCATTCACTGTGCTTATACATGCATGGCCTAAAATAAGGGTGTATGTTTATTTGACAAGAATATATTATTCCCTAAGCATATTTCGTGTATTGAGAAGGGGAAAGCAGGCATTAAACTATTTAATTCAAATTTTTCTTGGATGATTTGCATTCTATATGTTGTTAAAATAAGATTATTTTGAATCGGGTGTACAAATACTCTCAGGGGTGCCCACGTGTGAGGACGCCTCCAGAGGAGATGTGCAAACTCAAAAGATTCCGTCCTCTTCCTAAATCGCCTCAGCCAGACCAAAGAAGAAAGCCCAGAAATGTCAGGTGAGGGAGTCCCGGGCAGCTGACCGCCAATCCTTGCCCCGTACTAGGAAATCACTCGTGTATTCACGTATCAAATACTGGTTGCTGTCTGCTCTGTACCAGGCCTTATTCCAGGCACTTGGGGTACATGAGTGAACCAAACAGCAAAAAACTCTGCCCTTGTGTAGCGTTTATTCTGAGGTGGAGAATACAAAGCAATAAATGGCATAAATAAGTTGATTATGTGGTGTGTTCAGTGGGTGAGGCGTAGAGCACAGGGAGGGGCAGGGTGCTGGGCAGAGGGCCAGCAGAGTGGCTGGGCTGAGACCTGACGGAGGGGCTGGGCCTGTGCAGGCGCGGGGAGAGGGTGCCCAGTAGAAAGGGCCGTCTGCGGAGCGCGTGTGGCTTCCCAGGAGGGGCAGGGAGGCAGAACAGCAGCAGACATGAAGGGAGAGGGGTGAGAGTGGCCAGGGGCCAGAAAGGCAGAGGGAACCGCTCACGTGTCCTGACCTTGGGCCTCTGAGGCTCCGACTTTGGTTTTCCTTCTTCATGAAATGGGGAAACATGACCTAACTTTTGTTTCAAAACAGTCACCTACATTGTACACATTTTTCTCCTGAATCGCTCTAGAAGGTTGGGGTGCTCTGATGATGGCCATCTGCATCTGCGCTTCCCTCCCTGTGGGTCAGGAAGGGTCCTCAGCCTCGGGAGTGAACAGAAGACCTGCAGAGGGCTCTGAAGGAGGCGAGGGGACCTCCAGGACCGTCTCCTCTTGCAGGACGGGCACTGACTCCTTCCCAGGAAATGGAGCTGTTCTCATAACAACTTTAACAGAAAAGGTACAAAAGCTTGCTTAAATTACCCACTTCCTTCCTGTGATGGTTCATTTTCTGTGTCAGTTTGGCAAGGCCGTGGTGCCCAAATGTTTACTCAATTACAAGTCAGGATGTTGCTTTGACGGCATCTTTCAGATGAGATTAACATTTAAATGAGGTAGACTCTGAGTCTCTCTGTCTCTCTCCACCCTATTGCTTCTGCTCTCTGGAGAACCCTGACTAATACACCTTCCCATGATTCCTCGCCTGCTGTCAAGCCACAACCTTTGTTTTCAGACCTTTCTCTTCTATATTTCTAGAAAAAAAAAATCATGTATTATCTCTCAAGCATCAATAACCTTTTGAGATTTTTTTTTTATTTAAACTAGAAATGTGAAAGCTCAAATCCTCATAACCATTTCATTTGGATTCCAAATGCAGTTATTAAAAATTGCCCCCTTCCTACTCCACCTGCCTGGGGAAGCTGTTCTCTCTGCTCTGCATTCTCTGCCAAGCCCAGACCGCCAGAGTCATTTGCAACATTAATCGCAAACCCTCTCCCAGCGCTAGATCACAACCCTCATCCACCCACACTCAGCTTCTCCCTCTCTCTCTTTGTACTAACAGGTTTTGTACATTAGCTCTTACCAAAAAAGAAAAAAATCCCTTTGAATGATAAATTAGCATGCATATTCTTTTTCACATGTGGTGGAAATTCTATCCTAGCAACAGCCGCCAGATCAACTGTCATCCACAAGGATCTGGTCTGTTTTCTTCTAGAGAGAGATTTAAAACAGTCAGCCAGATTTTTCCATATTATTTCATGGTAAGGAGGCATTATAAGGTGAAGGAGATGGGAGGTTGTCTAGAAAAACACCTGAAACTATCTGTTTTGAGATTCTGCATTTTCCTAAGGACATTCGATAACATACCCTGCATGAATGACATCTTAAGTATGCAGCCTGTGGTCAGCCCTGCTAACTGAGGGTGTCCAGTGTAAGTGGCTGCCATATCCATCATCACAGGTGACCTCAACCAGGTAAGGAGACCTGAGTGCACATCAGGTGAAGGGATAGAAAAATGAGGTGAGGTAATTTAGCTCTATTTGAGAACCAATTTGGGCAGGTAAGTCTTGGTTTATGCCCAGATAACCTGATTCTTAATGTTCTTTATGCCATAGAAGCCTTACATTCTAGCAGAACAAGAGCAGGAACTCAAAGTTGATCCAGAAAAGTGGTGAGGAACCTCCTCCCAACCTTCCTACCAGACTAGAGAAGACCATGAGATGGGAAAGTTGTTTGGAAAGGGTAAGTCTGGGTTCTGACATAACTGCTACCTCTCCCAGACCTGATGAGGCTGTGGGACGGCCTCCTCCTTCCGACAGAAACCCTCTAAAGATGCTATCAGCTAAGTTAGGCTTGCTCCCAAAGTTAGACGCTCATGAATGCCGAGAAAATATATCACAATCTCCTTAAGGTTTAAGGCTATTCCATTTCACAGCTTGGAAAACATGTACAGTGAAGTCGGACCTATGCAATTGCCAATATTCAACTGTTTGTGAACCATGGAAGTGGTGCTTTTACATGGTTCAGCATCTTCCAGGGCTCTGTCCACTTTCGCTTTGCTTTCTGGACGTAGGACCACAAGATTTCATGTGTCCCGTTTAGGGATGCAGAAAGAAGAGGTTGAAAAGGGAAATGTCTGGAATATTCTCCATCTTATGGCCACCATGGGCAATGCTGGGGGCCCACAGTGGGTGCTGCTGGGTATTGTTGGGTACACCCACTGGGTACTGGCATGGAAGCAGAAACAGTCATGCATCTTCCTATACTCTCATAGGCCTCAAAAGGAAAAACAAAAAAGATCCATATAGCATCAAATTGGGAGAAGTGAAAAAAATCCACCATAGAATTTCTTTTCTAAGGTTTTGGGAATAATACAACAGAGGTATTTAAGGCCTGATATACTATTTTTCAAGTTTTAAAATTTAAGTGAGTTGCTGCCAAAAAAGCAAAAAGGCCCCCAGTTGGGCTGTAGCGAGCGCCACTGAGCCAAGAGGCGGAAAATGACACTTTCCCCCTTTTACCAGAAGGCAAGCTTCCAGCTACAGTTTGAGGCATTTGCCCTGTAGATAGATACCTTTCAAGTACAATAAGAGAAAAAGAAAATGGAGTCTTATTTGCATAAATTGACTTTGAACGAGTCATAATCTGCAGATAATTTTTAGATAAAGATAAAGGAAGCTTGGAAAGTTTCTACCACTGTGTAACACATACACCCCAAAAGACTTCCTTTCAGAATGACTCGTTACTTTCTGCCTAAATATATCTATTTCATCCCATACGTTTTGGGATGTCCAAGTTGAAGGAAATGTTTTTATGTGCTAATATTTTTACATTACTATAGAACCTACAATTCTGAAGACTCTCTGATCACTTTGTAAATTGCCTGTGAAAGCTCCTAGAGAGAACACATACGGCACTTTCCATGCAAGAGCAGAACAGCCCCAGATCAGCCTTCTTTGAGCGTCCGTTGGGATGCCTGTCTGTACAGGGCACGGCACGGACACTGGTGCACCTTGCCCGACCTGCCCACGCGATAGGGTCAGTCTGTGGGATTGGATCAGTTTCCAAGTGGAGAACAGTGACATTCGCTACACACACAAAAATAAGGAGTTTCCTAACACTTAGGTCCATGTGGCTATAGAAAAAGAGACAATCAAAAGAAAGTTTCAAAATTATATTTTTCAGGCATCATCGCTAACATCAACCACTGTTTTGGAAAGACGCGTGTGTGTGTTTTCCCTCAAAACAGTGGTTCAGAAGCATCTGGAGAATCTCTGGAAAACAGACTACCCCATGCCCTAGAGTTTCCGAGTCAGATCTGCAGCAGGGCTGACACTGCATTTCCAGTAAGTTCCCAGGGGACCCTCGTGCTGCTGGTCCAGCAGAGCGGGGCAGCTTCCTTAAGGAATTCCTTAAGAAATAAAGGAACCTGTAGTCATTTTTCTATATTCCTTCTTCTAAAAAGGAAACTGTGGACAAGATATAGATAGCATCTATGTGAGCATGTTTTGCATACACTATTGTTTATCTAGATGGGCTCTGAGCCGCATCCCCTTATAAAAGGCATGACCTCTGCAGAGTCACCGAGGCTGTAGACGGACTGGGTCGGTCTTACAAAGGCACCTGCCACCACTACTTGCTCAGCCGCAGCCAAGCTGTGAGAGGAAGGGAGAAGCTTAGAGAGGGTCACTGAGATCCTGAGCCAACTCGAGGATGATCTGTCCACTTGTATTCATGGTAATGAGTTCAACTTTTTGAAATCATTTATTGTCATCAAGAGAGTATAATGGCTCACAGAACAGTGGGTGTGTTTCTGGAAAATCGATTTTATGTGGCCACGGTGAAATGGCTCTAAGTTGTCCTTGATTTCCCATCCCTCTATTAAAGGAGCCGAATGCATCTGCACACATTTGCCCTCTCCTGGGAGCAGGAAGATCCACAACTGGGGTCTGGAATCTGGCGCACCTTCCAGCAAGCTGGACCTGCACTTCGGGTCTGGGTCAGGCACGCTCCAATCTGCTCCTGTAGGCACCTCAACGCCCCTGTTTAGCACCTGTGGTTAAATTATCTACTGGCTTGTCTGGTTCCTCATCTTCCCCCAGAATGGAGAAGCTGGGCAGACACCAGGGCTGCATGACCCTTGTGCCTCCTGGTTAGCATAGCTCCCAGCCCTCTATGTAGCCACAGAAACACGTGCTGAATGACTGGGTGACAGGAAGGAAGGAGGACTGCAGGTGTGAGTGCTCTAAATGCAGCTGATCACCAGATCGCTGCTGCAGGTCTCCAATGGCAGGTGCCAGGACGTATTAGAAAAAAAAACCAGCAAGAACTTAGAGCATGCAACTTACATGCAACTTAGAGCCAATGAAGACCTTTGGGCGGGGCCCCACCAACACAGCCTTCTAGGAAACACGCTCCCTCCCCACAGGACCCTACTAAGACCCCACTAACCTGGCTTTGCAGCCTCATTTGTCCATAAGGTGTCATGAACATGTGTATGACAGAAGGACCCATCTGCGGTGTGTTTAATTTGAGGTTCTGCTTGAATAATTTAAGGTGGCTTTTAGTCCAGGTAACTGAAGATTAAGCATTGTGCTTTAATACAATTTTTAAAGCAGCACACTTTCCGAAGTAGATCACAGGGCTCCTTGGTTGTGTGACAAAGCACACGTGACACAAGTCACCCAGCTCCTGGGGCCCTGTGAGCCTGACAGAAAAGCTGCTGCAGGACGCAGAGCTGAGCTGGGATCCTCTGCAGTGCCTCGACCTTCATTCTTTGAAAGCATGCTAGTCAAGCTTTCTGTCGTGTTGTGTTTCTGTTATTTAATCCCTGTGCACCTTTTCAGGGCCTCCTCCCACCCGCCACCACCTCCCTTTGCTTGTTCTGTCCCAGCCATGCTGGCCTCCTTGCTGCTGCTTAGACATGGAGGTTTGGGGCGGGGGCTTTGGCCTCTGCGCCTGCTGTTCCCTCTGTCTGCAATGCCCTTTGCCTGTGTTCCCCTGTGTTCCTCCTCCTGAAGGTCATTTTCTCTGTGAGGCCTTTCCTAACATTACAAACCTCTCTTCTCGCTGCACTCCCCAGCCACTACCCTGCTTTCTCCTGCCATGCCCTCTATGTCTAATCAGTCACTCACAGAGTCCCATCTCACTGGGATCCCCAGGGTGTGGGACTGGCTCACAGCTGCACCCCAGAACACAGGGCAGCCCGATACATGTGGGTACTCAATAAATATTGTTCCACAGATGAACATCTGTAACATGAATGACCAGCATCCCAGCCACATACCTGGCAGTCAATAAATCTCTGCTCAAAGAACAAGTGAATGAATGAGTAACTTCTCCAAAATAGCTTCCTAGATCTAATACTGAAGCAGACAGCTCCGGGCCAGTCATCCCCCTGTTGTGGAGTTAGGGGACGCACTGGTGATACTGTCCACCATTTGAGCCAGAGCATAGCAGGCCCCCGGCACCTTGTCCAGCCCCCTGGTCCTGTGTTCCCTGTATGGAGTTTTCCAGTGACATGAGGAGAACCTTTGAGAACCTGGGTTTGGGTATTACAGTGATATTTCCCAAAAGCCACATTCAAAGGTTAAATGAATATAATGGATAGATGAAGTCTGACCTTTAACAGAACTTGTTTGATGTTAAAATTACATTGAAAGTTCGATATACTGTTTGATAATTTTAACCTGCTTTCAAAATCTGTTTGGTCACGGTGTCAGTCTTTGGAATAACACTGTGATCTGTTGAATCGATGAATGATTGGAGACACCAGGAATGGGGCAAAGAGATGTTAACCTGAATTCCTTGAAGTTAAATATGTGGCTATCTAGGAATAGAACTCCTCTATCAGCTCTACATAATACATTAATGATTTTTTGAGATTAATTTTTTATTAAAGGTGCTCACCAGGGTGAGCCATAGGCTAAGAAAGAGCGCTATGTAATTCTATTGTCCTGCTCTTTGTAATCCATACACAACCTGTGAAAGTTCTGGGAGAGTCGATTTCGCTTTCATCACAGGTTTAATTTTATGGATGCCTGAACCATCAGTACGTGTACGCAGGTAGTAAACAATCTTGCTTCTGTTTAAATCTTATAGCAACTGACTCACCAACACCTGCTGACTCAGAATCTGGAAACGTCACCGAAGGAGCGCTTGCGTTGGCACCGCGGCACAGACCCCGCGACGGCCCGCGTCTGCAGGGCAAAGGGGAAGTCTCCTGAGCGCCCCTTCTGTGGCGGCGCCCAGCGTGTTCCGCTGCTCAGCCGTCCTCTAAGGCCCTGTTTCTGCTGATAATTCCAAAGCTAACCAAGAGAAACTCAGACGCGACTTTTAACTGTGATCGCCAATTAAATAAGGAGAGCCCACCAACTCATCAGCGTTGGCCAGAGACAGAACCCCTGACTTCCCTCTGGAGAGAATTTACTGTGTGTGTTTCTGGGGAGCTTCTCCACCAGCACCTAGTCTTCTGCTCGCGCGCCCAGCCATGCAGGGAGCTGCTCCCTACGACAAGCGAGTGAGCGCCTGCGGGAGATGCGCCCGAGAGGCCTGCGCGGGAGGGGAGCAGGCGTGGGGGGGCAGAGCTGCCCCCAGACCCCGACCAAGCGTCTGCGATGGCGGGGGAAGGATGCCCAGGGAGCAGAGGGCTTCCCCAGCGCACTCAGCGGGCAGGGCGCCTGAGGGGCCCCGCGTCCTTTGTGAACACTCTCACGTTTGAATATATAAAATAAGAAAGTAGAATTTATGATACATTTGTTTCAGTGTTATAGCAGATTTTAGTATAAACAGGTGGTAACAGAAGCCATTATGAAAACAAATACGCAGAGGATAATATTAACATGAGGAAATCCAATCCAGGAGCCCAGTTGTTTTGGGAAAGAGGCAAGAGGCGGCCATTCTTTAGTTTTAATAGCGGCTCATCAGGGGACTGGCTGGAAATTGCCGCAGTAGATTTCAGAGCTGCCTTCTAACTAAGTATCCTTCCCATCCTGGCTGTGCATGGACATGTGCACACACAGCTGGACAGCCATGTCTTCAGCATGAAGGAGGTACATCCATGAGCGCGCTTTCTGCACGCTGGTGTGTGAATACGTGGGAGGCGCCTCTCCTTCCCACCCCATAGGAGCCCTCTGGGACCTGAGATGTGATGTGTTTGGAATCTCACCCTGTAAAACCCTTGAGCGTTTCGTAGGTATAGTGCCGATAAATAATGGGCACTCGGTAAATATTTCCTGACTTCATTTCCATGTGAGTCTGAGTCTCCTTCAGCGTCCGCGGCGCTGGGTCTCTGTTTCTGCTCTCTGCAGCCACACTTGCTGTGAGGCCTCTTACTTAGATTAAGCACCGATCTCTGCTGTCCCGGGAGGAGCCGTGGCCACGCTCCCAGAACCTGGCTTAATGTTTTGTTTTGTCTTGTTTTTCAAACTTTCGGATGAGTAATGCATTCTTGCAGTGGCAATGTTTAAAATTAAGTAGAAAGAGGGCAGAGTACAACAATTTCTAAAACAAAAGACTGTAACAGCTTATGTACATGGTAGGAAGAGAGAACGTTTTTCCAGTCTAAGCATACATTATATTTGTATTTGTTCTTTCAGTTCCAACATGTTGGGGTAAGTGCTTTTTAGAAAACCCTTAGAGAATGCCATGGATATTAGCCATTTGGATGAGGGCACAAATGTATGTATCCGCATCACGGGCTCGTTTGCTGGCTTCAGTGAGTGTAAGCATTTTCACACACCCGGACCTCAGGGCTCATTACGGACATTAGCCCTGACCTCAACACCTGTATCTGAAGACCCACCTTCTCCATTAAATGCTATTATGTGTGTGCTTCAGGAAGGTTTTGGGAAATGTACAGTAGTTTGATGTTAAGGACAGTGATGTGAATAAGACCAGAACTAAAACAATAGCTCTTTAAAATGACTTCTAAAATTCTCTCTATTCAAAGTTTTAGCACACCAAAAATAACTCAGAGCAAGGCTGCTTCCCAATGCCTCGCCTTCCTTTCTGTCCACCCCCACGCCCGCCTCCTCCCCCACCTCATCCTCCTGCCGCTGTGAAGCACCTATTTTCACCCCTCCAGCTCCCAGACAGCATCGGGGGGCGGCCTGCTGCCCTAGTGCTAGAGGCATGCTTTTTGCCAGGAAGTTGTATATCCATATTACTTATGAAGATTTCTTAACTATGGAATCAAGTTACCAAGCTGAAAGATTCTTTAAAATAAAGATGAGGTCACTACCTTGTACTTCATTCTGATAAGAAGACAAGGATTGCACAATCAAGAAGGGCATGAAATAGAAGGTTTCTGCTCTGAACAGTCACCCTGTATTGGGAGACAAACTTTAAATATCATCTAACCAATCTGACTTTCCCTCGAGTTCCTTTAGCAAGATGCAATTTTTGCCACTGACACTCACTAGTTTGGTAGTAACACCAGGAGACAGACTCCAAAACAATTCTTCCTCTAAGTATAAAACACAGAGACTGACAACTTTTGTATAATATACCAGGCTTCTTTTCTAAGTTGTTTCTATATACTTCATCTTGCAACCTTCCGATGAAATAACATTACTGTCTCCACATTGTAGGTGTGCAGCCTTAGATCCAGAAGTTAAGATTCCCAGAGGTCATTACTTTTTAAACAAATGCTATGTGGTACTTACTCTTCACCAGACATTAAGAGTGTTTCCCCAAAATTCACTCATTTAATCACCCATCAGCCTCATGAGATAGGATCTGGAAACCCAGATGCACAAGGGTAAGGAGCTTGCTGTGGTCACGGGCGAAGACTGTCTATGGCTCCACAGCTCCTGCCCCAGCCAAACCACCACCATGAGGCAGCTGGTGGGCGGCACAAATGTGGCTGCAGGGTGTGGCTTCACCTGGGAGACACTGAAAACACACCAGGTACCATGGGGGACATACGTCTCAAAACAGCAGGACTTCATGCACTTATGTCTAGCTTCCGTGTCTCCCTGCACTAGAGATGTGCTTTAGAACGCTAAAGAGAATGGTGGGCATACCTTGGGAAAGAAAAAGCAACCTGAGGATTCACTTGAGCATAGTTTGAATGGCTCTCAAATCTGTAGGCTCATCTCCACCCCATCTGGCCCAGTTCTGGAGTGATTTAATGGGGTAATTGATGAAACCTCAGAATACGGAGCTGGCCACTCAGGGGACGTCCCTAGGCTGGAAGTGGAGGAAGGAAGCCCAGCTATGAGCAGCCCCAGCCGGTCCAGGTGTGACAAAGAAATGTATTCTGATCAAATTACTACTGCAGCAGTCCAGCAGCAGAGTGGAATATGTACTGATCTAGAATGTTCTCCAGGATGTATTGCTAATTGAGGACAGCAAGATGAAGAACAGTGCATATAGAATGCTACCTTTTGTGTATGAAAGAGAAAAAACATAGCTATTTGTATGTATTGCATAAAGAAACTAGAAAGCTAGCCGAGGCAGGAACAGAGGTGGCTTGGCTTTGCTCTGTGTGATGTGAGGTGTACGAAAGGCGGGGGTGCTGATAGCTGTCCGGGAGAGGGCAGGGCCTCTAGCACCCCATTTAATACTGATTTTACTTCAAATAATATAATTCGAGATGTTTTTTAATGCTTTTAAAAAAGGGGCCCATTCCTAATTTCCCCTAGTTTATATCTCACCAGACAGCCCGCGCGGTCCTTGACATGGTCTCATCCCCTGTGCAGATGGCCCTCGAGGGGCATCGCCCTCCCCGCTGCCCCCACCTCCTCAGGGCCCGGGTTTCTGCGGATTGCTGGCTGCTGTGCCCTCCTCCACAGTCCCTCTGTGAGGCCAGCTCCAGAGGTGGCGAATATGACAGCACCCCCTGGCTCCAGGGCCAGTGCCCATCTGCTGGAGCACCTGTGGGGTCCCCCTGAGGCTTGGGGCCTCCGCTCCCGGCCCCTGCAGGCTCCTCCCTGCATTCTCAGCCACTCCTGCTCCCCGGTGTCCCCAGGAGGCCTCCCCTGACCTACAGCCCCGCCAGGAGCCCGGGGCTGCCTCCTGGCTCAGCGCTCCATGGCCCTGAAATGCCTGTCTCCTCACCCAGCTTCCCCGCTGGGTTATAGACTCTGAGCTGGTCCTGTTTACCTTTTTAACTTAAGCTTTTAAAACAAGTACTCAATAAATACTTACTGAATCAAAGGCTTTTAATTATGGCCTTTACACTTCTTGAATGCACACCCAATGAGCTGATGAGCACGCAGCTTACGTCATCCCTTGGCCTCTTTACAATGAATCATCCCTTGAAGAGGTCCCTGTCTGCTCAGTAAGTTTAAGTTGAAGGAGAATCAGTGGCGGGACTAATCCCCGAATGCAGGTCCAGTTCCTGGACCAGTGAGTACCCTGTTCATGGGACCACTCAGGCCAGGGTGCAGGGAGCCACCCCGTGTGACAGCGAGAGGAGGCAGATGCAGGGGGCCCCGGGTCCCCGCCCAGCTCAGTCTTCAGGGAGAGATGACAACTCCCGGCCCCGGAGTGCTGTGAGGTTGTAAAGGGGCCTGAGCTGGTTCTCGGGACTTTCAGATCCACCATTTTGCTGAGAGGTGGGGGCAGCATTCAGCCTGGGGCACAACTTCTCAGCAGACTGAAGTGCTGTGAAGGCGTAAAGGCACACACGCATCTTCCAGGCATCCCTGAGGGAGGGCAGGGCTCACAGCAGGCCTCCAGCGTGCCCGTTACAGAGCTTCTGCCCCTTCTGGGTCACTGGTCCCTCCCTAGCACCCCCACGGGATCCCACAGTCCTCTGTCCTTGGCTGGCCTCCCTGCCTCCTTGTGGCTAAGGCTTCCGGGGATCAAGTGTATCCAGGGAAGAGTTCCTCTTCAAACTGAGTCCAGAAAATACTTTCTTGGCAGTAATACTGCACACAAACAAGTCTTGTAACCTTAGATTTTCTGTTCAGGAGAAAATTGGCGTCTGGAAACAACTTAGGCCATTCTGATCATAAAGTCTCAATCCTTCCCTGCTTTCTTAATAAAAGAACAACTCTTATACAAAAAGGGAAAGTGTTGTCTAATATAACCAGAAGTGGAATACTGCATTTTATTTCCAATTTCCTCCTAAATCCACACTGGCTGTGCTGCAGAGATGTGCCTGAGGCATATTTATATTTTGCAGGAAACTGGTCCCTCTCTTATCTTGTTAACATCATAGAGATAACGGATTAGGTCTAGGTAACCATCAATTGCCTAGAAGATGTATCAGTTTGAAGTGTCACATTTTAATTAAAAAAAAATTTGTTTTAAGTGTTGAATCTATGAATCAGTAATATTTTTTAACTTACTGGCTTTGGGGGTTTCCGTTTCACTTTGGGTGTCCGTATAATGGTTGTTTTATTTCTTTTTTTATTTTTTATTTTTTTTGTTTTGTGATGACTGCCTTTCTTTTTTTTTTTTTTTTTTACAATTTATTTTGGTATCATTAACCTACAATTACATGAGCAATATTGTGGTGATTAAACTACCCCCTTCATCGGGTCCCCCCCAACAACCCTATTACAGTCACTGTCCATCAGCGTAGTGAGATGAGAATCACTACTTGTCTTCTCTGAGTTCTACAGATGATGGTTGTTTTAGATTTTTATTGTTTCAGGGGAATATTGTGTGAAAGCATAAGTGAAACACAATTATACTGAATTTTTTAGAATATGAATAGCAGGCAAGTACTCCACATTGCCATGGTGGTTACTCTTTTAAACTGTTACTTTTAAAATACAGTATTATTTAAAAACCTGTGACTATTTTTTTTAACAGATGTTCAGTAATTGATTTTTGAGTACCTGATTTGTTTGAACAATGCTCGCCAGTCAGAAAGGGCAGCCTTGCGTTCTCCACCTCTGGGCATCAACTAAATGCATCTCAGGGTTTGTTTTTTTTTCTGGGGCCAATTAACTTCAGGCAAGAAGGTAAAATAATACATCCACAGGGCCTCAGTTAAGCAGCTTTCAGACTTCAAATCATGCCTGCTGTTTCCATAATGCTCATAAAAGGTTTTAGAAGTCTTTTTATGTCCCCAGCTAACACACAATAATATGAAATCAACTTATTACTTTTAATATATATACATATATATATATATATATATATATATATATATATATATGTATATATATATTCTGAATTCCATAAATCTAGTTTGGAGAAACCATTTTACTTCTAATGGACGCAAGATGAAACATCTCGCAACAACCGGGCAAACAAGTTGAAACAAACACAACACTTCGGGCAATAATGTTAGATAATGCATCCCTCACAGTGTCTAGATGCAGCATAAACCAGAGTGAAAGGGGCTCACTAGGTAATGGCTTCCTGCTGGTGGGGACAGTTCCCAGGCTTACCTCTTTATGTTAGTTAAATACAGAGACACAGTGCAAAATCAGAGAAGTAGGAAATCCATTTTTTAAACATTACCCTCAGCCTTATAATTAGCCAGTTTCCAGCCCATCACAGCCCATGTTTAACCACAGTAACTTCAGGCCCACCCTGATGAGCACACGGAGAAATGCGGGAGGAGAAGACGACAAGAGTAACCTGCCATCAGATGGAACAGAAGCCAGATCCATGAACAGTACTGTTGAATCACACAGCGCTCGAAGCTAGAATTCACTGCTCCTCAGCTCTGGGTCCCAAAGTGTCCTCCAACAGTGACAGGGGGAGCAGAGAACAGCGGTGGGGCAGGGAGACCAGGGCGCTCTCTCCCCCTGCTGCATGCAGACCATGATGACCACTTACCCTGGGGATCACTTTTCCTCATTTATAAAATAGGAGGAGATAGCACTCCAAGGTCTCTAAGCTCTTGTCTAGCTCTAAGCTTCTCTGAGTCACAAATTCACCCAGTAGGGTTATGGTTTGTTTGTTTTTGATCTAGCTGGGACAGAGAATGGATGAGAAGGAATGATGATGGTAGAGAGCAGATACAAAATCACAAGAAAATCAGGCCCCCAAACCAAACAAAAACCTGCTTAGTGAGAATGGTAACTTCCCAAAAGCACAGTTTTAGCTAACTGGCAGCCTTCCACCCGGATTCGCCACTGCCTTCAATTCCATCAAGTATGGGACTTTTACCCCTGGGAATAAATCTCTCATTTGAAATGAAGTCAATGGAAAATGATATTTATTTTACAGCCTCATTTCTGTAACACACTTTCTCCCGAAGTGAGCAATGTTTCTATGTAGAGATATAAATGACTGTTTTTTCCCCCTAAGACAAACTATTTATATAATACTTAGAGCGGGTCATTGGGAGATAGGCTTCCAGCTTGGCAGTGTGAGCAGCTCTGTGAACTCCTTACCCAATGAAATTGGTGAAAACTATTTAAAAAGCCAAACACTTAAAGCCTCTGGAAATGGTCCTAAGGCCACACAGCAAAGGAAGAAACATCTATTCAAGAAAAGCTGTAGGAATTCTCTAAGAACATCTACAGTCTGCGGTATTTGAACTAAGGTTGAATCTTCACTTATCCTCCTGGCTCAGCATGGTGAAGACCCCACTCCAGACGGCTGCAGCCGAGAACTCAGGGCCCTCTCCCCCACTCCCAGCCCCAGGGCTTTCTTCCCAGGAGGAACAGACTTCAAGATTTTGCATCCTGTTCCCAGCTGCCTGTGTCCAAGGGAGTGCGGTTGAGAGGTGGGGCTCCCTCCTTCTCCCCAGACCCTAGTCATGGAGCAGAGGTTCTTCCTTGGATGCAGCATGCTGAGAATACTGGGTGAAGGTGCCCTTCCCCCAGCTGTGAGATGGTAGCTCCATGTCAGCCAAGGCAAGTAAAGAGGGCCCCAGACTGCTACCCATCCTCTCCTGTAAGTGCTCAACAGTAAGAGCAGAAGCATCACTCAGAGAGCAGTTTGCCAGTGTCCCATCCTCAGCCTCAGAGCCCTGGCACAGAGATGATGGCTGGGAGAGAAGCAGGCTGTGACATAGCTCCTGTCTCTTCCCAAAGGAACTGACTTCATGTACAACAAGGCCTGGAGAAGTCTGAACCTGAGGGCACTCTCAAGAACAGTGGGGACTGTGGTGAAAGGCAAATGGGGAAGATCATGGTTTTAATGAAGAGACAGCCTAGACTGTAGGCTGGCTAGTTCCAGGGGAGAGCCAGGGAATAATACAGTTAGCAGGAGCCCTCCTAGGGTCAGAATATCAAATATGACCTCAGGAACTTCCATCAAAGGAGCCAGAATTTGATTGGATTCATTTGTGAAGCAATTTATGCCACAGGACATTGTTGAAAACAGTTAATCAGTCAGTCAGCAAGGCAGTTAGTGGAGTTCAACAGCTATATGGAGTCAAGGGAAGCAGAATGGGGTCCCACTAGCATCACTGCCATCCAGGGTAACTGTGAGCACAACCAAAGCTGTACCTTCCTGAGTAGCCACATCAGAGGTTCTGTGTGTGTGTTTGTGTGTGTGTGTGTGAGTGTGTGTGTGTGTGTGTGAGTGTGTGTGTGAACAGAGGGAATAGGATTCACTAAAACAGTCCAGCCAGCAATAGAACAAATAAGCAAAATACAATAACAAGCCCTGGGCAGAGGGAAGACCAGTATCCAGAGTTGCTACAATATGTTATCTGAAATGTCCGGTTTCCACCAAAAAGCTTTAGAGGCATGGAAAGAAACAGGAAAGTATGACCCATACAGTGGCAGGGGGTGGGCATGGAGCAAAAAACAGGCAACAGAAACTGCCTCTGAGAGCAACCAGATGTCATATTTAACTGGAGATTTCAAAGTAGCCATTATAAATATGTTCACAGAATGAAAGGAAAACATGATTAAAGAAGTAAAGGAAAGCATGATGACAATGTTGCATCAAATTTAGAATAACAATAGATATTATGAAAAAGAATGAGATGGAAATTATGGATTTTAAAAGTATAATAAAAAATTGCCTAGAGGGGCACAGTGGTAGGTATGAAGTGTCAGGAGGAAGAATTAGCAAATTGGATGGTCAAGCTGATAGAGATTATGCCAGCTGAAGAACAGAGAGAAAAAAAGAATAAAGAAAAATGAACAGAGCACCATAGAAAAGTGGAGTATCATTTAGCATATCAACATATATACCATGGAAGTACCAGAAGGAGAGAGAGAAAAGAGAAGAAAAAATATTCAAATGAATAATAGCTGAAATTTCCCCAATTTAGTGGAAAACTATAACCCATAACCTACACACCCAGGAAGCTCAGTGAACTCCAAATTTGATAAACTCAAAGACACCCACAAATAGACATACATAGTAGAAATGCTGAATGTCCAAGACAAGAATATCTTGAAAGTGACAAGAAGATCTTGAAAGTAACAAGAGAAAAAAGATGCACCTGCAAGGAAATCCTGGTAAGTGAAACAATGGAGGCCAGAAGGCAGTGGAATAATATTCAAAAGTGTCAAAAAAACCTGTCAACAAAGAATTCTACAACCAGCAAAAGTATACTTTGAAAACAAAGGGGAAATAAAGACTTTTTCCAAAGCAAAAACTTAGATTATTTGTGGTTCGCAGATCAGCTTTATAAAAAAAAAAAAGGAAGTTCTTCAGGTTGAAGATTATACTTCTAACCCACATGAACAAAGACTGCTGGTAAAAGTAATTGTGGAATTATAAAAGACACTACAAGTGCATATTTTTCTCCTTTCTTAACTCACTTAAAAAGCAACTGTACAAGATAATAGGCATATAATGTAGTGATGGTCCTTTAATGTATAGAAATTTAATAGATCTGTAATATATTTGCCAATAACAGCACAGAGGAAATTGGTGGGAGCAAAGCTGTAATTGCTAAGGAAAATATGACAGATTATTTGGTTTACTTAATTATAAGAATGTATTGTTGGATTTGTAATAGATGTAATATGCATAACAACAATACCATTAAAAGGGAGAAAAGGAAACAGAGCTGTGTAAGAGTAAATTTCTATATATTGCTGGAATTAAGCTAGTATAAATTTGAAGCTGCTTCTGATAAGATATACATACTAAGCCCTGGGATAACAACTAAAAAGTAATTCAAAACATAGCATGACCACTTCCCACCCATTCTATCACCCATCTAAAGAAAAAAAAATAACAAAACAGAAGATAACTAATGTTGACAAGGTTATGGGAAAGTTGGAAACTTTGTTCATTGCTGGTGGAAATGTAAAATGAGGCAGCCACTGTGGCAAATGACATGGAAACTCTCAAAACTTTAAACAGTTCCATATACATGCCTAAAAGAAGTGAAAGCAGGGACTTAAACAGATATTTGTATACATAAGTCCATAGCAGCATTATTCGCAATAGCCTGAAGGTGGAAGCAATCCATGTGTTTTCTAACAGATGCATGGATAAACAAATTGTGGTATATACACACAATGGAACAATATTCAGAATGGTAAAATGGTAAATTATATATATTATACCACAATAAAAAAAGAGCTGTGACTATAAGGGAAAAGGTAAGAAGACATCCCAATCTTGCTCAGTCACCATTCCCACGAGAGCAGTGGGCGTTGGTGAGAATAAGCACCTCAGAGAATTATTTTATTCTTCAGGTTTGGCTTTATAAAATTAATTGCATGAAGTGAATCCTACCTTTCCCTTCAACCTCTAACCTTCCTATCACTAAAAAAGAAAAAAAAATCCCACATTCCTCAGTACCTACCTGCATCTTAAGCACTATGAACATCTCCTTTAATCACCAGGGAGACAGTTCAGTAGTAACACTAGTTGCTTAAGACACCTTTGCTTAAGCAGCCATGAGAAAAGCAGGGGAATCCTTGGTTCTAGTTACAATTTGCTGTGTCTCTTCAGAAACACTTACGGTAAACCTTAAATTCTAGTCCCTTTCCCAGTGTTACAAAAAGTGAAAACTGGGATAAATAACTCTGATAAGGGCTACTACAAGGAGACACACTCTTAAATATCCAATGGCTCAAAGAAGAAATAAGAAGGAAATCTGAAGACACTTCGTGATAAATGAAAATAAAAATACCATTTATCAGAATTTACAGGGTGCAGCTAAAGCAGTGCTTGGAGGCATATTTATAGCTGTAAATGCCTATTTTAATGAAGTAGAAAGATCTCAAATCAATAACAAAACCTTCCACTTCAAGAAACTGGAAAAAGATGAAGAAAATAAATCTAAAGCAAGCAGAAGGAAGAAAATAATAAAGATTAGAGTGGGGGAAAAAACAAACAGAAAACATAAAAATGAGAGAGAAAATCAGTGAAGCCAAAAACTGGTATGTAAATGTCTCAAAAGCATTATTCACAGAAATCAAAAGGTGAAAATAACCCAAATGTCCATCACTGATGAATGAATAGACAAAATGTGGAGTATCCATAAAAAAAATTATTCATTTATGAAAAGGAATGAAGTACCTTGACATATGCTACACATGGATGAACCTTGAAAACATGCTCAGTGAGAGAAGCCAGACACTAAAGGCCACCCACTATGTGATTGCACTGAAGTGAAAGTCCAGAACAGGAAAATCTATGTATAGAGACAAAGCCTGTTCAGGGCTGCTTAGGGGTGTGGGGGGGAGATGGGTGACGAGGCGGGAGTACTGGCTAAAGGGCATTAGGTTCCTTTTTGAAGTAATGAAAATGTTCTAAAACTGACCATGGCCACAGCTGCATATCTATGATAAATGCCAAAACCATGAGACTGTACACTTGAAATGGGTGCCTTATATCTCAATGAAGCTGCTTTTTCATTACCTCACTTAAAAGCTCTTGACATTAGCACATACACACCATGTCCATTGCCTGTACCTTTTTGACTTTTTGAGGTAACATGGTACAAAATATAAGAGAATTCAGGGGAAAGAAAATGAAAATGCCATTTATCACACACTATATTCTGTTTTTTGAGGACTGGAGAGAACTAGATTATCAGGTTTGAACTGACATGAACTTGTACCCCAGATTTCCATGGGGCATTCTGGGCCATTTCAGTCCTAGTTTTAGAGGGTAAGGCTTAGAGTTCATGGTGCTGGGAATGAAATCCCATCTTCCCAGGGCCGGAGCTGAGAGGATTTACCAAGGGTACCACCAAGGAAGTTTTTCACCATCAGCTTACCTTTAATGTCAGAACAATATTTAAACCATGCAGCTTACTAAGTTCCTTGTATCCCTAGGGGGATTAGAAGGCTCTTGGAGGAAAAACTTACTATTTAATATTTACACGTCTTTTTCTCTTAGAGGATGAAGTTAGCATGCTAATGATTTTACAGGTAGGTCCCAGGGAGAGAGACACTTGAAGTGGCTACTGATGAAGTTGGTTGGAAGCCCTGGTAGCGTATTCAGTGTGTTGTGTCTGATACCCACACCCCGCCAGTACATAAGAGGACAGAGACAGAGGTTTTATTTGTAACAGGAAATTTTCTTGTGCTTCATAGATTATAGTAACTCTGTTAAACGCCTTCCATGTATAGAATAAGCATCCCACTGTTCTACAGATAGACAGGCCTGATACTTCATTCAAACAGAAAGCCCTAACTTGACATGCTGGGGAGCGGATTCCTGGGAAAGTTTTCAGAAGAGCCACCGGTTCAGGCACCCAAGGCATCCAGCTGGGTCTAGGGTGGCTCCATGCCTTTTGTGGGTGTATTTCCATGGTCCTCTGTGCAGAACAGAAAACCAGCCCTTTTTCAGGAGCATTCTGTGAATGCTAGCCACTTGGCAGTGCCGTGCCAGTTCAAGTTCGGTCTATGCCATTTTCTGTAATTCCACAAAAACCGTTGTGGTGAATTTCTGACATGTTCTGATGCTGTGCTAGGTGGTGGGGTGCAGAAGTAAATAAGGTAGTTTCTGCCCTAAGGAAAGTCGATCTGGAGAGGAGGGAGACATAAATAGGTGCAAAACACCAAGAGAGCTAAGAACAAGGTAACTTGGTGCCGGGGGCAAGGGTGCCCTGCTCTGCCTGTGTGTATGTGCACATGTGTGTGGTGTGTGTGCAGAGTGGCATGGCCGTGTGGTGAGTCTGGAAGGCGTGCTGGAGAAACTAAGGAAAGAGAAGTCTTCAGGTGGAGGTCCTCCCAGGCTGGCACAGAATGCGTGCAGGGCCCCAGCAGTCAGGCCCGGGGACTATAGCTCAAGTGCAAGAGGGGGTACAGGAGAGAAGCTTGGAGTGAACTGGGCCCCACCAGCTGTTACACCACATTTGAGCCCCAGTGGGTGGAGCTGCCTCAGGCGCTGGGTCCAGGTGGGTGAATTCAGAACATGCCCTGAGGCAGGGATACTGTAAGGACAAGCTGTGCGTACAGTGCAATGCAAAGGAAAGCCACGCAAAGCAGAGAACAGGTACGGCTTTTCAACATATTTTTCTAAAAACACCCTGCCCTTTCTGTTTCCTTCTGACAGTGACCGCTTTCAACTTACAGCAAAGCCAGACCATGTTCCTGGTTGCTGACGTCAGTGGGCCTTCTGCCTGAGCAAGGAGCGCACGGCCAACCCTAAGGGCCTGATTCTAATCTCTGGCACATGGGCAGCATCCCTCCTCCGCCTGGGAGACCAGCAGCCACACACTTCAAGTGGACAGACAGTGCGCCGCCCTTCAGGGGACACATGTACATACAAGCCCTATGAAGAGGAACATTTTTAGTAACATTACAGAAATCTACTTGAGTGTCAGAAGTGGATTGTTACGATCAACTAATTCACTGTTGGGAGAGTGACAACATGTGGCACACTTAGGAATGTGCTAAGCCGATGAGATCACATGATTCAAAGAGCTAGAAACAGAGCAAGACAAGGCGCCCGCTGGTTGTGCACTGAGTGACTGAGCTGGCAGCCAGCCTTCCCCTGCCTGGTAGCTGGGGTTGCCACATCATCCGAGGGACCAGCCTTGCCGTCCCCCAGCTCGTTATGATAATGCTCTCTCATTATCTAATCTGCACTAGCACCGAACGAGCATAAGGGCTCTGGCAGTCCTGCTCCACAACATGTAGTTCTCGGTCTGGGAAAGGTCAAATACTGAAACGAAACATTGCTGACAACCCAGTGCAGTGATCTCTGGTGACCAAAACGGGTTTGGAAGCCCCCAGCTCTTCAGCTTGCCTGAGCAGCCCGAAATACATCTTAATAAAAATCAGATGGTGCACGCACGTCACACACTCACAGCGCAATCACTGCGGAGAGGGAAGATGGTGTTGTGCTGCAAAAGCCAGGTCTTGGGTTGTTTGCAATCTCGCAAATACTTATTTCTAACCAGACAGAACTGTAACCGCTCCCTAAGTGCCATCTTGTGACTTCAACTTGGCGGTCCCACTGTCCTCCACCCAGCAGGGTCCGGGACCACAGGAGCCGTGAGCCCCTCTGAGGAGGCCGTGGCAGGGTCCTGGGGATGGGACGCTGGGCGAGGCCTTAGGCTTCATCCAGGTACAGCAAGTGGACAAAAACCTGCATATCGTTTCACCAGGTCTGAGAGCCGTAAAAGCATTTTGTGGGTAACGCCATACAAAGGACACAAAGGTAAGACATAAATGGGTAACCTTCACCACTCACAATGCTGTTAATTCGCTCTCCCCGCTTCCTGAGTTCCAGAGAAAGACAACATGGAGCAGAGATTGTTTATCTGCTCAAAGCTTCAAAAGTAAGTTCAAAAGCTGCTGTAGACATCAGGTGAAAGGAACGCGGAGATGAACCCGACTCTGCCCTTCGAGAAGGCAGATAAGAAGCGTCACATAACTGAAAGCTGAGAAACTCTGTTCAGTTTGCTGAATTACTACAAAGATCAAATTGTACTCCTTGCTGTAAATCTTGGCCTTAGCCCAAAAGCAATAAAGCGTGGGTGCCCCCATCTCCCGCTGTCCATCCTACCTCCCCAGCACCTCCACACCACCGCCCCGTCCCGTCACTCCCCAGGGGCCCCTTCCTCCCCGCCAACTACTCAGTGGCGTGGGGACTGGGAAACCAACCAGGGCCAGCCAGCCTGCCTCTCCTTGTGCCCAGGTCCCTTGCAATCCCCTAAGAAGGAGTGCTGCTATGCCCACAGCAGTACAGTGTGACTTCTCAAGTCACAAATCAGCTCACCAGGAAGAATGGATGGACGGCTGCGTGAGGAGGCAGGTCACGGGAAACAGAGCTTCTGGCATTCTCTTTACACGTGACACCCATAGGCATTCACAAAAGCTCACCACGCACCATCACACACAATATGTTGTCCCTGACGGAGATCCCGCACACGTCTGGGAATGCACTCAAATTTGCGGGATCCAGGCCAGCAAACACTGTGTGAGTCATCGGCTGTGGTCCCTGAGTGATCCCCACTCCCAGACACATAGACGCTCGCACGACGGCAGCAGGTGTGGAGGGACCCACTTGTGCCTCCTCACAGGAAGGCGGGCAGCCAGGCCGACCACCAGGAGAGCGAGGGAGGAGGGCACTGGGTGCCCAGTGCAACTACGAACCCACCAGAACTCTGTGCCCAGCCCAGGAGGGAGGGTGTGTGGCTGAGGCAACTTCAGAGACAGCTGGCAGCGTGACAGTCAGGACGCAGCCTCCCTGCACCCTCGGCTTTCTGCAGATGGGCCCTTCCGAGAAGCGTTCCCCCAGAGTTTACCTACAGTTTCCTATTTGTTACCATGAAAACCCCTCAGCGGCATTTCTGTCCTGCCCATCACACTTGCAAATTCACCAGCGTGCTGGTCATTAAAAAAGGAAAAATCAATGAGATGTGATCAACAGCAAAATCCTGTTGAGTAGGTTTTGTGAACAGGGTTCGCTGAACAGAAAATACCCTTTTTGCCGACCCATATAAGAAGAGTGAGAGATTAAAATGCAGAGGAGGTGAGAAACCAAGCAGACACACAAAGACATCCTTCACGTTACATACTGAATCACCTAAAGCTTTTGGTCAAAGAAACAAGGGAGTGTGAAAAACTATAGAGGCATTGTACATCCGTTGATAACAGTTGTAGCCAAACACAGTCTGTCTTTGGCCTCACAGAGGTCACCTCCCCTTCAGGGCAGATCCTACTGTCCTCATGTGCTGCAGCTCACAGGCAGACCTTGACCCCCCAGAGATGGTCCCCACTGTGTCCCCAGCCCTCAGCTCTGTGGCTTTCCCACCACTGCCCGCCTGCACTGCCTGTCAACTCCTGGGATCCCAGGGGCCCACTCTGACTCCCAGCAACCTTGGCGACAGGACTCAGGAATCCTTGTAAAGCTTTCTAAAAACAAAAACCTTTTAAATTAGAGATACTGCCTTACACTTCATTATGTTCCCCATAGCACCCAGCATGGTGCCAAATGCAAGATAGATCTTCGAAACATGCTTTTTCGGGTGGCAAGACAAATTCCTTGAATCCAAGGGCTGGGTTTAAAAATCTGATGAAAAAGAATGGTGTTATGTCAAAGATAACTGCGAGTAAGTAGAACTTCAGCTGGAAAATGATTCATACACAGCTTTTGGTTGTAATTATTTTGATATATAAGACGGCTCTTAGAATTTAGTGATAGATAATTTTGATAAGAGCAAAATATGGAATCTATTTTTTTAAAAGATGCTACAACTTAAAAAATATGACAACTGCCTGTGCACTATTAAGACAATAACTAAAGTGATCACTTGCTGTTGATGAAGTCTTTATTTAAATATTGCAAATTTTACTTATCTGCATTCAAAATGCAAATTGGTCCCTCCTTCCCAAAAGAAGTGAAGTGGCTAACAATGACCCAGGTATGAAAGGGAGAAGGAGCAGCAGACAGGTCACCTTCCTCCAAGGACTTGGGGTAGACAAGTGCTCGTCCTCTGTGTGGGGCAGCCATCACCCAGGGACACACTCTGGTAACACTGGTGACAGACACACATCCCGGGAAATGGGGAGGGGGGCTGCAATGATGCAGCAGTTTCAGAAAAGCACATTTTAGTAGTTAGTACCTGGCTTGGTGGAGGGGCAACGTATAAAATCAGAGAAGCAAAGCATCTCAATCACCAGAGGAATGACCTCAACCGAATAAGAGTATTTTGATGATTTTACTATGGTCTGCATGAAACATCCCTCAAGATATTTATTCCCTTCTGCCTCGATTCTATGTTCTCTAAGCAAATCTCTGATTATGGCTTCCTAGATGTCTCAGTGTCAGAAATATTCTGGTTATTAGGAATGGATTATTGCCATTAAAAGTCAATAAATTAGGGTTCTGATAAATACTTAAGGCAACAGTCTGATATCATGTAGGGTAACTGACAAAAGTCCAGTTTCTGATCCTACTCAGCTAAATATAGGAATTGAACAAGAGTCAAAGTCCGTGTCCTTTCCTCCTTCCTAAGCCCCACCCTGAAGGTTCCCTTCCTCCCCATTAAAGCTTCAAAGACTGATTAAATGAATACATTTTGCTAGGAGCTTCCTAGCAGCCAAGACAAAAAGGGAAATCTTAGAGGGTAATTACTTCTCATTATCTGATGAAAGGATAGTTTGGGAACTGGTATTAGATGATATTAAAATCCTATTTTTATTTACCATCTAGACTTTAGGTAGAAAAAGACTTGGGAATACCAGTTTTACATGGTTTCATTCAAAGAACAGCAGATTTTTCAAGAGTGTTTAAAAGAGGAAACTCTTCTTCACCTAAACCCCAGGGCTACCCCTATCAGAGTGAAGTGATTGAGAATTTCAAACCCAAGTCTTTGAAAAATGTTAACCATGTAATCTTATCTAGGGATAATAGCATACAAAAGTTCCTTCCAAGTCAGTTGTTTAAAATACAGAAAATATTTCCCCCTAGAATCAGTAGCCTTAAAATGATGGGAATTCTCAGAGGAAAGGCCAGAAAATCTACCTGACCTGGAATGTAGGTAAAATGTTGCATAACCATGTCAAACACAGCTTTGATCCCCAGACCTTGAGCCAGGTTGCCCGAGGCTGCCTCAGCGGCTCCCCCAGCCCTGCCCAGGTCCAGCTCTGAAGTGGGCCTGGCTCAGACCCCTCCTCTCCGCTCAGAACCAAATCTGGGGAGACCCTGCTCATGGAAGTCCCACACAACCTCCCATCTTTTAGGAAACTAGCTTCTCTAAGCCTGTGATCAGCGCTGAAAAGAAAGATAACAATTTTGTTCTCGATCCTCTCACAGCGAAGAGGAGATTGCCCACCTGGCTGCGGGATGGCACCCCCCTTGCTACTGGAAAGGATCAGCCAGCCTGCCTCACAGTAAAACCAATCAACAAACAAGCACATCCTCTTGACCACCAACCTTGCCAGTTGTTGTCCCACTTCTTTGGTCTTTCAAACAAGCCCCCTGGAAGCCTTAGCCCACCGACTGCCTCCCCTCTTCCCCTGCTTCCACTCTGGGCCCTCTGGGTCAGGCTTGTTTGCCCCTCCAGGAACGGCTCACTCAGTGCGAAGACCCAGTGTCAGGTCTCCACTGTATTTGTCACGGTCGCTCACCGTCCCCTTGAAACCTTCCTCCTCTGGGTTTTTGGGCCCCACGCACCTGGCCACCTGCTCGGCGTTTGTTGGCGGCCTCTGGCTTCCTGACCTCTGAAGGCTGCAATGCTTCCAGCTGCTCACTGGCCTTGCTCCCTCTAGACTTCAACCCTGCAATGACCTCAAATGTCTGCATCTTCTCCTGACTCCCAAACGTGGGTCTTCAGCTCCCATCCGTCCCCAGCACTGTAACCATGCCATAGTCTACTCAACGTCCTGGAGACCTAAAGGCTTCTCAGTGTCAACACGTCCATAACACAGTTCTTGGTTTCTTCCACTCCATAAGCCTGCCTCCTCCCAACATAACAACGGACCCAGGGCAAAAAGCCACGCTAAGACAAAAGCAAACGATCAAAGGGAATATTCCTTTTCTCTCTCTGTACTTCCCCTCCAATCTGTCCACAGGTCCCACCAACTGGCCCCTCCAGGTGGGCGCCCCTCACCACCTCCCCCACCCCAGTGCGGCCTGCAGCCCAGGCCACATGCTTTCTCCTCTCCCCGTGGAATCTCTGCCTCCCTTCTTACCGACCTGCAGTAAAGTTCCCACAGGACGGAGTGGTCTCCTAGAACAGCAGATTGCATCGCATCACTGTCCTGCTTCACCTTCTCTAATGCTCCTCCAGCACGTGAGGGCAGACCCAGCAGCCGCGAGACCATATGCTGCTTCTCCCCCTACACCTGTGACTTCCTGTCCTCCACACGCCCCCGGCTCAAGCGCTCCAGCCACTGGCCTGTGCGCAGCCTTGGCCACACCAACTCAAACTCGCCTTGGTGCTGGTGCGTCCCTACCAGGAGCACCCCTCCACCATATCTCACGGATTGTCTGCTTTCAGAGACCCCTGCGACAGCTCCTGCCCTCCTGCCCCTCCCCCTGCTTGATCTTATTTCCAAAAGAAAATCTTGGTTTTCTCTCCAAGGCGCTAGCATTTGCTTGCTTACTTATTTCCTGTTCTCCAGCTAGAACGTGAGCCCATGGAGAAGGTCCTAACTGGACTCCCAGGACCAGGAACTGAACCAGCGCAAGGAATGAATGCAGAGGGCCACTCCAAGGGCGCCCCCAGGGAAAGGGGTCCCCTGCCGGCCTGGGGCAAAGTCCTCTTGGCTTTTCTGAATACACAAAAACAGCTAAGAAGTTGTAAGTGTTTTCTCATTATAAACATGCCTGAACACAAATTGATCGCTTTTGGAGATGGTCACCACCTTCTCTATGTTAGAAACAGAGAAAAGCACATTTGTTTAGTATTTTAGGAATTTTGCTTCCGTGGTTCTAATACTTTCATTTCATGAAAAATTTCAAATAAATCAGGAACTCTTTGGTGGATACTTCATTTAGCCATAAAACCCATCAGATAAAAGTAATGTAACTTATTTTTTGTGTTAAAAGTGCCCATAGTATTAATCAAGAAGGTGCCTGACCTGATCTCAAAAAATAAGTGATAAAAAACAAGAATATCTGAAAAAATAAATCCTCAAAAATAAAAAAATAAAAAGAAATCAAAGAGGGAAAAAAAGCCATAGAGGTGTTTTAGAAACCTCATGTGAGGCTGACTCTATATCTACATAGCATATACCTATAGAATAGGGGATCATTCTAACATCAAGAATCACTGTATCTTTCCCAGTCACAGACAGACTTCCCGGCCACTTGTCCGCAAGGCCCCTTTTCAGGACAGAGAGAATCAGAGCGGGGCAAGCACGGTCCTCCGGGGGGCAGCGGGTCACGGCAGGGACCCCTTTGTACCTGTTGCTTTGCAGGAATGCGGACTGCCTTCTACCGGATCATCGCTCATCAGCTCCCAGGGGTCTGTCCTGTTTCTCAGAGTCAGCAAAGCTGGTCCTTTGCTCCCACTTTGAAGTGTGAAGGGGAGGCAGCTGGCTGGAGAGAACACAGGATATGGAGTGAATGTCAATTAGTGCTGAAATGCACCATCCTGCTCAGGAGTGGGGCTCGCCCTGGGCGTCTCCAGTTACAGATAAGACCATTTTTGGAGATAAACACAGTGTGACCAGGGCTGCAACTGATCCTTGATGTGGGTGCTCGCACACAACCCGCACACGAACCATGGATTCAGAGCTGATGGTCAGAAATTACACCACCTGGAATATTCTGCTCTGGTCTCGTCCCGTGGACTGTGAGAGTTTGCTCTTTGGAGGGGCTTTAAGGCGATGAGATGGCAGGTATTCCCAAGGGGATTTCAGACAGCCTGCACTGTCTAGCACCTCCAGCCAGACCCAAAATGAAGGGAATGTGAGCACATGCGTCCCAAGGGGATGAAGGCACCAGGGTGTGTACAGGGTGAAGAGCAGGCTGGCGTGCTTGCTTAATGCGACTCAGACCTCAGTCTGGCTCAGCTACAGAGCTCTTCAGAACACCAGGGACTGCACCAGCTCCCCACCAGACCTGCGGGCCTCAAACGCACTTTTGTGATACGAGGGTGTCTGGTGTTATGCTGTGCGTAGTCACTTTCACGTTCTTTAGTGTAAACAGCGAGCTGCGTGAGTGCGGGAGTCAGTGCTGGTTGACATCGGGGTGACTGGTTGGCATCTGAGTGCCCTGATCAATGATGCACTTCAGCGGCGTTTGATGTGTGAGAACATCAAAAGCTCCCCCTCCGCAGGTGGCCCCGTGTAGATCCTTCAGCGGTAGGTCTTCATCGCTGGTCACATGAGGGTTTGTAATCAGAACAAAGGGGGTAGATCTGGCATTCCAGTGCTGGGATGAGTGGAGTTCAAGAAAGACACACTGGCTAGACAATTCCAGGCTCTGCAGATGGTGGAAGAGCCTCCAGTACCTCTCTTCGGTTCTGGGAGCTGTACAGGGAGGCTCTGCTGGGACTCCAAGGTGAGCTGAAAACTGCTAGAGCAACACTGGCCTTCCCTGAGTGAATGTTTCACGAGAGGCCATTAGCAGAATGAGTAAAGGGCCAGCCAGCAGGTGTCCATCACATTACAGGCCGGGGTGTGTGCGTCCGCGCCTGCTCCCTGCTTCAGCTATGTATGTATGGCAGGGTGTGGTCTGAGACTCACTTTGTCTTCGACTACCCAGGAGTGGGGAGATAGGGAAGCGCCATGTATGCTTCTCCAGCCTTGCACACAGCCCACTGGCACCTTTGAGAGAAACCCAGGAGGGGTGGGTTCTGTGTGGCAGAGACCCAGCTGAGAGACACCCCGAGCAAAGTGGCCCTCAGTGACCACAAGGCTAGGAGCTGGCGATACCCATGTGGGCTCCATGTGCCAGGCCACTGCTCTGCCCTTAGTTGTCCTCAAAACTAGTGAGGTTTAGGGACATAGAGATTACAAAAGTTTCCAACAAAGGAACCATATTTTTATACAAATGAAAACCAGGATTGAGAAGATTTTAATAATAAGATCAAAGACATTCATGCTAGAACCACACGCTGCTCATGCCCTCGAACTTGAGCCAACAGAGGCTGCGTGTGTGCAGATGAGCAGCATGTCAGTTTGAGACAACTTGTGTTTAGACATTTTTCTCCTCCCACAACTGTTCAACAGATTCCAGGAACGCTGTGTTTGGGGCCGCTGAAAAGGCCACATTTCCCTGAAGGAGAAGGAACCCCTAGGGAAGTAAAAGATTCCACAGGTATGATGGGGAGAAGGGTGGGCACACATATACATGCACAGACACCGGTGCACACATGTGCACTCTCACACACGTGTGGATACACACATACACGCATACATACACACACACACATACACAGGCTAAGCCTCTTTCAGCTCAGGAGGGCTGGGTGCTAAAGCAGACCAATCAGATGAATGAGGCCCAGGGAAGACGACACCATGTAGTGCTTGGCAGAAAGCAGAGGAGCATCAAATCGCTCTGACAGCCAGGAGCTTCCCTTCACTGGGCGGCTGTGCTCCATGTTTGCAGGAGCTCAGCCTTTATTTCCCAGCCACCTGTGTCTTCCATTGTTAACCCACAGTCACTGCTACAAATTGCTTCTTTCCAAGCACATTCTGTCCTAGCAGAGCAGTTAGGTTCCCTTTCTTCCGTACACCAGGACTTAGATTCCATGTGACATTAAGTGCAGGCTCATTTACCGAGGAGGTCCCCCCCTCAGAGCCTGGACGGCAGGGCTGCAGCAAATGCTGGAGGCAAACAATGAGAACAGAAGGGCTCTACCAGAAAGTGCACCGAGTCATTCTCCTGTCCAGACTGGAGGAGCCCCAGGCGCCCAGGCACCAGCCCTCGGGAGCCAGGGAGTCCTTCAGACAAGTTGGCACCAGGCCCAAGTTGTAAGTTTCCACAACCACGAGTTTCACAAATTGCTGACAAGAGACTCCACTGGCGAACTCCCCAGCGCGACGGCTCACAGTGGCTCTCCCTTTCCTTCTGTTCACTCCTCTGCTCACGCATCCTGTGTGGTGGGTGGGGAGCTGCGCAGGGCAGACCGCCGGCCACCGGACCCCGGGCCACAGGCTCTGCCAAGGGGGCACCTGACCGTCAGCAGGAAGATGCAGGCCATGCTGTCATTTGCTATAAGCAGGTTTCAGAGGCTCAGGCCCAGGAAAAGGACAGTGGACTTGGGGACTGACACATTAGTGACCCGCAAGGATCATTACTGTCATGTGCAGGAGGCAAGCCGGCTTGAGAAGAGCGGCCAGAGGATGCATGGAGGCTCAGAGCAGAGGAGGAAGGGGTGGGCCGCCAGGGGTGCGCTGGGCACCTTCCCCTCGCGAAGAGCTCTCAGCTCCGCTGGAATGAGGGGCAGGGAGACTCACACTGCGGCCCACACCAATCAGGTTCCGAGTGGGGCCCCTGCATGCGGCGACAGGAGGCAGGGAGTTCTCAGCCTCAGGGAGGGAGGAGGGCTTTTCCTCCGCATTTAGGAGAATGGAGAAGGAGGACAGGGGGAAGTCAGAGGATTCTCTCATGAAGAAAAGTAAGGAGATTAGGTGCTCAAGTCGTTTTTGAATGTCTGAGTGATAGGATTATCTATGAACCCAAATCTTTTTTTTTTTAATGACTATTCCGGGTTTAAAATTTTTTTAAAAATCATGCTATTTTTTTAAAAATCATGTATACATAATGCAAAATTTGCCATTTTAACCATTTCAAAGTCATCACCTGTATCCATCTCCAAAGCTCTTTTCTTCTTTTCAAACTGAAGCTTTGCCCATAAACACTACTTCCCATTCTTTCCTCCCCTCAGCCCATGGAAACCACCATCCTACTCTGTTTCTAGGAATTTGACTACTCTAGGGACTTCATATAAATGGAATCACACAATATTTGTCCTTTCGTGACTAGCTTATTTCACATAACAGTGTGTCCGAGGCTCATTCATATTGTAGCCCATGTTAGAATCTCCTTAGGCTGTATAATATTCTACAGTACGGATATGCCACAATCCACGGGTCCATTCATCAATCAGTGCACACTTGGGTTGCTTCCACCTGTTTTGGCTATTGTGAATAATACTGCTGTGAACATGGATGAACAACCATCTCTTCAAATGCCTGCTGTCATGTCTTTTGGGTATGTATACAGAAATGGAACTGCTGGACCATATGGTAACTCTTATTTATTTTTTGGAAGAATCACCACACCATTTTCCACAGCTGCTACACAATTTCATATTCCCACAGCAAAGCAGAGAGCTCCAATTTTCCAACCAACACTTGTTCTTTTCTTTTTTTTTTTATAATAACCATCCTAACAGGTCCAAGGTGGTACCTCACTGTGGTTTTGACTTGTATTTCCCCTAATGCTTAGTGATGTCAAGCATCTTTTCATGTGCTTGTTGAACATCTGTGTGTCTTCTTCGGATAAATGTCTATTCAAGTCTTTTGCCCAGTTTTTAATTAGGTTGTTGGTTTTTTTGTTGTTTGGTCGAAGGAGTGCTTTATGTAGTCTGGATATCAATCCCTTATCAGATATGTGTTTTGCAAATATTACATCCATTTCAGGATCTGCTATTTTACTTTGTTAACTGTGTCCTTTGATGCACAAAAGTTTTCGATTTTGATGAAGGCCAACTTATCCCTATTTTCTTTTGTTGCCCATACTTTTGGTATAACTTTCAAGAAATCCTCATAAAATACAATGTCATAAAGTTTTCTTCTATGTTTTCTCCCAAGAGTTTTATGGCTTTAGCTCCTATAGTTAGGCCTTTAGTCAATTTTGAGTTAATTTTTTAAACTGGGAAACATATGACAAATTTATCTATTATCCTTGCACAGGGACCATGCTAATCTGCGTATTTCCAGTTTTATTAAATGCCCTACTGAATTGGGTACTGAAACAAAATCCTTGAAAAAAATGCATTAACATTAATATATGAAAATAAAACTGTTCATGGCACACTTACAGTAAGTGTTCTCATTTCCTAACCTGGGGATTCAACATATTGATCCTGGATCCACCAGACCTTCTCACTATTTAAGCACACGTCTGCCTCCTGCACTCTCAGTGGAGCTTCCCCTTAAGGCTCTGAGTCTGACTCTCACGTAGTTATTTTCCATGCTTGGCCCACCGACCACTTTACCACCTCAGTGCCAACCCAATGCAATGGGGACACAGCAAGGTTTTTTGGTCCTCGTCAATGGGTCATAATTATAGATGGAAGCTGTGATGTGGATATATTTCAAGGAATGTATATATTGATTTTTAAAAGGGGTCTGTTTTAAAAGCCTGTGCATGGAGAGACTAGACCCCCAGATACTTTCGTTGATTCTTAGAAGAAAAAAAGGATTTATTCTTTGGAGAAGCTAAACCAGAGAGATTCTGGATTCAGGCATACTGCACAGGGCGGAGGAAAGAGACTGGGCTCTAGACGGGGGGACACAATGAAAGTCAGTGTATCAGACTTCGAGGTGTCCCCACCATTGCCCCAACTCCTCCTGTCCTGCCCCTGCAGTGCATGCTTCTGGGCATATGCCCCTGCACCCACCCCTGCTCTTGACAAGAGGCAAGGGGGCTTTGCCCTGGAGAAACTGAACTGTACCAAAGAAAGACCTACAGGTACTGACATTGGGGGTGTGGGTGGTCCACCCATGCAATCAGCCTAGAGTAAGCTCACCAAGCAACCGTATCTGCCTCCCACACTGCCCTTCACTGGCAATTCCAGCCTGATTTTTAGTGCCTCACTCTGAAATAGGGAAGGATGGAAAAGGATAAGACAATCAAGGAAAGCTTCCAATGTAGAAGAATGAGGCTAAAATAATAAACAGCAAAAAGAACCTGAGAAAGAGA
The DNA here is from genome assembly GCA_029783875.1 of Phataginus tricuspis. Lineage (NCBI taxonomy): Eukaryota > Metazoa > Chordata > Mammalia > Pholidota > Manidae > Phataginus > Phataginus tricuspis. Next base: position 2,718,009 of record JAQQAC010025709.1, on the reverse strand, counting down.
CATACAGGGAGGAAAAATGTTCCTAGCTCTGTAATAGTCTCAAAGAGAGAAGAAAATATATTACATTCATGGTGAAAATAATGCTACAAAAAGAAAAGGTGGAGAACAGTAGAGAGTTTTTGGAAATTAATAAATATTAAAACCTGTAAAAACCAATGGGGAGTTTGAGGGATAAAATAGGAATCTCCCAGAAAATAGAATAAAAATACAAAAATAGCAAAAAGACAGAAAAGATAAGAAAATATGAGGATGCATTCAGAACAGAGAAAAAGAAAAAGAGAAAGCTGAGAAGAAGAAGTTATCAAAGAAATAATACAGGAAAAAACACCAGAACTGAAGCATATAAGTTTCCATACCAAATGGCATATCGCATGCCCAGGACAATGAATTTAAAGAAACTAAGGCATATGATTATGCAATTTATTATCAGCAGGGGTCCAGAAAAGAGCCCAAGAGTTCCCAGAGAGGCTACAAAGGAAAGGAAAAAGAATGATGTTCTTCTGAACAGCATTATTGGGCACTAGGAGATAGTAGAGCAAAGTGCCCAGAATTCAGACAAATGATTTTCAACTGGAATTCTTTACCCATTGAAAATATCATGGAGGTAGGGATAAAGACATTTTCAGACACTGACAATCTCAAAATATTCATATCCTAGGTACCCTTGTCAGGAAGCTACCAGATGATGTGTCTGCCACAGCAAAGGAGCAGAGCAAGAAAAAGTGAATCATAAGACAGTGGGAGCAGTAAAGGGACTTTCCAGAATGTCATTGACAGGAGGTCCCTGGACAACAGATGTGCAACAGGTGTAGCCTGTCCAGGTGGAGCAGAGCTGAGGGCTGGGAGAGGGCATGCCAAGGGAAAAGATCACAGAGCTGATAGAGGGCTTTAAAGTATGTTTTGAATAAATCTTTAAAATGTGTTGTTAGCTCTGTGACAGATCTGTTAGGGCATCTGGAGAAAAAATGCTAAGGTATAATTTAAAAACTAAGCACATGACAAAACAAGGCTACTATTAATTGCAAGGAAAATCAAGATAAAAAAAAAGGGAATCTGAGTACTCTCCATGGCTTGGGATTGAATAACACAAATGCCACCACTTTAACCAGTAATTGTGAGCTTGCACACAGCTCATGGGGGTGTGGAAAGTATGTGTATAGTAGGGGCTGATTGCCAAGAGAATTTAATCCTCAGTTTTATAACAGAACTCAGTAGATAATGTCTAAAAAACAAAGAAATAATCAATAAATCATGAGATATTATTTAGAAAAGTAAAAGGAAATAAATAAAAAGCAGAAATAAAAGGCTTGAAAGTGATTGTTTCTTACAAGCAATACAGAGACAGGTGTAGAGAAGGCTTCTGTATTTTTTGTCTAAGCATCTCAGAATTGCTTGATTTTTTAAAAATAGTCATATAGTTCAGGGTGATTTTTTTGACTTATCTATACTTTTCAGAATTTCAATAAGCCTACAATCAGGGTCACCAATAGCTTGTAAGATTCAACGTATACATTAGGAAAAGGTACCCCTTTAGGGTAGAGCTGGTGCCAGACAAGTACATGTGGTTTTCTGAAGTCAGAATGGGCTAGATTTCAGCCCTACTTGCCTCCTTACCTGGGCAACTTACACAGAGCAGACTGGAAACCTCACAGCAGCCCTGATCTAAAAAATATGCATATTACAGCAAAAACAATTCAGAGAGAGAAGTTTATAACAGGTCTACACCAGGAAACAAAAAAATATCAAATAAACAACCTAACCTTACATCTAAAGGAACTAGAAAAAGAAAACAACAAAGCCCAAAGTTAGTAGAAGGAAGGAAATAAATAAAGAACAGGGTGAAAACAAATGAAAATAGACTAAAGAAATACAAAATATCCATAACACTAAGAACTGGTTCTTTGCAAAGATAAACAAAATCAATAAATCTTCAGCCAGACTCATCAAGAAAAAAAGAGAGAAGACTCAAATAAACAAATTACAACTGACAGCACAGAAATACAAAGGATTGTAAGAGATGATTATAGAAAGTGATATGTCAATAAGTTGGACAACTTAGAAGAAACAGATAAATTGCTAGAAGCATGAAGTCTTCCAAGACCAAACCAGGAAGAAATAGAAGATCTGAACAGACTCATTACTAGTAACAAAATTGAGTTGGTAATCAAAAAAACTCCCAATAAGCAAAATTCCAGGACCAGCTGTCTTCACAGGCAAAATTCTACTAAACATTGAAAGAAAAGTTAATGCCTATCTTTTTCAAACTTTTCCAAAAAATGAAGAGGAAGGAATACTTTTAAATTCATTCTATGGGACTAGCATCACTCTGATACCAAAAACAAAAAAAGAAAATTATGACCAATATCCCCAATGAACACGCATGCAAAAATCCTCAAAAAAGTATTAGCAAACTGAATTAAAAAGTACATTAAATGGATCATGTAAATGGATGCAAGAATGGTTCAGTTTATGCAAATCCATCAATGATAGAAACTATTTGATCATCTTAATAGATGCAGAAAAAGCATTTGACAAAGTTTAATATTTGTGATAAAAATTACCAACAAAATGGGTATAGAGGGAACATACCTCAACAAAATAAAGGCCATATATGATAAACCCACAGCTAGCATTGTTCTCAATGATGAAAAGCCGAAAACTTTTTCAGGAACAGGACCATGATGCCCATTCTCATCACTTTTATTCAACAAAGTACTGGAAGTCATAGCCAATGTAATAAGATAAGAAAAAGAAATAAAAGACATCCTAATTGGTAAAAATTAGCAAAACTGTCACTATTTTCAGATGACATAATATTATATATAAAAAACCCTAAATGTTTCACCAAAAAACTATTAGAACTAATAAATGAATTAAATAAAGTTTCAGGATACAAAATCAATATATAGAAATTCGTTGCATTTCTATAAACTAATAATGAACTAGCAGAAAGAGACATTAAGAAAACAATCCCATTTATAATTACATCAAAAATAATAAATTGAACCAAGAATAAATTTAACCAAGGAACTGAAAGACATATGCTCTAAACACTATTTAAGACATACATGAACAAAATTGAAGATGACACAGATAAGTGGATATATATATCATGCTCATGGATTGGAAGAATTAATATTGTTAAAATGGCCACACTACCCAAAGCAACCTATAGATTCAGTGCAATCCCTATCAAAATCCCTATCAAAAAATGACACTTCTCACAGAACTAAAACAATTATTCCTAAAATATATATGGAACTACAAAACGCCCTGAATAACCAAAACAATCTTCAGAAAGAAAAACGAAGCTAAAGGTATTACACGCACTGGTTTCAAACTGTACTACTAAACTATAGCAATCAAAATAATATGGTACTGGCAGAAAAATAGGCAAGTAGATCACGGAACAGAATAGAGAGCCCAGAAATAAACCCACACTTATATGGTCAATTAATCTACAACAAAGGAGTCAAGAATATACAACAGGGAAAAGACAGTCTGTTCAATAAATGTTGTTGGGAAAACTGGAGAGCTACATGCAAAAGAATGAAACTGGATCACTTTCTTATATCATATTCAAAAATAAACTCAAAATGGATCAAAGACCTTGAAACCATAAAACTCCTAAAAGAAATCATAGGCAGTAAACTCTTGTACATCAGCCTTAACAATATTTTTCTGGATATATATCCCCAGGCAAGGAAAATAAAAGCAAAAATAAACAAGTGAGACTATTAAGTAAAAAGCTTCTGCACAGCAAGGAAACCGACAAAAGTAAAAAGCAACCTACTCAATGGAAGAATATATTTTCAAATGATGTGTCTGATAAGGGGTTAATATAGAAGATATATAGGGAACTCTTACGACTCAACACCAAAAAAAAAAACAACCCCACAAATAATCTGATTAAAAAATTGGCAGAAGACTGAATAGGCATTTTTCCAAAGACACACGGATAGCCAACAGAGACATGGAAAGATGCCCCACATTACTAATCATCAGGGAAATGCACATCAAAACCACAATGAGATACCACCTCACACCAATCAGAATGGCTAGTATCAAAAAGACAAGAAATAGCAAGTATTGGCAAGGATGTGGAGAAAGGGGAATCTCACACCCTGTTAGTGCGAACATAAATTGGTGCAGCCGCTATGGAAAACACTATGGACGTCCCTCAAAAAATTAAAAAGAGAAATACCATACAACTCAGTATTTCCAATTCTGGGTATTTACTTAAAGAAAACAAAAACACCAATTCAAAAATATATATAAGCACCTCTGTGCTTACGGCAGCACTTTTTACAGTAGCCAAAATACAGAAGCAATCTAAGAGTCCACCGGCAGATGAATGGATAAAGAAGACACATTACTCAGACATAAAAAAGAATGAAATCTGGCCATTTTTGATAATATAGATGGAACTAGAGGTTATTACATTAAGTGAAATAAATCAGAGAAAGACAAATATCATATGACTTCACTTATACATGGAATCTAAAAAATTAAACAACAAAACAAAACAGAAATAGACTCTTAATACAGAGAACAAATTGGTGGTTACCAGAGGGAAGGGAGGTAGGGGGATGAATGAAGCAGGTGAGGGGGATAAAGGAACACAAACCTCCAATTATAAAACAATTAAGTCATGGGGATGAAAGTATAGCAGGGGGAATATAGTCAATAATATTCTAATAACTTTGTGTGGTGACAGACGGTAACTACACCTATTGTGGCGAGCATTTTGTAATGCATATAATTGTGGAATCACTATGTTGTACACTTGAAACTAATATAATATTGTATGTATGTCAACTGTTATTCAATTAAAGAACAAAAAAATAATAAACATGCATTATCAAATAGTATAAAGAAAAATATAGAAAATATGGGACTAAGAAAAATGTATCTGAAATTCCCCTAAGATCAAGTCTCATCATAAGTGTCTTGTGAGGTATTTTTAAACTCCTGGTTTGAAGGTAAACACCAATAGCAAATAATATACAATGGCTGAAAGTAACATCAATCACTCTAATATCTTGAGAAACGCCCTTGAGTAATACAGGACTTGGCTGACCTGGATAAACAGTCATCCTCATGAAGGAAGGCCTGGCTAGGCATTTCAGGTGGTTTTTTAGCTCAGTATGAACCAGTGAGATGTGATTTCTGAGTGGTAAGGAGTTGTAATGGATTAATAAATGCAAGTCTCAAGAAATAGAAAAAGGTCACCCATCCTCTGCTCTGGCCTGGCCACTGATGCAGTATTGTTCCAGTTCCGAGGACTAAGGAGGTCATTGGCCATGTTAACACCAAATCTTGATCGTGGTGAAGAGAAACCACTTGTAGAGTATGTATGGTTATCTGTAAATAGTCATAGAAATTAAGACTGTCATATAAAATAGTAATACATTAGACTTTCATTTAATGTAGAGGTTTGGAAAGAGATAAATGGTGAGAGAGATTGACTCAGTGTAAAGAAGGACTTTTGAATTGAGCTACTGAAAAATAAAATGTGTTGCCTTGCACCATTGGGATTAGAACTGGGTCCCTGTGGTCTGGGACAGGAGGACAAAGTATAAGGGCCTCTTGGCCTGGCTGAGACCAGCTTCTAGTTTGGTGTGTTTATGACTTAATGCATTTCATCACTTCCCGTGAATCTTGAGGTAGGCAAGCACGCTTCAAAAATACGTGATTTGGGTGTTTGGTAAGGAATGATTTCATCCCCAATCTAATTCATTACTTCTTAACTTGAAAACACTGTGTTGCTTTTTATTTGCTCCAAGGTAAATGACACTTTGGGGTATGAATTAAGACCCAAGAGGATGTCCTAAGGAGGATGGTGGGCTTGCACAGCTCAACTGTGCAGGAGAACCCTCGTCATTCTCAGCTCCTGTCTGTACTCTAACTGCCACTTACAGACTCTGACATCATAACAGTTCCCGATTCTATCAACGGTACACGATGAATTAAAAGGCAATAGAATCCGGATACTTTTTCTGGCAAACAGTTCCATTGCAGGAAAAGTAAACAGCTCAAGAAGGACATTCCTGGACTTCCCCTACCACAACCATTCAGAAGAGAGCCCTTTGTGCCCGTGCATTAACCTGCCAGTTCCCAGTCCTAGATTCACCAGTCCACAAACATCACCCATTTCATAGCGTTTCCTTGGCTTCTTTTAATTAATTCATTAATTGTAATGTTTTAAATGGCACAGTGAATATAGCCTATAAAATAGGTACTGATACATAAATTAAGGGAAGCTAAGTCTCTAATAAAACGTCTAGAGCTGCTAAAAAGTCCCTCTGAGAACTACTTATGACAATCTTGCCACTTTTAGCTACAAATTGCTGGTGTTGAGATTATGTATTTCATGTCATTTCATTGCTCTCCCAATCTAGGGATTCCAAAGTGATTTCTTACATGGCACTAACCCCCAAATTTGCATATTTTATCAAAACATTTTCCCCAAATTTTCAACTGGTACAGAAATATTAACATGATTATGTCAGATAATGCTACCTGATTAATCTCATCTTGATATTAGATAAACTTCATGGAAGTCTATTTCCAAGGCATGTCCAGTTCTGTGACATAAAGCAAATATAATGGGTTTCCTTTGCTACATTCATCGTCCTCTGTATAAAACAGGAGGTGTCTGCCTTTAACTTAATCCTGTTCCATTTGTTTATAACTGTGACACAAGTGTTCAAAAGTTAATTTTAACTCATATTCACGCCACAATACCAGGCACGATAAGATACTTGTGAAGTCTGGCATATAAAGTTCAGAGTCTTCTAATATGCACCCCAAAAAATCAAAGTTAACATTCATGTCACATCTTTTCAGATAAAACAGCATGGCCTCCTGCTCATATTAATCTTTCTATAAAATTTGTTCCAAAGTAAATAAATACATATTCTACACCCAGAAGCTAAATATGAGCAACACTTTTGTTTAAATTCAACATAATTGTCCTCTTTTCAGAATAATCAAAATATGAACACATCCTGAGCACCCCCTGCTTTAGGGATAAAGCAAAAGATTAGGCTTTGCCCTCCCATCTCAGGGTATTTTCAGACCAGCTGGGGCATGAGGGCAACCCACGGTGAATTACTTCAAAGCAGACACGGTGAGAGCCACAGTCACACCAGCTGCGGTGGCCCAGAGAGAGCTCTCCGCCCGAGGCTGTGGAATCTGACATGGATCACAATTTCAGTCTGAGATTACCCTCGACAATCCCCAGTACTGCATTTCTCCTATGCCCAAGTCTCCAGTTGCATTCTCTCCCCTTCGCTTTCTCAGTGGACGGGGAAAATTCTTGCTACCTGGTATATAAAGATCTCCGTGTCATTTAAGCTTATGACACAACACATCTGCAAACTTAGTAAGAGTTCATTGTCCTGTTTCACATTGCACTTGCTCATGTCCAGCAGAGGGATTTGCTCACAATAGCTGGAAATAGTAAATTGGAACTCCAGCTCACGTCCATCATGCTCTCAAGCCCACGTTGGGCTGCGGGAATTCCAAATCACATATATCAAAATAGAGCGTATTTTGCTATAGTTACCAGTGATTCTATACTTTAAATTTTATACTTAAGAAACAGCAGGGAAATAAATAAGTCCTAGCCTTTTCCAGAGAAGTAAGGTAGGACATGAAGTTTAACTATCTCATTTTGAGCTTTGTTTATGACATAAATGCTCTTTCTGATTAGCCGCCTTGTGAAATCAGTTACTTAAACACTTTTAAGCCAGTTTTGAAAGTATGGAAACAAACGAGGAATAAAATAAAATTTGGTTCTTTCCTTATTTTGCCTTGGAGGTCAGTCTATGAATTTTGTTCAAATAATAAAATCTCTCTGCAAGATGCTGAAAATCACCAAGAAGTGCCTGCCACGAATGATGTAAGCTGCTTCACCATCAGGACTGTTCAGGTTTCTCAGGGTGTGTACAGGCTTAAAGTGTGAGCATGTAGTCCATTGAAAGGTAAAAGGGTTGAATATTAGTCAGGAAGCCACCACCTGTAGATGACCTTCTATCTGTGTGCACAGACAGGGTTTCACACCAGTGAGATGGGTGGCCCACACTCACCATACCAAAGTGGGCCTTTTGTTTCAAGTCACAGAATTACAATGCTCGAGGCAGAAGTCACCAGGCTCATCTCCCCGGGGCCCACATTTTTCCTCTCTCAAATGAGGTTAGACAATCTCTGCTGCTCTTCCCAAGGTCATTTTGAGACTGAACGTCACAGACGGAAAGTGTGGTGAGACATCAGGCTGCCGCACAAATGCAAAATCAGACGCCAACTCCTATTGCTTCGTTCTGAGACGCCGAGAGGGAGGTGAGATTGTCAGACGCAGGCTTGCATCTACATTTACTGCCCTCAAATGAGCAGCGTTTCTTTCTGGTATTGTCTTGAGGGCCACCCAGTCACCTAAGGGGCCCAGTGTATTGTCAAAGTCTCCTTGTCTCGCCTATCGGGTCCTCACAATTCCTCTGAGATACCTTTACAAGGGCATCTTGCACTTGATGGAAGTTCGTTCAAACTCCCACAGTTTCTGGGAAATGACTACTATCAAATGAGGTTTACTTATATTCCGATAAATAGGCAGAAGGACACACAGCGTGAAAAGCAAACACGCAGCAGTCAGGGGACTGAGTGCTCACGGGGACACCAGCTCCCCCCCACGGGCCCCTGACGCTACTCAGTAAGGATCACTTCCTGCGGCGAGTAACTTGCAGGTTCCTGAGACCCGCTCGGTCAGACGTGAGGAGCCGGTCAGTGCACCCAAAGCTCAGGCCTGTCTCCGCTCTCGCTCTCCACAAGCCGCCACTACCTTCGTGCTTTTATCAGCCTTTTATTGGCCCCTCCCTCGTGCTGTCTGCTGAGGGCCTCCCCTGCCTTCTGTGCCCCTCCCCCCACCCCATGGCCTCCCAGAAGGACACACTCCTTTGCTATTCTTGACCACCAGGATGTGTCCACCTTGTCATCTCTAGCTCCGTGCCACCACCTGCCTGCATGTGGCATTTGGCTTCTCTGCCAGGTGAAGGGCTGCTTTGAGCTCACTGGCCAGGAAGGATGCGGTCAGCTTGGCGCACGCTGCCGAAGTCAGGTTAGATGGGAGTCTGTCTTCTTCAGAGGCTTACCCTCACTGCTGAGAGGATGTAGTCTTAAAATAACAGCTCTGTTTCTACTCGACTTAACACAGACGTGTGTATGATAGATTGTATTATTGTGCACGTGCAAAGTAGGTAAGAAGAACCAAGGAGCCACACAGTGTGTAGGTCAGAGTTCCAGGGTCACAAAGCCAAGGGTGACTCGCCCCATCACGAGGGCCATGCCCCGGAGCACCCCAGGCGGTGGGAGGAGAGGCATCCCAGGTGGTGGGGGGAGAGACAGCAGGACCTCAGGGGCTCCAGCAGCATCTGTGCCCTGAAGCACTCCCGTCAGTACCCGGACCATTTTACAGAACTGGAAAACACTACCACTGTGGGGAAAATATCCCGAGGACACATTGTTTTTCCTGGGGAAAAGAACTGCTTTCAAGAGTGAGATGGAAATCTTCAAAGTTTTGCATCTGTGACAAGTACAGATGGCATTATAAGAAGGAAAATAAATGGCTACCCCGAGGACAGTGCAAAAGCCATGTCAGCAAAGACTCGAAGGAATGAATGCGGGTGACATGCTTGAGAAGACAGGGCATGGAGAAGGGTGGCACGTGCTCCCGGGTTCCAGGTCAGAAGGATGTTTGCGCCAGTGCCCTGGGCTGCTGGTTCGTCTCTCAGAGCCTGTGGGAGGGAGGTGGGGACATCCTGCGGTTAGAGCCACCCAGCCCCGAGAACCAGCTCCCATCGGGTGGAGGGCAGCCCAGGACGTCCCTTGCTGAGCTGAGCCCACCATACAGTGTTTCACGGAGCAGCCCGCTACTGAACACACACAAGCTGACGTCTCCCTTTGGGAAAAATCCTCCACTGCACTTGAAACCGAACGAGATTGCAGAGAAGTGCCGGTGTGTTCCCAGAAACAACACAGACGGGCAAGCCTATAGAGAATAACCTGGAAATGCTGCCTCAAGTCCACAGACGGTCCCAACACAATGGGTTCTTGCATGGGAACAGGAGCAGAGAGCTGATTGGCGGCAGCTGTGTTCCCTTGTCCCCCACCCCCCGTCACATCACCTCTGGCCTGAATCTGTGCCCTGGAAGGAAGGTTTCCCAGCTGCTGCAATGTCTACATGGACCCTGCCACACAGGGGCACAGGGCTGACTTCAGACAGAGGCACCGACCCCAGGAGCTTAATGACTAACACAGGGGAGAGTTCGCAAGAATTGACACGACTGTCCTCCTCAGAAGCACAAACTACTGTTGAAGCGAAATCTCACTGAACGTCGTGTCATGGTTCTTACTCAGGAGCTGACATCAGAGGTCAGCGTGCAGAGCCTGCCAGAGGAAGAGACAGCCCCCTAGCGAACAGGGTGGAGCCCAGGCTTTCTGAAGGCAAGGGCCCTCACAGGAGCCCAGGGACTGTTTTTTAAAGACAACTCAAGTTGTCCATTCCTCTCCCTTCCTGTCCCTGAAAAGACTTCAGGGTCTGGGGAGGAATCAGGACAAGAAAGCTGACCCTCCGCTGACAGGTGGCCGGGAGTGTCTTGGGAGAGCCCCAGCTCACCGGTTCTGTTTTGAAGGCTGAAGCTGCAGAGGAACCCTCAAGAATCCAGGATGTCTCTAGGAATTTGGAGAGAGTGCACAGAAGAAAGAAGGCCAGAAGATCAAAACTTATGAAAGAAATGAATAAACCATTTGCTTTCTTGTCCAATCACTTGACTGATTCACTGCAAGGAAAATATCCTAGTATGTTTGTTTACTTGATGAAACATAACTTGAATAATCCATGCTTCCAAAGAAAAACAAAGACATTTTATTTTGTCCTGCTGCTTTTCGTTCTCTACTGCTGAAACGACCAAAATTCAAAGTTGCTTTGTCAGTTTGCAAAAATGAGATGAGAGGGTAGGAAAAACAGAAAGGGATTTAAATATTTATCTTTTCCTCCGACAGTCAGCCAGGTCTTGGTGTTTAGCAGAAAACTAGGCAAAAATCTAACAGCGTGAGGAATACCCAGCCCCCCCGCCCCCCACCAGAGGCTATAATACAGCTGATCGGGGCGGGGAGCAGGGATCTGCTGGTGTGCGATGGTCCCGATGCCCCGCACCGGCAGGAGTTTGTCCCCCCCAGAGCCCCTGCAGCCCAGCAGCACGGCTGGCACTCTGCACCCGCCCTCCCATCACAGCCCCCCCAGCCCCCCAGGTGATTAAGCTGTTCCTTCGTGCCCCTGCACAGCAGCTCCTGATGCAGAATAAGAAACGTGCGATCTTCACCCCAGGGCAGGGAGGGAAGGCCCAAGTGTTGGCCGCTTCATTACACTGGACTTACCCCACCCTTCAGGAGGGCCTTGGGGTGCCTGGCGCCGACCCACCACAGAGAGGAGTTTTCCTGCTCCCACTGGGAGCTTGCCAGAAATAATACCCATTTTGAGAAGCATGATGAAGACAAAGGATCTGTTTGTAATTCCAGTATGCCAGTTCTCACCATGCAAAGAAAACCGCCCCTCACGATGGTAACACAGTGGCGGAGAGCATTGCAACAGGTGGGAGTCAAAAGGGGGGATAATGGAGTGACAACTCTTCCAGGCAAAAAGGTGTTCTTAGGCCATTCAAAGTGCAGGCAAGATACACAAAGGTGTAAAACAGCCTGGAACGGACAGTAGAGAGGCCCCATGCCCCGCCCAAGGGCAGGGACATCCCCAAGTGACATTTAAAGGGCTTCGGGAGTCAGATACAACAGGGGTCCATGGGGTGCGAGTCAGCCCCGGAGGCTCTGCTTTATTGGCTAATTTATATTATCTACCAGTTATATACATTTAATATAAGAGAGGAAGAATTGTAATTAGGAATGGAGCTAATTAAGGAGTAATTAGGGAAAAAATAGATATACTTCAAGCATTCCAGTGAAAATTCAATGTCAGTGAAACTGAATATCCACCTTGTTCAGATGGAAAAATCCCAAAAATACAGCACAGTTTTTAAAATCCGGATTTTTTCCTCTAATTTACAAACAGGAAGAGATAAAGAAAACATCACAATATTTAGGTAAGTTCCTTGAAGTAATGTCAGAGAGAGTTGGTCTTCTATGTTAAAAAAAAAAAGGGTTGTGTTGGGAGACGCTTAAAGAGACACAAACCTAATAATAAGCTAATAGATAATCACCACCTGCTCCTGTGGCTGGGAGCGGCGACCCAGCTCTCAGCTACCCTGGGACCTCAGGTGGGCGACCTGGGGCCCAGCCACGTGGGTCCGAAGTCAGTCAGAGCTTTGGATTAATGGAGTCACAGTCTTAACAAACCTTTGACTAAGACGTTTCCAAGTCGTATGCTTGGGGAGGAGTACTGGAGCGATTTCTTCAGAGGTGAGACTTCTCAAAAATGATAATGGGCTGAGCAAGTACTGACAGTCTTATATCTGTCCTCAAATATCCATACCTGGTGTGGATTGCTAGGCAGAAAAAAAAAAACCCAGGTTCTTTTAAAGGGTCAACCAGATTCGCTCCAGGCTTCTGGTGACATCACAAGCCAGGAGACATGGGGCGATTTCTGTTCTTTGTGGCAGAAGAGTCGCCCGTACAGCCGAGCCATCTTTTGAAGGTGACGAATCGAGGACTTTATGTATATATATGTATCGTTCCCTATACTCACATATATATAGCGCACTAAGCCGAGTCCGTGGGCAGGGCTCAAAGGAGCTACTCGTCATCTTCACGTAAGTTGGAGCTGCAGAAAATTCAGCATCTTACGTTACATTTTTACCAGGTACCGAGAGTCAAGGTAAAAAGCAGCCAATAAAGATATCTCTGTATTTTTGATAAAACTGCTATTGAACATGTGCCCATGGCTTTTAGACCCCTTTAGGTGAAAACTGACCTGTTTGGTTTTCATTCTGGCAGAGTATTAGTTTTCTTTATTCAGAAAGGTAGGTTATGCTCCTTTATTAGACGATCACAGCTGCACACGGGGCCGCTGCAGGACGGCCACGTAGGGAGAACCTTTCATTCTGGGTGAATTGAGCCCTCCTGCTCTCTCTTGCTGCGGCCTTAGGACACAGGGAGGTGAGTCGTTTACTCAGCCGTAGCACATCAGCTGGGCTTTTTGACAATAGCTACTGTACCTCTTCTATTACTTTGCACTTTTTGCCACTGCTTTTACTATATAGATTTTCACGGTTCAGGCCAACTTCAAATGATATCTTGGCAGTCGTCTACGTTTTGATAACTGTCTTACAGGAGCCTGTTGGTGTCTTAGCTCTCAGACCCTGGTTCTCAGTGACAGTTCTCTACGATGCCAATTGCCTGTCTGGATAGCTACCTACCACCTGCTCCAAATCCCAAGGTTCTCATTGCCAGCAAAGGCTGTGTTGTTCCAGAAACGGCATGCCCTCGCATGCCCAGCTCTGTCAGTTGGCCCTCCAGATGCACGGATTTCTTTCCTGCTGCAACTACCCTATAAGCCCTGTTCTCACCCCACTGAAATCCCCCATGAGCTTGCCCCATCAAAGCCTGAGAGGTCACACATGATCAAGCCTGAAGCTATCATGTCAAGCCTCTTCCTTAAAGACTATCCAAGATGGTGATTTGTTTTCTTGCAAATAAATTTTAGGTTAGAAACAGCCTCCTTGGGTTGGAAAAAGAGGAAAGCCTCTTCCTATTTTTCCAGTTGCACTTGTGTGAACTTACAGTTAATCTGGTACTGTTTTCAATGCTGTTGTGGTTGAGCTCCCTGGTCCTTTTCCATTAAATAGACACTTCTCCTAATGAGCTAGCTTCCACAGCATGGGAGGTGCTGTCAGGATAAATGGCAATGTCTGTAAAGTGCTCAGAGTTCTCTGGATAAAAGGCTCAGTAGCAGAATAGAGCGTCAGCACACTATTATTCTCATGAAGAGTGGGTGGAATTGCAAAGAGAAATCATGTCAGAGATGTAAGGAAACTTGAAAGTCTGAGACTTTAAAAGGCTGGGATTATTAAAACACCCAGTTGTTTGACAGGAGAAAATTAAACTGTTCTCCTGTCTCAAGAAATATAATGCCACTTTCTCCTTACTTACTGTACCCCACAATCTCTTCTTCTGCACCAAGCCTTCACTGAAGTCAGGAAAGCTCCATATATGAAAAAGCATTGTATAGGTACACCATAAAACAACAATCTGGTCCAGGAGGAAAAACCCTCTGCCTTTCTGCCAACAGCAGAACCTGTGTCATGCTTCCATATAGGATCCAAAATGCAACATTCAAGTGCCCAGGAAATTGCCAACTCCTGTTCACAGACATAGCATGAGGCTTTGGGTCCTTGCCAGTTGGAAAGATGAGCTGGGATATCTATCAGCTTAGAAACAAGACTCTTTAAAGGACATCCACATGGAGAGAGGAAACTAGAAGGATCTGTCTACTAGGAAAGAGGGTCTACAAAGAGTATCTCTCTCCCTGGTCTCTTGGGAAAAAGAATTTCTTGAGAAATAAAAATGTGCTACTTGAACCTAGCATGGATTTGAATCTAAAATTATACTATGTCTGTGAGGTGTGGGAATCCACGTTCTGGGGAAAAGGGCCTGAGGCTGGGTCAGAGGAAGCTACGCTCCTGGGCCATCTGCTGGAAAGAAGAGCAAGTCCACCTGGAGGGACACTGCCACCACCCAAGCTGTGCTTGACTCCGCAGACAAAGACATCAAAGGGAAAACGACAAAGTACACGCAGGAGAGACTCTACGCACAACACACATAAAGATTAGCATGCCCCAAACTGCAGAAACTAGAGGAAGAAAAAAGCTATAGGCCTATTTGAGATAAAGCAGAAAAGATTTCAGAACCACAATCAAAGAACAAAATATTATGAAGAAAGGGTCAGGCATATTTGAAAAGAACCAAACAATAGCTTCCAGAGATAAAAATATAGATCATTGAAGACAAAAAAAAAAGAGAGAGAGAGAGAGAAAGAAACAGCGTATCAGATGAAGTAAATGGGAGAGGGCTGGTGGGCCAGAAGGCAGAATGGGGCGTTACCTAGACCCCAGCTGGGCTCCAGAGGCAGATAGGGAAGGAGTGTGGTGCACAGAGGGAGAGCCCCCGGCAGACCCTCAACTGGAACACAGCCAGAGAAAACAGAATGGCAGAGAAGATGTTTTCAGAGATAATGAAGAGAATTTTCAAGATTGCCGACAGAGAGGAACCCTCAGACTGGTGAAGATGTGTGTTCTAAGCAGGATAAATAGCCACACACTTGGATTCAGTATTACTCAGGATTTACTGGAGAAGTACAACCAACAAGCGCTAAATATATATATATATATATATATATATATATATATATTCAGCAAAAGCCATGTCTTAGCTGAAGCATGAAGGCTGGAATCTGCTGAAGAACCAGGAGCTACTGCTCAGCTGCCTGGCAGGAGAAGCCTCTGTCGCTCGGAGAGTCAGTCTTTTGTTCAAGCCTTCAGCGGACTGCATGAGGAGGCCCACCCACACCTTACAGGGCAATCGGACTTCCTCGGTTTACTGATTCAAATGCTCATCGCATCCCCAGATGCCCTCCCAGGCACACCTGGAATAATGCTGGTTGACTACCTGGGGACCCCAAGGCCCAGCTCAGTACACACATTACAGTTACTATCACAGACTCCTGATTCATGAAATGACAGGACACCAAAGTAATGATTTAAAATAACCAGAGAAGAAAGATATTTAGTCTATGAAGGAATGAAATTTGGGCCTACAGGGACATCTTCACAGATCAAAAATACTTGAATAATATTTACAAAGTGCTGAGGAAAAAAGAAGTTCTAACATGGAAGTTTTTACTTGATCTATTACTCAAGAGAAAGGACCAAAGACTATTACAGGGAAACAAGGACTGGGAGGAGAATTCTCAGGAGCTGGAAAGGGCACAGAAGGGGGTGCCTGGAGTTACAGCGGGAGGCGTGTGAGCAAATCTAAGCAGAACAGCAAACCCGCCACACGCCTGAGAGACAATCACCGAAACAGTTATTCTCCCAGTTTTACTATTGTTGTGTTATTATTATATTATTGCTGATTGGTTCAAACAAAACCAAGGTAGCATTCTATATTTATTAGATGGGTAAACATTCAAAAGAGTGACAAATCCAAATGCTGACGAAGATCTAGGTCATCAGATGCTGGTGGGGGCAGTTTGAATTGATACAATTCATTCTGAGTGATTTGGTAAATAGCAAAGATAAATATAAGCACATCCTATGCCCAGGAGTTCCAGTCCTTAGATGGTGAATTTTTTTTAAAAGGATGTCATCTTATGACAGTTGAAAGTTTGAACAGCAATATTACATATTATACAGGGACATATACACCTGGACGGTGAAAGTTCTAAAATGTGCATGGGAATAAGAGCTGCGCACTTCAGGGGAATGGTTTCCCATGGAGAGCAAGGGAAGGAAAGGGTGTTGATTACGGCTACACGGCAAGGTTTATTTATATCTTTGATGCTTTACTTTCTGAAACGATTCTGCAAAGCTTGACTTCTAAATTTATAAGATCATAAACCATAGACAAGGGGGTTTTCCCTGAGATTTTATTTCAGTTATTCTGATATTTCATTTGCAAGAATGACATATTGAGACTGTAAATGCACAATGCAATTAGGTGTTGGCAATGAGGTGTGAAAAAGCTGCAGGGTTTAAACTAAGTCACATATGTTATGGTACAAGTCATGACAATCATCACAGTCACTGCCATTTATTTGATGCTCGGCTCCTCTGTATACATTATTTAATTAGTACACTTGTAAGTATCATTTATTTCAGTTTAGGGAAGATAAAACTGATGCTCAGAGAATTAAGTGATAAAACCTAAATTTAAACCATCATGTCTGCTTTCAAATTCCCTACTGACTTCTGCTACTCCATCTCCCCCACCTCCTAATTAAAAACTGGCCCCCTTGCAGAAGGTTGGCCTCTGTCTCTGTTCCTGGTCCTGTCCACGTCTAATGCCACGTAAGCGTCAGGTGGCAAGCACACAGATGAGGCTCTAGTATCATGAAGAATGACGCAACTTGCCAGTGAGTGGTGGCGTCCTGATCCAAACCCAGGCCATCTGAGCCCAAAACCACCTGCCCACCTACTAGTTACATCTCTAGGGCCAAGTGAGGGGTCTTCACACAGCAACAAGACTTCAACTGGCCTGACTGCTGGCTGTTATTTTTAAACGTACTTAGGAGCCACTGGAATCAAGTGTGCATCTGACAGTGACGGCCACCGCAGAGTTAAATCTAGATTTAAACCTCAGGCTTGCTGGCCTGTGGTCAGATCAGCAGGACTGTATTACAACAGGTCCTCTTGTGCAGGCGACTGGCCCTAGCTACCCTACGGCCCCCTCTGCCTGCCCTTCTTATCTGTGTGTCCCACCTCCTGACACACTCACCCTGACCTATTGCGGAAGTACAGCTCTGCCTCCTAGTTCATGGATAAAAACTGAAACTCAGCTACCACCTGCTTGTGTTAATTGAGAACAAATTAGATAATTTGCTGTGAGTATCCAGCACTTGTAGAGAGGTGTTCAATTAATGCCTGCCCTGAAGTCCCCTTGTCTTTTTATAGAGAGGAACAGTGTTGCTAGTTAATTGTTTCAGAGTCTGGAGAAAAGCCTGCATCTTAGCTGGCATTCATTATTATGGAATGAGTTCCAATTCATTCATTTAATAAATAATGTGTTTCTGTTATGTGCTAGTTACTCTTAGAGGCATGCAGGAAAAACTTCCTTTTACTCTAGTGGACCTACTGTATAAATGTTCCCAGATGTGTAGCTTTTTGAAACTTCGTTATTCTGCGATAATTTTAGACTTACAGAAGAGTTGCAAAAATAATGTGAAGTGTTCCCGGCACTATCAGCTGTGTCCTGCACTGTTGACATCACAGAGCCACAGCACACTGATCAAATTAATTAGCATTAGTACAATGCTAATAACTCAACTATTGGCTATTCGGATGCCACATCTCTGAAATTCTACTTTGAGGGCTGTGTTGAAAGTATTTCTTAGGCTTGTCTTCTTTATTTACCGCATGTCTACACTGGGTAGAACTGAAGAACGCGCACCAGACCAGGTTTCAGTTCCCATGTAACTGAAAATGGTGTTTGTGAGGCTTCCTCTCTTACTCCATGAACTGGATCGACGTCAACGTACTTATGCAGGTAGCCAGAGATGTACACTCTGCAGACCGTCACTGATTCGTCCAGTTTACACCCCTTCCCCTCGAGATAACACAGTAAACAACTAATGCCTTAGCACAGAGTCACTGATTAAACTGGTGTTAATCACAGAGCTAATAAGTGAAAAATCAGCTTTCAAGTCGAGATGTTCTGACTCCTTGTTTAATCTTCAACCAGAATGTTAGTAAATGGCATTATTCTTGTTTCGAGATAAAAAATGAAGGTTGCCTGTGATCACACCCTTTTTGCTTTTATTTAAATGAGTATTCCATCTAGGACGTAGACAAAGTGAATGGTTGGTATTGGCTACATTGATTCACACATATGGGATGTCCAGCAAATGGGACGCATGGGAAACATGTAACCAAAGAGTAAAGTGTGACTTTTGACAGTGATTTCTCCCCTCCAATATTGTCTTCAGGGTAAAATTGAAAGTTCAGGGTAATCCTTTGGGGTGTTTTTTACAATGATTTTAAAGCCTCTCTGGGAAAATGGCAGAAATAACATAAGATGTTACACCCATTACATATTTCTGAAATAACCCATGTTTGAGTACTAACGTCTACAGGACAAAGAATCCTAAATTTGTCCACTTATGGATCAAACAGTTGAAGGCAGAAAGTTGCATTTCCGTGTCTATAATAAAGAATAATTAAGAATATAATAATTTAGAATCACAGTAAACACTGAGCTAGTTTATTTTTAAAACATTCAGGCATATTGGTAGTTTCCTTAATTTTAATTTTAGCCCTCCTAGTATTTCACCGAGTTGATCATCATTTGTTTAAGACTTCCATATACTTACTTTTAAATTGTTTTGTAGTTTATAGTATTTGTGATACAAATATTAATATCTCTTTTGAGACAAGGTCTTATATACATTTATGAAATAAAAAAGTACTAAAACCTAAATTTTTTCGAAGTTTTAAAATAAACTTTATTTCCTAAATTTGAACTAACAATTCACTGTTAGTCATTTTCTTGTGTGGTGTGGATATGTTCCATGGGAGAGATGTCAGTTTGTTGCAAGATACTGCTTCAGGTCCTTGGAGATGTTATATGAGATATAGTAGATGCACCATATTATCTTTAAAAAAAAATCCTGAATTCTGAAACACATCTGGCCCAAGGTTTAGACAAGGGATTGTGGACCAGCCTTACCCTTTTAATATTTTGAGTATTTATTTTTGAAAAGTTTCTACAAGTGAGATTCCTGGCCAAAAGGGTATAAATATTTTTATTTTAAAGTGTTATTCTGAGTTACAATATTATTAGTAATTTTTCAAGGTACCTATTTCCTTGAAACCATTGTGATACTCAATTTTGCTTTTAAAATATCTTGCTGGTTTTAACAGGATTAAAATGGTAGCCCATTGGTGTTCTAATTTCCTTTTATTTAGATACCAGCTAATTTACTTATTTCTCCAAATTATTAGTAAATAAAAATAGTATCTTGAAATCAGGCACTCAGATTTGTGAAAAAGCTCATGTCACAGTTTTTATAATATAAAGTGTCTTTGAATTTTCTTTATACTATTACACATAGTCTTTAATTATTTTTAGCTTGTGTGATGTGCTATATATACTAACCTTTGCCCATCACATTAATCACAAATATATTTCCAGGATTTTTATACTTTTGGTTGTATTGGTACTAAATCCAAGTCTTTCAGCTTTTACTTTGTAACTCCTTAAACTGCTTCAATTATTGGAAAATTATCAGTATGAATAGTTACTAATATCCTTTCAAAACTAATTAGAATAATATCTTTACTAGTTTCTTGACTTAAATTCCTGACTCAGATGAGATCAGAAAATTTAGTTCATTCCCAGTAAATCACTACTTCACCATAAATTCATTTAAGTCATAATATAACATTTAGTCAGATAATGTCAAAACTCAAACTTATTGACTACCACCAACACCAATCTTTTCTTTTTCTAATTCCTTTTCTAAAGACAAAGTTGAGGGTATTTTGTGAGGTCTTATTGCAGGCAATCCTCTTTGCAATCTCGTCTGCACAGTCTAGCACAAAAACAGGGACAGTTGCTCTTATGTAATGCTTCCTGACTTAGTGATTGCCGCGTGCCCCTCGGCTCCAAGGAGTAGGAAAGAGCCATGAAAACTGACCCTTGCACTCATCTGCTTTATAAGTTGCTTAGGAAGCCAGGAAACATTGGAAGTCAGGCCAGGCAGTCGTCGGCACCTGATGAGTGATCCAGACACCGACTGTCTTACTGAGACGGAAAAGAGCAGGGCGGACCCGCTCAGGAGGCGACCACCTAAGATTCATTCTCTAAACACTGATTTTTAAACACGATATCTTAAAACATCCAGTAAAACAGGCCGTGATAAATTAATAGAAGAAGAAACTGGGGCCTTGGGAAGTAAATTTAAGAACATTAAATTAAAGCCAGGGCCTACAACACAAAATTATTTGTTATACTTTCTAGGAAAGTGGCTGGAGGACCAGCACTCATTTGAGGTCATGAGAGAAATACATGCTGAACTCAGTGTGCACATGATCAAAGGAAGATCATGCAGAAAAATACAGATGGGCCTGACCGTGTTCAAAACTCAGACCTAGTCTCAGTAACGTCCCTAAAAAACACAAGATAACAATCATCCTTTCCAAGAAAGTCGATCGTGCAACTCAAGAGTGCAATCCATAGGAGAAATTTCAGGATCAGAGTTATGTGGGGCCCAGAAAGCCAAATTTCTGACCATTTAGCTTGATTGTGGGACAATATTTGGAATAGTTATTGTGTTGAGAGTAACTGTGCCTACGAACCAAAGCTGATCATGACTTCTTGAAGGGGTTACTAAAAATGGGATGTTCTAAGTTTTTTTTTTAAATGAGCAGTAAATAAAATTCGCTGAATACTTTAGTGTTTTATTCCTTTAACAGACTGATGGTAGATTAGGTCGACAACCAGTCTAATGGGAAACTGTCCATGCAACTTGGTCACATTGTTAAAATATTCAGCCAGATTCAATTTGCTAATTTCTCTAGAATTGCTGCTTATATATCACAAGAGGGATTGGCTTATCACTTACTTTTTTCCCTATCTGTGTCTGGCATTTACTATCAGAAAGGTCACATACGTGTCCTTTAGCATGACCAGTATTCATAGTACCAAGGACAAGCAAAAGAAATCATTTGAATGATTGGAAAGGAAGACATAAAATTGTCATGTTTACAGATAGCATTACTAACTACACAGAACCCAAGGCAACATAAAGACAGATTGTTAGAATGAATTCAAGTTTGTTGGGCGAAAGACCAGCTGTCTCCCTACAGCTAGGAACACTAAGTAACAACTATTTAGAAGACCTGGTTTAAATAAATGCAGTTTTAATGGCAACCACAACTGCAGAGTGACCAGTACTAAAGCTAATAAAAGGTGTTCACTAAACATAAATTTATAATCATATCAGTGAAAACCATTTTAGGAGGTCTAAATATATGGGGGGATATCATAATCATGCAATGAGAAGGATCATTATTACGAAGACATAGGTTTTCCCCAAGTTAATCTGGCAGTTCTATAGTATTCCCGCCCACTCCTCGACAGGGTCTTTCTAGAAGATGACCCTGCAATTACTGGGGAAGAGCAAAGAGCCAAAAATAGGGAGATCATTTTGAAGAGGAAAAATGATACCCCTTGAAGGGTATCAAGGCTTATTTCCATCTATGGTGAACGAGAAAATTAAGTAATTGTGCAGAAATGAAACGTCGATCAATGGAAAAAGAACGAGACCTAGAAAGAGAATCATACTTACGTCAATGGGAATGGAAATATGACAAATGTACAAACATTTAAAAATAATCAGTGCATGGACAATTTGTTTTTCATATTGAATGAAATAATAAAACTGGCTCCTGACCTTGTCCCATTTACAAAAATCAGTTCAGGTTGGAAAAAACCCTTAGCATAAAAAGAAAACTTTGAAACACTTAGAGGAAAATTTGTAAAAGTATCTCTAGGTTCTAGGAGAACAAGTCATAAAATTAATTCTTGACAAAAGTGAGAACTTTAAGAACTTCTGTTCATCAGAAGGAACAATAAAAGAAAACATGACATAAATAGCAAGAAGATGCTTATGAGTGTAAATATAAATAGTAAAGGACAAGCATCCAGAATATTGGCCACAGATGAATTTGGGAAAACATAAAAAACCCAATGGAAAATGAGCAAAAGAAATGAAAAAAAGAAATAATAAACATGGAAAAAAATGCCTACATCCATTAGTAGTAAAAAGATCACAATTAAGACCACTATGTCCTGTTTCTTATGAAGCAGATTGGTGAACAACTAAAATATCCAAGTGCTTAGGGAGAATGTGGATCCATCTCTAAAAGGTTTAATGACTTTGGAAGGCAATTTGACCACAGCCAGTAAGGTCGATGCTACGTGTATTCTATGACCCAATAATGACACTTCTAGCTAACCTAGCCTCAGAAAATTCTCACATACACACCCAAGGAGACGCGTACCCAAACCAGAAGAATTTTATAATAAAAAACAAAACAAGGAGCAACTTAAATGTTCTTTAAAAGGAGACAAATCGAAGCCTATCTGGAGACAATCTCATAACATTGGAAGGACAGGCATATGGCTTGGTGCTTTAGAATGACATATGAGAGCAAGGTGCAGAAGAGTACATGTAAAAGCTTTTATATATAGTTTTTAACTTTGCAAAGTAATGCCAACTAGGGTTGAGATGTATATTCATATGCTTTAAATGTATAAAAACAGGCCGGAGAGTGATGAACTTAGGACAGTGCTTACCAACATGGTGTGGAAGAAAAGCAGGGACACTGGGGAAGAGATGGTGGGGTTGATTTGCAAATTTTTAAATATCTCACATTGGTGTGCAATTACCTGTTGTTCATTTTACTCTTCTCAGAAACACCTTTTTACATGCCTGAAATAGCAGTCAGGATTCGTGATGGGGACATCCATGTATGTGTGTATGGGTGTGTATTTGTGTCAGCCCCCACCCCCAGGGATTCTGTAAGTAGAGTCCAGGAATTTACACTCTTAATAAGCATCCCAGGAGCCAGAGCAAAGGACAACTTGAAAGTAACAAATCCCGCACATGTCCTTAAACACTGTTTTACCTGAAAAGAGAACATTAATACCGAAGAGATATAAGTGGCATAACAAAAAAGACATACATGGTAATATGCTTGTGGGTCAAGGGTGGGATGGCTTTAGGCTTTATGGGATATATTTACTCATTCATTCAAGACTCTGTCACGGATTATTTTAGTGCCAGGCATTACGCAGAATTCTGGGGATAGAGCATTGAAGTCTCTGCCCACTGCAGTTTACGTCCTCACATGAACACAACCACGTAGGACAGCGGGGAGCTTGCTGCTTCAGACACCACCACCGGAGGAGCCTTTTCCTAGTGAAACAAGTGCATTTCTTCATTCCTTCAGCAAACATTCATTAAGCAAAGAGCGTGTGTCGGGAGTGCCAGGCTCAGCGGAAGCAATGCCACAGGTCCCGGCGCCCCTGTTCACAGGGACGCGGACACAGGACAGGAAGTGTAACAGCCCATCAGGGCAGGCGAGTCAGCAAGCTAACTGTAGATCAGCAAAGCTCTCCCACTTTGCCTCTATCTGAAGGGAGAAAATTTAGGTGCTTGCCAAGTTATCCTCTATTTGATTGCCATCTTTCAAAATAGGGATATATATATATATATTAGTAATAAATTTCAGGAAGTGGTAAGTCCAACATATCTGTACCATTTACTATTAACTCTCTGAAAACCCTGTATGGTTCTGGGATATATGAACAAGCTGCCTGCAAGAATTTTACTTTCGAAAATAAAGTGCTTCTCCAAAAACTGTTTAGGTATTAAGTGCAAAAAAACAAGGTTTTTACCTTATTACAAATCTTTCTCCAAACATTCTATTTTCTTCTCAATGAGAATATGGTACATATTAACTTTATAGAACTTAGAAAATTCATAACATTTTAAAGAAAAAAGAAATCACCACAAAAGTATAACCCCAGAAAATGGATGACTCTTTGGCATGTTTCTTCAGTATCCTTTGCTTTAGAATAAATAATAATTTTTCAAAAATTATTTCTATCTAATCAAATTTTTAAATGAGGGACATTTAAAAATTAATATCATTTTTCAATATGAAAGAAACATAGGCTTTCAATTCACAGTTGGGTGTTCCTGGGAGGCCAGCAGAGAGCCTCCAGGTGGATAGAGGGAAGGAGAAGTGGGGGGGTATTAGAAGTTCGGCAGACCAGCCCCTCTCATCCCCTCCTGATCTTCCCACACAAGAGAAAAGAGCTCGTGTGGCCTGGCACGCATCCCAGGGCAGAAGCGTGGAGGACATTTCTCCAAGGGGACCAACCCCCAGGGGTCTGGCAGGCCTGCAGGCGTGTCCCAGTGCGCCAGCGTCAGTCCCTCGCCTGCTGGCCCTTCAGCCGCCAGGTCAGCCTCAGTGGCAGCCCCTGCCCGCCCCCACCCACCTTCCGGGGAACCGTGCTGCTCACAGAGAGACTGCCAGGCAAACAGACTTACTAACCTGGTACTACTGAACCCCTGCCAGACACCCAGAAAAAATATTCTAGTCCCTCTCTCTTATATAAGAATATTTTGCCTCCAAAAAGGCCCTTTAGCATTTAATTATCAATTTCATGTTTTTATTATTTATGCCCACTAGGTTGCTGAGAACACACGCATGCTGAGAAGACTCCAGCCCTGCCAACAGATACACACACCATCAGAATATATTCAGTGTTAAGCTGCTTAAGGCCTTGGGGGGTGTGAGTGTATTTTGTAGCATGGTTTATAACAGCCGAATGTGAGCTCAGGCGAGCTTCTCCCAGCCCTGGACCTGCGGGGTTTGCAGATTTCCCCTGTCCGGTATTTTCTTTCCAATGTACTTCAGAGTGGCTGGTTCCGCTAACACCACCACAGTTACTTCAACGTGAAGGACATGATAGAAATACTGGTTTTCCTGTCTGTGCCAGAACAGCAGTTAAGTGTGTGGGCTGTAGAACTGCACAGCAGCACCTCTCCAGCAGTTCTCCCTGGGAGGGTGAGGGGCCGGCACCGGGAACGGCGCACGCTACTTGGCAGAAAAGAGGCCTAGAGAATTCACACGGTGCACAGAGGCTCAAGAAGCCCGGTGTTGAAATCTAGCAGCCGCTTCACTTTTGAGAAGGGAGTGTGTGTCTGCATGTGTCTGTGTGTCTGATTGCAGCCGCCCGTGAAGAGGCACTGCGACTAGGAAACAGAATTCCCTTTTCCCTTATCCTGAGGGAGCAGCTGGAGAGGCAGTGGAGTGTGGCTGAATTCCTGGATCTGGCTGTATGCCATCTCCAGTGCGTGGTCTGGGCAAGCTACTTAACCCGTCTCTGCCTCAGGTCCTCATACGTGAAGTGAGGAAATACTCATAAAGCTGCAAGAGGATTAAATGAGTTAATGCATGTTGGAGTTAATACACGAGGCATGAATTTGGCACAAGTGCTCCATAAAGACACAGTTATTATCACCCTCACCACCATTGTCATCCATGGACTATTCTTCAGAGGAAGTCATTAGTTAACAATAAATCCATAATAGGTAACTAAACCCTCCTACAACATCGGTCACAGCTTAAAACCTCCTGTTGGATGCACGTCTTTATGCACTTCCCTCCTGGTACCCTAACAAACCACCTCTGGCCACCTCCCCAATCCAGTTTCTTTAAACTTTTATTGGTGTATGAAAAACGTTTTCTATTCTAAATTTCTGCCTTGTAAGAGTGACCATTTCTGATTCAATGGGCAAAGAGGAACATCACCTATTGGTGCTGAAATTTCTCGTTTCCAACTCAGATCCTGTCTTGCACTGAATCTTTAGCAAATTAAATAATGGACTGTAAACATCAATCCCAAGGGAGTTTGTAGGTCAGGCTGGTGGTTGTGCTTCACCACAAACTACGGTAGGTTGGGCAGGAGCCACTTTCGGACTTTATTCCAGAAGCTTAGTCACTGCGGGAGTCGGAGGAGCGTCGCCTGATGGAGGCGCATGTGAACAGCTTGCCTTTACTAAACCAAGTGTAGAATTTTGTTTCTAGGTAAAAATGTAAGATCCCTCGGTTTTACTTTTAAAAAAATAGACATAATCTTCATTTTAGTGTCTTTCCACTGCAGATGCTAACCTGCTTAAATTTTAACTAATTTCAATAATTTATTATAGGATCAAAATTTTGAATAACTTCAAGTGACAAAATCTCACCTAACCCATAGTAAAGATTTCCTTGGAGTCTGTGACGCTGCTGTACTTGGAAACGCAGAAATGCTAATGGTTACACATTTTCCCATATTGGGTTAAGCATAGGAACAATTTACTAGAATTAAGAAAACCTAGACAATAAATCTTCCATAATCATTTTCTTCATTTTCTTATATTGCAAAGTCCGAATATGACACACCAGTGGGATATATAATTCAGATGGACAGCCCCTTTGTCAAATATGTCACATAAGCCCTTCTTCACCAGGCCTCTCTTCTTCTATGGGATGCTCCAAGAATCCCAGATGTGTCCAGGGCACGTGATGCATGTGCTAAGCACGACCACTGAGAGAGCGCACACCACGAGAGCCACTAGACATGTGGTCACTTATGTCTGTGTGATCACTGGAAGCAGGTGGTTTCAATCAACAGCTGAAAATCACCCTTCGTTGAGTATTTATTATCTTGTCTGTCTTTCCACAGAATATGGGGGTCCCAAAGGCCCCGGAGCCCACTCACGTTTGGCATGCAGCTGGCGCTTAATAAGAGACTGGAACTGAGCCTCAGTGTTTTTGAAACACAGGTTGGAAACATCTTCCCAGGAAACAGCCTAAAACAAACCATTTTCCTGGCATGAAGGAAAGAAGACCTATTATTCCTAATGCTAACAGCACCGACACTAATTAGTGTGCTGTTGGAGACACACACTGCTTGACAAGTGGTTTTTT
>JAQQAC010025709.1:2534206-2690243 GCA_029783875.1 Phataginus tricuspis | reverse complement strand
ACGCGGGCAGAGAGCATTCCATAAAGCCAATATCTTATTCCAAGTATTATTCAAAAGCTCCAACATTGCAAGACACACTGTGTCAACAAAGAGCTCCCTGCAGCCCCCAGCAGAGCAGGCCTTGCATATTTGAGCAGGAACCTGGCCTTGCAGCTGCATTGCTGGAGGGCAGCTCAGGAGCTGTCCGCCCAACAGCTGCGTTACACGAGGCCCCAGTCCTCAAAAGGCCTACGTTGTCCTCACACAGCGGGAGGCCACAGGGCAGGGCATGGACAGATACAACATAAAGCCCGTGCAAAGGGGCTGCAGAGCAAGGCCAAGATGTGGCCACGATGGGCTGCCAGCATGGGGCCCAGGTGCCAGGGCCTGGAGTGTCAGGGGAGGCTGATGCCCTCTGCGTGTGCCCTGCCGGCTTCTCTTCTTGTAACTATTTCAGCAACCTTGGGAAGGAGGCACCTTGCTTGCTTTTCTCCAGATGAGAAAGTGCTGTCTCATTGGAAATGATGATTTCCCAGTGTCACACAGGTAGTCCTGGGGACAGGTGGCTCCAGCCTCCCCTGTTTTCAGATTGGTAACTGGGAACAGAGCTGGTCAACCCCAAGATGGAGCAGCTGCAGAAGAGACTAGAATCCAGGTCTGCTGAGGTTCGTGCCCTGCTCTTTCCACACATCACGGCCTGGTTAAAGAGAGGGGCCATGGTGGTTGCATGTCTTAGCAGCGATTCCCAGGGAACATGGCCTAATCAGACCTGGACTGTGGACCGTGAAACACACACAGAGCCCTGAGGTCAGAGGGTGAGCTGCGTGGAGGGCCATCTACAAAACAAGTGTTTTCTTGTGAAGGCCCATGTCCACACAAGGCCAGCAAGGGTGCCCAGAGACACAGCTCGTCAGACTGCTCTGGGGACTTGTCCTAACTGGCTTTCTGAAGCTCTGATGGACTATCTCCTTCTCTGGGCTTTTTTGCTCTTCTGTTGCTTGCTTGTTATTGGTCTCTGGGGGCTCCTCTTTGTCACATCCCAGTGACCAGGGAGGCTCGCCCTTGGCTAGAAACATTGGCTGATTGAACAGACCAGGGCCCATTGCAGATCCTGCATGCAGCTAGAATTCACACCCTCCTCTGATGTTTACTGCCTTGAGGTTTACTTCCTGGACGATCCTCTGTGATTTCTAACCACACTTTCTGAGACTAGGACCTGCCGGGGTTTTGAAAGTCACAAGTTCCCCACAGGAGGAACTACGGCAAAGACTAGCAGGCCCACACTTCCTGGGGCTGCAGCCTCCCAGCCTCGCTCCTGTTTCATGCTGCCCTGAGGAGGCTGTCTGACTGTGGCGTGATAATGTGGCTTTCCCAGGTCGCTCTTACAGTTCAGGAGAAATATTCTTTCTTCCGACTTTGCTAGCTTGCAGGAAGAGTGAGCAACATCTCTTTAACTCCAGAAAAATATGCATCTTCAGGGATCTCTGTGTCATTCTTACTCTTCGTCTTGCCTTGTGGTCCATGGGCAGCAGCCTGGTGAGATGCATCTAATTCCCCCATTACCTAGTACAAAAACTCAGTGATTTTTCTGCTCTTACAGGTGGAATACGAGCTCCTGACACCACCATGCCCTCCATCTGGCCCTGGCCTGTCTGCTGGTGGTGGGTCCCTGCCCACCTCACCGACACTGTCCTTCAGGGTCAGAGAAGAGCCATGGAGAGCCAGCTTCATTCATGTGCCCACACCTGACCAGGCTGGGTTCTCAGGCCGGGGACGCCCTCCCTGCCCCACTTGCCCTAACCCACGGAGGACGAGGGGGTCAACGTCAGCGATCACCTGCCAGTCAGGCCAGGGTTGTAATCTCTGAGATGAATTCCTCAGTCAAACAGAAAGATGCCGTTAAAGTTGTCCTTTGCATCTGCCACCTGCAAGGGTCAGCAGGAGACAGACTCCTCAAAGGGAGTGGGAAAGAGCAAACATCCACAGCAGAGCCGCCATCCTGGTGGGAGCGTCCTTGTCCAGGTTGGCGGTGCCCACCTCGGCCTCTTCCGGTAGCTGCCCGTTAGCCTGCATCCTATGCCCGCTCTTGGGAGCGCCAGGCACAGAGGCTCACGCTCTCCTTGACATGCTTACGTGTGTGTGTCCTGGGAGCCTCTCCCCCTGGCTCTTCTCAGAAACTGACACGCCTTCCCCAGAGTCCACTGCTGGGTCCCTCCCATGGCCCCAGAGTCCACAGAACTCAGTTCTGGGGCCGCTGCTCCATCTGATTCTGTGTGTCGGGAACCCCACCCAGAACCCAGCCTTAACTGCCGTCTCCAGCCGACCACACCCAGGTTTATGTCTCCCGCCCAGACCTCTCCCTGAACTCTCAAGAAGCCAGCGCCACAGCGTGTCTGCCTGCACATAGATCAGAGTTAACAAGGTCCAACACCGACCTGTTGACTACCCCAGGCAAACCTCCTCCTCCCACAGCTGCTCTACCTCGGTAGGTGGAACTGCCTCCTTCCAGTGGCTCAGGCCAGACCCTCAGGGTTAAGATTGAGACAGACAGAGGTGGAACTAACACTCCAGGAAGACTAGACCTTGGTGCTTCTCTCCTGCCATCCTCCTAATCTAGCAGTAGATCCGACTGGCTCTGCTGCAAAATGGATTAAAAACACATGAACTCTCCCCAGAATCTTTACAATATCTCCAAAGACCCCTTCTTGCTTTTTCCTTGCCCTCCTAGAGTCCATTATCTAAAAATGTCTAGAGTACTATTTTTAAGATACAGTTATATCATGTGACTCCTCTGCTCTAACCCTGCAATAGCTTTGCTCCAGCACTCGGAATCAAGTCACTCTTTGGTCAACAAGGCCCTACTCAATCTGGTTCTCTGCTGCCCTGTCCACTCCAGCTGCAGTCTGCTCCTTGCGTGTCCCCACACGCAGCGCATTCCCACCTCCGAGCTCTGACACTCGGGCTCCTCCTGCCTGGGGCACTCGGCGGCAGATACCCACTTGATCTACTTCCTGCACAAATCCCAGCTTCTCTTCAAATATCAGCTCCCCAGAGGTGCCTTTCCTGCCTACTCTTTGGACAGTAGCCTAGCTCCTCTGTGGTGATCTTGTGTCTTGATACTTATCACGGCCGGATGTCTAATGTCAGTTTGACCCCTGACCGCCACCCCTAACTAGGCCGTTGGGTCCTTACGTGTAGGGCTCTTGCCTCTGTTCGCAGACAGAGACGTAGAATCCACTGAAGCGTGTTTCCCCCAGGATGATGGAGACCCATCTGTATGCAAAGGCGACCACAGAGGAGGGGAGACTGTGCTACTGGAAAAGAATATTGGTATCAAAGCAACATCCTTCCAGAACTGAAGAGAAGCATCAGACCCATAAGGGAAGGGGTTGTCCTGGCACAGGAGCTTGGGTTAAGGTTAAGCCAGACAGAGGCGGAACTAACACGCAAGGAAGACCGGACTTTGGTGAGAGTTCAGTCTAAGCACCAACACAATACTGAAGAACAAAGTGAAAGAACTGATACTGCCCGGCTTTAAGGCTTACTATAAAGCCACGTAGTCAAGAAGGTATGGTATAGGCAAAAGAATAGACAAACAGATCGGTGGAGCAGAGAAGAAAGCCCAGAAGTGAACCCACCCACACAGATACAGTTGACTGGTCTTTGACAAAGGACCAAAGGCAGTTCAGGAGAGAAGGATGGGCCTTTCAACAACAGATGCTGGACAGCTGGACATCCACATGCAAAAATGTGAATCTTGACACTGAACTTGCACCCTTCAGAAAAATTAACTCAGCATAAATCATAGACACAAAAGTAAAATGTAAAACTATAAAACTTGCAAATGATAACACAGGAGAAAAGCTAGGTGACATTCAGTTTGCTGATGATATTTTAGATACAACACCAAAGCCACAATCCATAAAATAAATCACTGATGAGATGGACTTCATTGAAATTAAAACTTCCATGAAGTATACTGTCCAGAGAATGAGAAGGCAAGCCACAGATTGGGACAGACTATTTGCAAAATACGCATCTGATAAAGAACTTCATCCAAAATGTACAAAGAACACTTAAGCCTCAACAGCAAGAAAACAGACAGCCCAATTCAAAGTAGGCAAGAGACCTGAACAGACACCTCCCCAAAGAAGAGACACAGATTGAAATAGACAGCTGAAGAGATGTTCAATATCATATGTGGTTAGGGGAAGAGAGTCAAGGCAAAACAGAAGTGACATGGTAAGGGTGTCACCCCACACCTCTTAGAATTGGCCAAAACCTGGAGCACCGACGACACCTGATGCTGGCAAGGATGACGGCAGGAGCTCCACTCATCGCAGGTGGGAACGCAAAATGGCCCCGCCCCTTGGGAGGAGAGCTTGGTAGTTTCTTACAAACTAAACATGCATTAGGCCATCCAGTCATCACACTCCTTGGTATTGATTTAAGTGAGTTGAGAACTTACGCCCACACAAAAACCTGCCCATGAATGTTTATAGCAGCTTTACCCATAGTTGTCAAAACTGGGGCACAACCAAGATGTCATCTGGTAGGTGAGATCGCTCGGCAGGCGAGTGGGCAAAGGAACCAGTAGGTCCGGACAGTGGGATGCTATTCAGCGATAAAAAGAACTGAGCTACCAGATCACAGAATGGCATGGGGGAACTTTCAATGCATATCACTAAGTGAAGGGAGCCCGTCTAGAGAGGCTGCATACGGTATGGTTTCAACTACATGGCATTCTGGAAAAGGCAAAATTTTGGAGACAGTAACTGAGATCCTGGTGGCCAGGGGAACAAGGACTGAGTAGGTAGAGCACAGAGGATTTTCAGGGTGGTAAAGTATTCTGTATGATATTTTAATGCTTGATGCAAGATACTATTTATTGGGCAAAACCCCTGGAATGCCAACACTGAGAGGGAACCCTAACGTCAGCTATGGATTTTCAGTTAGTAATAATGCATTGATATTGGTTCAACAGTGACAAATGCGCCACAATAATGCAAGATGTTACTAACAGGGGACACTGTTTGGTGGGGGGAATGGAACAGGGGATGTATGGGAATGCGCTGTGCTGGTGGCTCAATTTTTCTGCAAACCTAAAACTGCTCTAAAAAAAACTGTCAAAAAACAGGGACACTGACAGGAATACTTTATTTTAGGGCTGGACATACAAGGTTGATATTTCAAAAATTAATGTCATTTTTCTACAGCCATTTAATGACTAAGAACTGTGCCCAGTTTGGGAGGCGCCGGTGTGGAAGGACAAGTGATGGTGTCTATCTTCCCTCTGTTTGAGAAGTTGGATAAGCAAACACACCGAATCGGGGGCGGGCTGCTACTTTTACGTGATTCCTGTGGCAATCAGCATGAACTCAGCCAACTTTTTTTCCTGACAAACACGTATTTAAAGGTCTTAAGAGTTTCTTTTCTTTTCTAAGTCCCACTGAACAAAAATGTCTCCAACCCCTTCATGCTGGGTAAGACCCCAGCAGGCTCGGGGTGCAAAGGCTGGCTGCCCTCAGCACCTGACAGTCCCTTTAAGAACTAGATCTCCATTTCACAATGCAAATGTAAATGCTCAACAACATCAAGGTGCACCAAGAGACATAAACAAAGCCCTCGAGCTATTCTATATGACCATGTAAACAATCTTGGGCCAAACAGTAAAAATGAGCTTTACCTGGACGTAATTACTCACATAAGACATTGAAGTTTTGGCTAAGAATGAAATGTTACCAAGTCGATGAGCCAGACTATGACAATATACATTGCTACCCACTGTCATTCTCCACACCCCCCATCTTATTGTACGAAGTCATAGGCCTTATGAGAAAAATAAAAATTCACTATGAAGAGGATAAAATCCCATTTTAAGGATTGAAATATCCTGAATAACAATGTAATGCAAAGTCTTTTTAGGAGAGCAGACACCATCCCCCCGGATACGCCTTCTGGGCTAAAGCCCGGAGAGCCTTGGAGCTCGGCCTGGCACACGTGTGGGGCTTACCTCACGCCATGCACTGCTCTCCATCAGCTAAACGCGACCCCAACATCTTCTCTGATAAGCTTTCCAAGCGAGAAGACTAAGACCCACAGCAGCTTAAGCAATCACAGACCATTAGAACTAAGTAAAAGCCGTGTTCATCCTGCTCCAGAACCTCCTCCGGGCCTCCCCGCCAGGGACACACACTCCGGAACTCGAGACCCTACGCAGAGCTGCTCCCCACCAACCGCAAGCAGGGCGAACGGAAGGCGTTTAGCTAAATGGGCCCAACACAGGCCTTTGGCATTTCTACTTCTGTGTGTAACTCTCCAGTATTAAGAGAAAATAAAGACCATGTTTTCAAGACCCTATATCAAAACATATCTAAGAAAAAAGATATGTATAAAACAATAACTACTTGCATTTATTATGGGTTGGGTACCAGGATTGGCCTTCTACTCAAATTCTCTCATTTTATCTTCACGAATACCCCGTAAAATAGGTATGATTTTTATTTGACAGATCCAAAAACAGTCTCACGAAAGTCAAAGCCTGTGCGTATCTCCAAGCCAGCAAGCAGCAGAAAGACAGGGCGGAGCACTTGAGCTGTGCGGCCCACAGCCCACTGTCGTGTTTATGTTGATGTAGTCCCCTCCGTCTGCTCACACTCACACGCACACTCACACTCACCTAGACTCTACGACCCTGAACCAGCTGGGTTCTCTGAGAACTGATCATTCTCAGATACCACCCCGCTGTAAAGAGCGGTTCTACAGTGAAGTGGTTTTACTGAGTTTTATAAATACTTAGGAGTAAGCGAAACTTTCTGGAATAAGAAACTTGCAGTACTGATGCAAAAGGTCTACAAAATCATTAATGAATAAACATGAATGTGCCTATTGTTTTGTGCTGAACACAATCCTATGATAGAAAAAATTAAAATTAT
The DNA here is from genome assembly GCA_029783875.1 of Phataginus tricuspis. Taxonomy (NCBI): domain Eukaryota; kingdom Metazoa; phylum Chordata; class Mammalia; order Pholidota; family Manidae; genus Phataginus; species Phataginus tricuspis. The sequence continues at coordinate 2,683,329 of JAQQAC010025709.1, read as the reverse complement.
ATAGATACTCTATTATACAAGAAAACCTCATGTGACACGGGCTTATTTTAGAGCTTTGTCAAAACACAACTGTCACTTCAATGTCAAAAAGAGAGTTAATTTTTCTGCATCCACACCCCCCACTTTTCACAGCCATTGTTCCCGTCACCCCCGAGCACCTCAACTGACTTTCCTGGAGGTGGTTCTGAGCACTCTGAAATAAGGCCCCACCTCTGGAGGGTAACCTGCCAAAGCCTTTGTCTTCTGTTTTCTCCTCTCTACTTTTTTCTCCTTCTTCCTTGCGGAATTCTCTAGCGCTCCTCCTGCCCCAAGCACACCCTTTGCCATCACGCTGTGTGAAGTAGATGCAAGCCCAGCAGAGCTTTCCTGCTGACGACCCTCACCAGCTGTCACGCTGCAGGCCCAGCCTGGACCACGTGGCTTCTCAAGGGTCTCTGAGGAACACCCCATGCCCGGCTTCCAGGCATCTACCACGCTCCTCAGCCTCCTGCCCTGAAAGGCCGTTACTGACTGTGACCTGGGGCATAAATGAGTCGCAGAGAATGTGTCCTGCGTTCCCGTCCACCCCCACGCCCACCTAGATTGCCCTTCGTGTGAGGCCTGCATCTATCATAGGCATTTGGGTTTGTGGGTTTTCTGTAGTTTTCCAGCTTTTATTTTCTGTGTTCATCTGAAGACTTTACTCTTAAACAAGTCACTGAATCCAACACAGTCAAAACAGAGCTCTTGCATCGTTTCATCTGAAACAGGGAGAAGAGAATTCCTCATGGCTCGGTGGCTGTTCGCTTACTCATCGGAGCCAACAGAGCTTCTCCCCAAAATGCAGAGCCAAGAACTACCCGGGGCCCTGCAGGGCGGGCAGGGGTGCGGCACAGCTGTGACAGGCAGCCTGGAGACAACCGCCTCCCGGGCATGACACCCTCTCCCTTCCATACACATCTCACAAAATAACAACTCTCTAATATCATTTAGAATTAAATCTCCCCAATTATTCCTTACTGTCTTCCACTACAGGTTTTATTCTTTATTGTTCCAAAGAAGGACTCAATCAAGGTTCATGCTGTGCATTTGGTTAAGGGCCTTAAGTCCTGTTACGCCAGCAAAGTCTCATGCCCAGATCCCTTCTTTGCCCTCATTTTCAGGACATGGAGGCTGTGAATAAGCCAGGCCAATTCTTTTCTAGAATGTTCCACCCTTTGGATTTTACTGTTTCCTCATGGTGTCATTGATTCTTCGATCTCCTGTTTTTCCCATACCCTGGGAGTTAGATTTAAATAGGGAAACGTGATAGCCTGTCATCCAAACTGGAGAATTTGCGGGAGGGAGAAGGTGCCTTATTACTGATTGAACCTGGATAACAGGCATGACACAGCAAAGGGGTGCTTGGCTGGGTTTGGGGGAGCCAGGCGGGCAAGACACTCAGATGTTACCATGCGGCTTCATGGCATCACAGAGCTCCGTGTGGTCACTGGGTTACATGGCGATTACCTGATCCCTCTGTCGTATAGGTATAGTTTCGTTATTTGCAGTTAAAAACCAAGTGTGGGATGACTATTTTGTGGGGAACCTTGTTCTCCAGCTGTTTTTGTCTAATTGTTTTAGAACCCTGTGGTGATCCTTGTGAAATTATTTCCTTGGAGGTTACAAAATGGCTATTTTCTACATCTGCCACTTATCCTACACTTATTAAAAATTGCATTTTCTTGTTCATAATGAAAAGCTTTCATTATCTGGGGTAAACTACAGTCCCTCCTACAAAGACAGGGTAAATTGTTTCCCTTTAATTTACAATGTCAAGAAAAAGGACTTGGGGGTGACAGTCACCTCAAATGAGGAGCAGGGCATTTTCTCTCTTTATTCCCATTGCCTCAAGATGTTTTATTTATTCAATGTTTTACAATCATTTACAGTAATTATTCTTTTTATGGGGAGCAAATTTCAAATTGATCAGAAGTTATATTATAATCTGAAAATTTAGTAAATGACGACAGCATTATAGTCAGTTTTAAAATGAAAACAGGTATATTTTGAATATATTCTTAATCTTTGACCTTGAAATAACAGAAGACAAATATGTTTACCACCAAACGCCCCTTGTTTCTGGGCAGAGAGCAGAGCAGCTGCTCATTCATCGTGGGTCTCTGTGCTTTGTTTTTCTCTATCTCATTTGATAGTATAAAAACTAATTATTTTGAGAATACAGCAGATCAGGCAGGTGAGGGTATATCAGTAAATTCAGGTCACATTCTATTATTGGGCCAAGCTTGAAGCTAAAGGTTTATAAGGTTAGAAATTTTGTTCTTTGTTTCCATTCAGTCGGAGGAACAGTTACTGGGGTCCTGCAGGGGCCAGACACCTGCTACTCTTCACCACATGCTTCCCACTACGTAATGAAAAAGAAGTCTATGCTTAATTAGAAAATCAGGTAGCTCTTAAAGTTTATGATTGTGTTAATGTCACATTTCTCCAAAATGTTTTTATCATCAAGACCAATTTTAAATACACAGTAAAGTTCCTAATTATGGTCGACCTATTTGCTTCCATGAGAAATGAGTGAGGTGGATTTTGCGAGATAAGATCCGTGGGGGAGAAAAAATCAAGATGGAAGTTGTAACACAGACATTGTGGGAAAACCAAGTAGAAACTCAGCAAAGCCTCTTGAATGTTTGTGTTTCTGCTGCCCAGACCCAGCAGGTTCCAGGGCGACAACACCCTGTCCTGTGTCAGGAACGGCCACGGGGGTCCCTTCCAGACCTCACGAGAAGACAGAAGCCAAGCATCTGTGCGTTTGCAGAGCCCGGAACCACTATCCAAGGTTTCAAATCAGTAGTTATCTCTCTAGGGGGCAGCTGCAGGGAGGGTGCTGGGTGGGCAGAATCCAGAATTCTCCCCCAAATGGGACACCACTTCAGCATGGACAGGAAAATGTGAAAATCTTCACATGAAAATGTAACATTTTAATGACATTGATCATCAAAGGTGAATTTAAACTAGGAGCATGTTAAGAGGTGTTTAATTAATTTGAATGAGGATGCGATTATTCATAATAAAAATTAGTGACAAGAGACGCCATGGAAACATTAGCCATTCCACTCTAAATTTTGACCAAAAAGTAAAATAAAAACCCTCCGGAGCGGGAATTCCCACAGCAGCATGTCCGTCTCTGTCTTGGAGCTCATCTGGCATCTGCAGCGAATGAGAACTTGACAGGAGTGGCTGGAAAACCACACAGGTGGGAGGGAGACCTGCTCTGCAGACCGTCCCACCGCCAGCTGCCAGGTCTTTCCTCTTTGCTTGTTTATTTTGGTGGGTGGTTTAAAATCTTATAAAACCAAGGACCCTTTGGCTAAAATTTACTGAGCTGCTGGAGGTTAGAGTTAACTGTCCCTTTTTCAAACTTTCAAAATACATTTGTAAGGACAATCTTTTTTGTCCTGCTTCCTGGTGACAACTTACTTTATCTCATTTTCCCCCTCATCACCTAAAAAGCAGAGAATAGTAAGGTGAGGTCCTTCTACTGTGGAGGAACTTCCCTAGAAAAGGTGTGGACAAGCATTTTCTGTCAACCTGTATTGTATGGAATTTACTGCATCTCAATCCACAAAGCAGTGTTTCATTTGTCCGCAGGCTAGTTCTCCTACCCCATGAACATGGGTTGAGCACCTCTGTGCTCTGTCTCACACCAAATTTTAACAGTTTCCCACATAATCATCATTAACCGGTTTCAGAAATGGACAATGATGACTTTGAGACTTGCAACAAATGAAATTAGTACTTGCTTGAGACAGAACCCCTCTTCCCCTCTCTCACAATAGGACTAATAGATCTAACTCTGGGGATGTAAGCATAAAGCCCTTGATGTGTCCACCACATCAGCCAGCATGGGTTCCCCACTGCTCTTTGGCCCATGCTTTACGTTATTAACCAGGTTACCTGGCCGGTGTGGCCTCAGCAACCCTGGGGCATGTCAGACTATTCCTGTTTGTTCTTGGGAGCACCTATGAAAGACAAATGGCAAAGGCTGAAAGAGGTCCTGGAATTTCACATCTTCCCAGGAGTAGATTGCAATCGCTCCCTGTTTGAGAGTGAGACCCCTGGCACTTTAGTTCCGAGCAGATATACTCAAAATGCAGGATTAACAGTTCCATAAAACTAGGCTAAGGAATATTTTTAAAAGCAAGTCTATTCACACGAGTCCCCAAGTAGGAAGGCAGAATTCTGGGAGCCCTGAACTAGAGCAGCAGAGAAGAAAGGTTAGGCTGTCAGGCTGAAAGATGCAGAAACAAGGCTCCTTCTCATAATGGACCATGTTCTGTCAGGAGCCTGGGGACCGTCTGCCAGGACAAGTGTCTGGAACTTGGGGTGTTGCACCCTGCGAGGTGGAAACATAGACGGGGGCAGGTGCCCGAGAAGGGCTCAGCACGATGTAGCTATGCTGCCCCTGGCTCTGGAGGAGTGAGGCCATGCCATATACAACCTCTCAGATAATTCTTCAATTGTTCAGGTTAGATTTATGTCAGCAAATAAACTGTAAGTTCCAAGAGAGCAGGGCTTTGTTTTATGACACAGATACTGTGGCACGCGGCATGACGTCAAACATATGATGGATGTTTTCAACTAACTTGAGCCATAGATGGAAGGAAAGATTGACCCTGGTAGTTCCACCTTTTGAAACAAAGCTTTAGTGGCTCTAAGGGGCATACTTTTTATAGTACATTAGTCTTACCAGGTGAATCAACTCTGAGTACAAACTGGTACCTCCCCAAATTCCTCTTTAAGACTCTTAAATTCTCTGGAGTTCCATCCTTGCTCTCTTCTCTTTCCATTCCACATATTCTTTCTAGTTGATTTCAATTTCTCCCATGACTTCAAATTTTTTGTATGTGTGACCCTCAAATATATATTTCTAGCCTAGAACTTTCTCCAAGCTCTCAGTGCATATGTCCAACTACAACTCCATGTCTGTGTTCCTAAGGAATCTGTACTTAACCACATCCACAACTAAACACAGGACTGTGGCTATGAGGGGGATTTTTTAATTTTTTTAATTTTACACACCATTTTGGTGTCTGTATCCCTGTACTACATGGTAGACTCCTTGAAGGCAGAAATGAGTCTTGTCCTTTAAATGCTCAGCATGTGACCTAATCTGGAACAAAAAGTCTTTGAACAATGTGCAAAAATGAGAACATGTGTGGCTTGCTAAAAATGGACATCACACTTAAAACGTCCCCAGAAGGTCTTCCTGGGTGTATTCTACCATGCTCCCCGCACAAGGTGTCTTTGGATGGGGTATGTATCAGCCCCCAGTATAGACTTTTCTAGACATGTAGGTACAGTTACTAGAAGTAGTAGATCTTCCATCTTCCTACCTGGAAACTACGTCATTTAGGCAGGAGGAGGCATGCTGGGATTTGGTTTCCATTCCCACCCCAGCACCGCCCCACTTAGCTGCATGCAGCCCCCCCCCCACATCACATGTAACAAATCTATCTTTCTCTCCTTTTCTAAATGAAAGAACCATCATTTGTGACACCAGCAATGGAAAGGTAGATGCTTTTGAGGAACTAAAAAATGAACAGGCAAACAAGCCTATGTTTAACCAAGACCTATTCTTCAATTTAATTTCACTTTAGAGTGAAAACATTGGTTTAAAAAAGTTAAATACTAAGAAACCACAGAGATAGATGTGTTTGGAAGGTGGGCTGATGGGGCAGATTGATAGGAAAGATTTAATGAAAAATATTTTATCAAAACAATGATTCATCCTATATTCAAAGGTCCTCAAATTGCAGTGTTTCCTTCCAAATCCATGTTAAAATGTTGACAGTGGCTTCAGGAACGTGTTTCCCCCTCCATCCAGATGTGGTCATTTCCCACCCTGCAGTCGTTCGCCCCCCCCCCCCCCGCCACCCCCGTGTTCCTGAGCGAGAGCACAGGGACACGCCTGTCCTCCCATAACGGTGCCGAAGGGGCCTGGAAGCCAGCCCAGAGCGAGGCGGCTTTGGTGGAGCGCTCCAGGTGGTCTCCGCTGGAGGGCCGGAGGCCACTGAGAACCTGCGGGGTGTGGGCCGGGGTGGGAGCACAGGAAGGCCGGGGCGCAGGCGGGAGAGGAGCGGGGGCACATGGGAACCACCCTGCCCTTGAAGACGAGGGAGCTTCAAGCATCTCCAGGGCCCCAGGGTGGAGGTGGCCGGCCTGTCCTGGAGGAGAAAGTGCCAGAAGGAAGCACATGGCACGGTGACCATAAAGGTCTGGGCCCGCTTCGCCTGCACGCATGTCCAGGGCAAGCCCGAGCCTGACTGCCGGCCCGTGAGCACCACCCTGGCGGCCACCTGGATGCCTCGGGCCAGGCGCCGGGGCCAGGGACAAAGAAAATGAGGGAGTGTTTGTAAGTGCGAAAGTCTCTGGCGATGAGCCCTTCCTCTGGGCCTCGCCCCTCCCTTGCCAAACCCAGCCCCCAGCTCATGGCACTCACCTACCACCTGTCCAGCTCAGAATCTCTTTTCACTCTATTTATAGGTACAGTGAAATCCTTTTTTTTTTCAAGGTGACGGGAGTGAGGAGAAGGGGCCTGCAAGGCCTGAGATGGAAACAGCTCCAGGGGTGCCCCCCCCAACCTCATTCTTCAGCAGACCCTCTGCTTGGGCCCCGAGGGCAGAGAGTGCTGCGGCTTTATGCTGCCCCGAAGGACTTAGGGTATTTGACAAAGCTAATTCATCCTTTTGGGAATGTGCCATCTTTATCATGTGTACACGTTTTAATAACTCATTTAAGCAAGGGTCTGAGGAGCGGCCCGCAGGAGGGGAAGCCCTGAGCTCTGGGTTTCTGGGGACAGCAGGTGCAGAGGGTGTGGCCTTGCCGTCCCTCTCTCGGGTCGGAACCCTGAGCCCGGGCCCGAGTCCCGCGCACTCTCCTCGCCTGATGTAGCCTCTCATTCGAAAGGCCTGCCCCTCGGCCAGAGGCGATGAATCATCTTGGATCTCTCAGGCCTCTTAAAAGGCCCAAATGAAAAAGCCTATGTCCAGTGCTCACCATGGAAGGGAACACGTATCATGACCGACCCTGCTGCCCTCCCTATGCTCCCTCCTGCCCGAGGTGTCCTGGGTGACGGCCTGACAAAGACTGACCTCGGCTTTCCAAGATGCCCTTAAACAGCAGGAAATCGGGAACATCCGCGTTTTGACCTACTTTCTGGAGTATGTGCACCAACTGGTTCCATAAATTTACTTCCAAAAAATGTAAGTACTTGCAACTTAAGAGGTTTCAGCCTACCCTTGGAATTCTTAAATTTGATGAAAAAGGAAGCCCTCAAGGTACCTCCTAGAGCCTAGGTTGCTTTAAAATGCTGATAACCCAGGGCACCTGTCGCCTCTGCAGAGGGAAGCTCTGGCTGCCTCCGCCTGACCGGCACAGGCCTGTCCTTTTTATGGAAGCTATTTCTCCATCCCACGCAACGTTACGTTAATACATCCAAAGACCTGTAAAAGGATAAGCCGGCCCTGCCCTTTCCACCTTCACGTCACCTCCTGAGGCTGTCTAGATCCTTTTCCAGGATCAGAGGATAAAAGGGGACAATAATGGATAAGGATGCATGTGGTTCATCTGCTCTTAGGGATGCCGACGCTGGGCTCGCCTGGGCGTTCTGCACCCACCCTCAGTGTCCGGAGGCCGCTTCACTGGGGCCACGGGTGGGAAGGTTAGCACAGGCTGGTGTCTGCATGGCCCATTCTCAAAGCAATGACCTGCCTACCTGTCTCATCCAGTGCCACTGGGTATGGGAACCATGTTTATTAAGCTGGGAAATGTGGTCAACATATTTGTGTTCATTCTTTTGATATGAAAATAAATTTTAGAATTTTTTTTAGGTCTTCCCATCTCTTCAGTGGTCAGCAAACACACTACTAAAATAAACATTTTTACTTTTAGAATATAAATGGCAATGTGGGCCTAATTAGTTGATTTTTGCCAGATTACAGATTTCACACGTTATCTACAGATGGATGTCCCTTGCTAACCCTCAAGGGTTATGTTCTTAAAATGTTGTGTGGCTGGCAAACCCAGGCCGCTGAGCACAGAGGCTCATAAAAAATAAGGTCAGAGAAAGATAACAAAAATAGCATCAAGGATATTTTTATAAAAAGTAAATCACATTTCCAGAGGCACCAATTTCCAAAATAACCAGATTCCTCAATGACAAAAATGTACTTGGGTACATAACCTTTCTCTTGAAACATGGCTGAGGCGCTCTGATCGAGGCTGATTCTCCACCCATATTGTACATTAAACAGACCACACATGAATCAGCCACTGTTGGATTAAAATATAATGTTTTACACATTTTCATGATTTCTATCAAAGAGTTAAAGGCTTGGCAAAGTCACTGTGTACTTGCTTGGCCTTTTTAAAAAGGATCAAATAAATAAGGACATCTTTCTCTGAGCTTCTCTTTGGAGCATTCCAGTGCCAGAAGATAAACAGGCAATTATCTAAACCACTGCACAGACGTACCCACATCTCCTGGAGTTGGGAACGGTAAATGTTGTGTTTTCTTTGTATAATGAGTGTTTCTAGTCTTGGACAATACAGCCCTGGGAAAACCACAAATGATGAGAGACTCCTACAGAGGAGCTGTGTGTCATTTCACAGTAATGGAGCACCTTGGTCCATGCGATCCATTCTTCTTGGTCACCCCAACGCAGAGGAAGGTGGGTCTTGGAGCCCGGTTCCCGAACATCCTTGACCATTTCACACTCTGCTGACCAGTCTGTTCCAGATCTTTCTGGAACACAAGGCCTTCATTGACCCTGGGGCTCATTTCCTATTTATGAACTTGCCTCCCTCCTGAGATTTGCTATTCTAGGTGCTTCTTGAGGCAGCCCAGACTCTGCTGTTTGTTTCCTCAGCCATTTGGTGGACACGGCACAAGGCCCAGCTGGGCCCCCAGGACCTTCCTCAGAGGGAGCTGAGTTGTACCCTTTGCCCCCAGAGCCTCTCCTGAAAGGCCACCTAGGACCTTGTACACTGATGACAAATGCACTCTTGGGACCAGAATCAACTGCTTTAGTTATTGGGTTATATTTATTAAATGCAAAAGGCAGGTTGATCATAAAACAACAGGAATTCTTATCATCGAAGTGCATGAACTGTCCCTTTATCGCCTTATTTCTTTGCACTGAGTAAGCATACCTGCCTGGCATGTCATCTACGATGGGGAAGTCCGTTTTCCTATGGCCAGACACAGTTTAGTGAAGTTGCCAGGTTCTTCATCCACAGAGCTCTCAGAACCAGCACACACTGTCACAGCCTGGGTCATAGCCCTGTCCAAACGTAAGAGAAAACTTGAGACGAAGAACTGGGAAGCATTCCTTCAGTTGGCTGCTCGTTCTTTTAACTCATGCATTTGATTCCCCCACAAGAAAGAAATTCCACAGCACTCAGAAGTCAGATTACAGGTGGGCCATGCTGCGCATTACTTCTTTTTGAACTAGCAGGACGCTGACAGGACAGGAGGTTGACTCATCTGTTTGGATCTTTACTCGGTAAATAGTAGCAATCGCTTTTTTCCTCTTCTGCCTCTCCCCATTTCTAGGATGCTGAAGGGCTGACTCCTGAGACATACAGTGTGTTCTGCACATGGCTCCTTACTTCAGCTCCCGCCGGTGCCTTTCTGCCCCGCCCGCTGCATAGCCTGGGTTGGGTTACAACCTGTTCTTGGCAGGACAGGAGACCTGACATCCGGTAGACAGGGAAGTTTAGTGAAGGGACTAGGGGTCAAGGTTTGAGGGAGACTGGGGGCCACAGTGGCACAAGGTCATCAGAGCCATGGCTCATGGAAATGTTGACCACAAACAGGAAAGAAGAAAAGGGCAAGTTCCTCGTCAACCTCCCCCTTATTTAGAGCTTTAGAACCGTGTGTGAACAGCATGCTTGAGCTCCCCGAAGCCCTCTCAGAGATTCAGATTCCAGCTGAAGATGCGGGTGCTGGTGAAGCTGGCCCAGCATGGGAAGGCCCCCTCCTGCCCAGGGGCTGCGGGGTGAGCAACGCCAGCTCCCAGCTTGGCCTGAGTTACCTTGGGTTTGGAATCAGGTGTGCCTCGTGCTTCTTCCATGGGTCTGTAAAGCCTCATTCACGTGTTTTTTGGCAAGAAATCCAGTGTTGAGACCTGAGAATTGCTGCAGGATGGAAAGAGGGATGAGGGCACAACATAAAGACAAGGGCTCACATCTCAAGACCATTTGCGGGTCCTTCAGGGGCAGCCGGCAGGCCTCCTGGCCTCCTCACCCATCTGTGTTCCTCTCCGCCTTGCTATGAGCTGTGTTGCTGAATCATTCCACTTCCCTTTCTAGGTCGCTCTTCCTGGGGAAGTTCTCAGGAAGCCTTCCTCTCAGGGCCCCTGGACAGTCCGCGGAGGGAGGGTTCCTCCTGAGCACAGACCGGGAGCGTGCGCCTTCCCCGTGATGAACAAGGTCCTGGACAGTTGCCCGTTGCTCTGGTGCTCCTCCCAGGACCTGCGTGCACTTGCTGACATGGTTCCCTTTTCTCCTGGTTCTCTGAGCCATGGAGTGAAACAGGTGCGGTGCGCAGTGACTGGGCCAGCCCTGGTTGCACCGCTGGGCAGCTGTGGGAAGATCTCAGAGCTGTCCGAGGCCCTAGTGCTCTCTCTGGAGAGTGGAAACGTTAGATTAGTTGACCTATCTTTTCCGGCCTGTATTTCTACCATATTTTTTCTCCTGCTGGGATTACACTCCATAGGGGACAAGGAATTACCCTTGTTATCTCTCATAGCTTCCATTTTCTGGAACCTGTGAGCATGTCCAACTCTAGATCAATTCAGGTATGCAGATGTCCTGGCAAAGCAGAGATCCATTCATATCTGCCTGCCTAAGGCATTCAAAACCTGAAGCCGTCACTTATGTCAACTGGTGTATCCTATGGCCTCCGCACGGGTCAAAATGGAAAGAATCCTTTCAGTTCATTGACATCACACTGCTGCATTTAAAACGACAAAGGCTAGGCATGAAAACGGCAGGCTACAATTTTTCTTTCATGTGAAGTAAAAGACATCATGGCTTGCTAATACCCTTTGACATAATACTCGCAATGTGAATATTAAATATAATTAGAACATTCTACATCAAACATTTTGCCAACATTGGATGCAGTTAAAGAGGCAAGTAACTCTTGTCAGTAAATCATCCTGAGTTTTAGCAACTACAGACAATTGAAACAAATGATTCTATCCTAAGCATTATTTGCTACACAACTAAAATGTAAACACGCGCAGCTCCTGGAACAGAGAACCCCTGCCCCGCACTGGCATGCCCTACCGTCTGCCGGAAACGCTGGAACCCCTTTATCCCCTGGGCTCACGGCACCACCCTAAGGCCTCCAGCCGCCCTGCTCCTCGCATCCTCCACCTTACTGCTCAACTTAGTGCCCTCAGGATTTCCCACAGCTTTCAGGGTCAGGTTCAAATCCCCCATTTCAGGAGGTGAGGCCCTTCCTCCTCTGGCCTCCAGTTCCTGCTCCCCTCACACTGCCTAGCCCGGGCCCCAAGCCCTGTGTCCACTGCAGGGAGCCCTCTTGCCCATGAGCCCCTCCCAGCACCTTCAGTGCCACGGCCTGGGCCAGACTCCCACTCCCCTCTGGGGGCGGCACTCTGGGCCCAGCACCGAATCTGGCTCCCAGAAGCCTGTTGGCTACTTACTGGACAGACCTAACAAATAAAAAACGATGCAGCAGGTCTACTTTCTAACATTTGTAGGAAGCAAAGGCCATGCATGCTGCTTGCTTCATACCTGGCTCTACTGCCCAGCGAGACGCAGAACAGTGCATGCACTGGGGTCCCCCGAAACAGGGACAGGTATAGGAATAAAGAGCTAAGGATGCAACCTAGGAAATGAATTCCCAAGTCAGCAGGAAGCACAAAATATCCAGAAAACAGACTTGATTGTTTCCCCCAGCTGATAAATAAATCCACCCTGTGGGACGCAAGGGAATGTGCTGGCGGCTAGAAGGCGCTTGGCTCCTTGGAAGGGCCTCTGGGCCAGGGGCGCGGCCACCCGCCCCACGATGACAATTTCTGCAGCAATGCTTTCTGGCCCCAGACTTGGCAAGGCAGGTGGTTCAGGAGAGGTGAACCAGAATTACTCTCCCTCGACCTCTGTTAAAAACACACATCCTGACACACTAGCAGAGAACACAAGCTGACTCTCCCGAGGCTTTCCCGGCTTGGGTTCCTTCTGTGGTCTTTGCACAAACAAATCACCCGGAGTCTTCTCTCTTCTAAGTGGCTCGAGGCGTGGGAGCTCGGTGACCACTTTGGGAACGCTGCTGTCCTCTTCCCGAGGTCGTGAGGCTCCCTTCCTCACCGGCAGCTCCCCGCGTCCCCATCACTGCCCGCGCTCTGTCTGCCCACGTTCTCCCCACGCAGTCACCCCTCAGAGCCTCTACTGCCTGTTGTAAGTTCCACGTCAGTAATTCCTAAAATACGTTCACTTCACTGACTCTAGGCAGATCTGCCGGCTCTGGGATGACGGTCACTCCCCTCCCTCCGGTCACTGCCCCCCACTGGCTTGTTTCTCTGAAATGTCTCCTGACTCGCCTCTGTCCCGCTCCCTGCCAGGCCTTCGCCACATCAACTCTGATCGCTGCGACGGGCACTGGGCAGCCTGCTCAAGACCGCCTTTCCTGACACCGTCTTGGCAACTACTCCTCGATCAGTCTTTTAAGAACATTTTCTTCACAGCATTTTTCTGGTTAGGAAACATCAACAACCCAGAATGGCCTAGAAGCTAGTCTCAACTGCTTGCCCTGGACTTAAACCACCACCAACTACACCGTGATTGTGTTTTCAACACTTCCTTCCCTTGTGTTCATCAAAGATTGTCATCCAGGCCCTGCTGGGTGACACAGACTCAGGAAAGACCTTTTTCTGTCCCCACGCCCTCGCCCAGGCAGTGCCAACACCCTTTCCCTTGAATAAGCTGCCTCATTTCGGGAGGCCTGCTCTAGTCCTGCCCTTCATATGCATTGTCTGCACTCCCCAGCTCTCCTTGGCCAACACCGCGCCCTGTCGGGGTCCAGTGTGCACAGCAGGCTGGGGTCTGCCTCCCCATCAACAGTCAGTTCGTAACAGCAGGAGACAATCCGCTCCCGCTTCCGGGGTCTCTCGGGTCAGAATGTGTATTCAGTTGCCAAGTGTGTCTGAGTTGAAATGGCCTAACATGCTGCTTCCCCTGGCCACATCCAGTATTCATTCATTTTTAATCTTGTCTTATGCTGATGGTTTTTGGTCTTAATGAGCCAAAGGCTTTATTGTTAACCACCTCAAGTTCCTTCAAGAGGTAGGGAAAGTATTAACATACCATATCTCTGTCATTTACTTATTTTCTAGCCACTCAGAGATTGTATGACATATGTAGTAGGTACAAATGTTTTTCAGAGGAAAATCATATATTATCCAGAAATATTTTATTTCTAATCTCCAGGTTCAGTGTTTAAAGAAAAAAAAGATTTTTAAATAACTTCAGCAATATTGATTAGTGATCAAGCAAGGAACACTGAGGAAACAAAGCAAAAAATAATAATAATAATGTCCTCTTACTGGAATATCCTACAATCCTAGGTTTAGCAAAACTGATTTTTTTCGCACCGACCGGGACTGTTCACGGAGTATAAGATTGTAGTTGATCAATTTTTAGAGCAATTTAAAAATAAGTAGCGGCTTTTTCAGAATTTTGAAGTTGCTTTAGTAAGGTAACAATATCATAATTAATGATTAATGAAATATAAGTTGGAGAAAAATAGAAAAAAGTGAATGTTTGAAATTATATATTATCTATAAATATCACCACTACTCATGGTACAATTTATTGCTCACCTGGAGATTCTTCATATTCATTTCTATTTTCCATGTAACAACTTGCAAAGATGGTGCAATAATCTTTATCTTGCAGAGAGGAAATTGAGTCTGAGAGAGGTTAAATCACTTTTTACCAAGATTTATCCTTAGGTATGCTACAAGGATCAGCTTGACATATGATATTCTATGTAAGTATAATTTTAAAATGATGCCCACATGAAATACTTATTTATAAATCTAATAAAACATGTATAAGATTTATATGAGCACAAATACAAAACTTGGATGAAACAAACCAAAGAGGCACTAAATATATGGAGAGATGTCCTGTGTTCATGGACAGCAAAGCTCAATATTGTCAAGATGTCAGTTCTTCCTTCCCAACTCGATCTATAGATTCAATGCAACCCTAATCAAAATCCTAGCAAGCTATTTTGTGAACATTGACAAATTGATTCTAAAGTTTATGTGGAGATGCAAAAGACCCAGAATAGCCAACACAATACTGAAAGAGAAGAAAAAGAGAACTGACACAACCTGACTTGAAGACGTCTTAGAAAGCTACAGTAATCAAGACCATGTGGTATTGGTGAAAGAACACGCAGACCAATGGAAGAGACTAGAAAGCCTAGAAATAGACCTACATAAATAGAGCCAACTGATCTTTGACAAAGGAGCAATGGGACAAAGACAGTCTTTTCAATAAATGGCACTGGAACAACTAGACATCCACATGCAAAAAAAAAAAATGAATCCAGACACAAACTTTACACCCTTCAAAAAAATTAACTCAAGATAAATCACAGACCTACATATGAAATGCAAAACCATAAAATTCCTAGAAGATAATATAGGAGAAAACCTAGATGACCTTGGGTAAGGTGATACCTTTTTAGATATAACAGCAAAGATGCAATCCATGAAATTAATAATTGATAAGCTGGACTTTATGAAAATTGAAAACTGCAGTTCTGCTAAAGACAATATCAAAAACTGAGAAGACAAGCCACACACTGGAGAAAATATTTGCAAAAGACACATCTGATAAAGGATTATTATCTAAAATACAAAGAACTCTTAAATCTCAACAATAAGAAAATAAACAACCTGATTAAGAAATGAGCCAAAGCTTAATGGACACTTCACCAAAGAAGACAGAGAGATGACAAGCCTATGAAAAGATGTTCCATATCACGTCATCAGCAAAATGCAAATTGAAGCAGCAGTGATACACCACTACTCATTAGAATGCCACAGTCCAGAACACTTACACCACCAAATGCTGGTGAGGATGTGGAGCAACAGGAGCTCACTCATTGCAGGTGTAAATGCAAAAAGGTACAGCTACTTTGGTAGACATTTTGGCAGCTTCTTAAAAAAGCAAAACATACTCTTACCATACAATCCAGCAATTGCACTCCTTAGTATTTACTCAAAGGAGTTGAAAAGTTATGTCCACACAAAAACCTGCATATAGACATTTATAGCAGCTTTATTCATAATTGCCAAAACTTGGAAGCAACCAAGATGCCCTTCAGTAGGTGATGGATGAACTGTGGTCCATCCAGACAATGAAATATTAGAGATGCTAAAAAGAATTGAGCCATCCCGCTATGATGAGCCATGGAGAAACCTTAAATGCCTATTGATAAGTAAAAGAAGCCAACCTGAATAGACTACACAATCTCTGAGGAGGGGTGAGTAGAGCACATTGATTTGAATTTACAGGAGGGTGCAAGGGTGTTATAAAATATATGGTACATTGATTGTTTTTTAAGAATCCAACAAATTCTGAATTTGGCTGGACATCAGTCCTCAAGGGTTTGGGGCATGGTGTTGGCTAGAAGAGGGAACTCGACTCAGATCAGGAGCATGAGATGGGTGGCCAGGCTGCCTGGGACCTCATAACTGTCTCCTAGCCACGTGGCTTCTTGTCACCCAGTGGCTCTGAACTCCCTCCCATTGATCATAAATGGGAATTATCCCAGCCTTGCCTTCCACCCAGGTTATTATTCCACCCAGGTTATTACTTAATGTCAAGTTAAGTAACAGATAAAAGCCTATAAAACGACTCATAAATTTTTGAAAATATTTCATCCTGGAGTTATATTATTGGACCAATGGGGAAAAACAAGAAGTCATATTTATTTCTGATAAATTATTTCATGGCCATTTCTCCTATGATTTCCATATTTTTGAAATTCTGATTCACTAAATATGATTTTTAAATTCCTAAGTTCTTTATGTAGGAGTACAGTAAAGTAGAAATCAAAAATCTAAAATTTCTAAAAACCTGTCCATGTAGTCAATTCTTCAGTTTGGTGTTCCTGGTTTGCATAACCCAAAACACGACAAAACAGAAAAGAGTCAAACTCATCTAGGAAATGGTGGTAGTTGGGTAACAGTCAACCAGCCCATGTCATACAGAAAGTAGACAAAGGCCTTTAATTCCTTCTGTGGCGCACGGAAAGCCAGCTGCGGCATCGGTCCTATTCCTCTGCTCGCACCCCGATGCGTCTGGTTTACATGCACGACTGGCAAACCGAGCACACTATTTCTGCAGGTGATCTTTGGCCCCAGGAAGACGAGTGAATCGATGATGAAAATGAACTCCATGTGCATCTAGGATGCTACAAGGCATTGAGAGTTTAAAAAAAAAATGCCTATGTTTCTATCTCCAGTTCCTTGTTCAAACAAAAGAACAAACACCATCAGGGCCAACATCACATGCAGAACTAGATTAGGCATGCCGTGAATGAATGTCCCTCGTCCCTGTGCTCTCCAGGGCCCAGCATTCGGCGACTTAAGCACGGAGCGTGCTCAATGAGTAACTGGTGGCTGGGCGAGGCAAGCAGACGACCCAGCAGCAAATCTCTTCCCTGTTGTTCTGCCCCAAATGATGGGATCCACGGCATTTGTATTCTGAAGGGGGAAGGCATTTTAATTGGGATTTGGAATCTTTTGTGGAAATCTGGATCTCAGATTTGGTGGAAATCAACAGCAGTTCAGTAGCCAGTTCACTCATCACTGACACTGCAGCGTAGAGAATTGCCCAGCGAGCAGAGTACACGATCCATCCGCTGCGCTTGGTGGGGAGGAGGTGGGAGGGGAGAGGGAACCTGCCCCCTTGCTTGAGGCTCGGACGTCCGGAAAGTGTTCAGCTTGTGCAGAGACTGAGCTGCATGGGGGCTGTGCGTGCACGGAGGAAGGGAAACTAGGTGGTGCTGGGGCCCTGGCCACGTGATGTCACCTAGAGCTGGTCTTCGAGTCAGCCTCACATCCTATTTCCTTTGATCCCAGACTGATACAATTACTGTGCTTTAGAAACAAATAAAAATTAAAAATAACACATGTTTCCACCAGTCCCTTCTGTTCCCTTTCATGCTATACTTGGGCGGCTGTGGTCCACGGTGTGTGAGGGACACCCCATCCGTGGCCCGAGCTCCTGCAGCTGAGTCACTTCACTACTCCACAATCCCCTCCCTGCCTCACCCCTCCAGGTTGATGCCTCCCAAAGCCCCCAAGCCCAGGGGAGAACAGCCCCTGATAAAGAAACTTGAGTACCTTTCAGTTCAATGTTGACTTATCATTGAAAGTATCACTCTGCAAGTTCCCCTAGGGGATTTTATTTAAAGGGGCCGTTGCAGTCCTGGGCTTATGAAAGCTTCCGTCTGTTGGGAGGGAGGTAGCGCAGAACCTGTGCCCAGCAGCCAGCCTGGGTGGGTTTCAAGCCCATCACCTCTACTCCCTGGCCACATGGACCTGGGCCCAGGGTCAGGAGGGGCCAGGAAGAGGAGTTTGATGAGGTTCGTGAGTTAATACTTGTAAAGTTCCTAGAACACGGCCTGATAAGTAGTAGGCACTCCACAAATGTTAGAAAAATACATATAAAGCAATTCACAGTCAAAGAAGCCCCAAATGTAGTGATAAAGCTGGGCTGTGTATGAGCCAACAGCGAGCCACGGCCCCGAGTGCAGGAGGCTGCAGGAGGGGGCCAGTGCAGGCATTGCCGCAGGACAAGGACTCACAGATGGCGTGGGGACCGTGGGACATTCCTACTGGGGATGTGCTGGGCGCGGGGTGTACAGAGTGGGGCGCTGATTAGA
The DNA here is from genome assembly GCA_029783875.1 of Phataginus tricuspis. Classification (NCBI taxonomy): domain Eukaryota; kingdom Metazoa; phylum Chordata; class Mammalia; order Pholidota; family Manidae; genus Phataginus; species Phataginus tricuspis. Next base: position 2,665,355 of record JAQQAC010025709.1, on the reverse strand, counting down.
AGGAAGCCCCTCAGAGGGTACGACGGGCATGGTCCACTGAAGGGCGGAGAGCTGGAGAACAGCAATGCCATGGTTATGATAGGTTTGGTTGCACACGACACAAGCCAGGGTTAGGCAAAAAAAAAGGCAGACAAGAATCTAAAGGGGAAATCCAGTGACCAGGCTACGGGGCAGGAAGACTTGCTGGAATTGGGACCTCAGAGCTCCCCAACGCTCGCCCCGTCTCTCCCTCCTGGCTGCTCCCTCTCCCAGCAGACCAACCCCTTCATGCAGAAGAGAACAGGCTCGTTCAGATCCAACAGCAGCTGCCAATGAGGCTGTCCTGGGGATAGAAACCCCGGGAAGGCATTTGTTGGCCAGCTGGGCCCACGGCACTGTGAAGAGCAGGCTTATGTTTCTACTGCAGCTGCTGGTGTGCAGTGGGCAAATCCCAGAGGATGGGAGAAGACAGTTCCCAGAGGAAGAGACCGTTGGGGGTGGCCGGGCCAGAGATACCCGCCCCCCAACACACACACACATGCGCGCGCACCACGGAAGGAGCAGCTAGAGATAATGCTGGGTATTAAGGTTGGGTCCTACTAAAGATGGCCTTGAACGCCAGGGTGAGCAGCAGACATGTGGTGTGATGTGCGAGAGGCCGTGGGTGTCCTCCCCCAGGTGTGCCTGAGCTGTGGAATGGATCGAAGCGTGCACATATGGTTCATGCTTGCAACGGAGTCCCCCGCCCCAGTCCCTGCCGCCTCGCGTGAACTGAGGGGGAGGCAGATGAGGAGCCCAGGTTCGGAAATGGGACGACGGGACCCAAGTTTTGACCCTGCCAGGGAGTTTGGGAAAAACAGCTTGAACTCTGAACTTCAGCTTCCTGATCTGTAAAATAATTCTGTTTATCTCACAGGGGTCTGGTGACAAATGAGACTGTACAGAGGAAATTTGAAAGTGCCACAGAACTTAAATATTTACAAGATGAGGAGTTAGAATAAGTCTGTCCACCCTATTTATCTCGGACCTTAGAGAGAACATTTCCCTGTTGCTGATCTTTGCCCGGTACTGACGTAAGGACATCACATGCTAGTGTCATCCTCTCAGAGGTGGGCATTCTCATCCCACTCACACACACAAAGCCCAGCGGCAGCGAGGCTGAGCTGGCCAGGTCTCTGCAGGCTTTCATCTGCTCAATCGCTGTCTCTTCTGTCCCACTTTCACTCCTGTTCCACCTCCTCCCTCCATGTACAACCACCTGTTCTCCAAGCTCCCCTCCAAATAAGACACAGAGGGAAAATGATGGAGGAGAAAGGGAAACTGAATTTAAACAAGAGAATGATGCACACTTGCAAATCCGGCTACCTGCCTTTGTTTCCTTTGCGTGAGGTGGGTGTTTCGTAACAACAATGAAATGCATCTCTTTGGGGAATTGTAAAGGTCAGAGTCAAGGTCTTTACGCTCAAGCATTTTTCAATCCTGGAGGAAGGCTGGGCAAACACAAATGCTAAAAGCAAGATGTAAGCTAATTTATGTAGAAAAAAATGTACAAATCGATTAGTCGTGGCTTGCCTTTAGTTGAGATGTGTGAAGGTGGTACTAGTCAATGAGTTTGCTGGTGGGAAATGTGAGAATGAAATTAATAAACTTAAAATAAAAGAACCACATTATTTTATGAATGATTATTTCAGACTCAGAAAGGGAGTGGATTTCATATGAGCTCATTCAGTAACGGGGCAGCAGCGTCTCAAGGGCTCCCAAAGGTGGTCGCTGAACGTTCTTGCCTGCTTGGAGCAAACAAAAGACGGAAACTTCTTTCAAAGGGATACAAAGACTAAATGCTGCTCAGTTCAACTCTGTCAAACAGTATTAATTTATGTTTAACAGAAATTGAGTTTCAAATAAATGAAACTTTCTTGAGAAAAGGTCAGTTTCGTGATTTTTTATTTCTAGGTTTAAAATGTCAATTAGACATTATATGAAATGTAAGGGACTGAGTGAAAAGCTTGATATGTGGTTGAAAAATCTGTACATTTTGTTGTATACATTTATGAAGCCTCCATCTGAGCTTGAGTCCTGAATGATAGAATGAAATAATATTAAAGACATACTGGATTGGTAAATACAAACAGAGATGAATGACATTAGACAATCTGTGGTTCATACCGTATTCAGTAACATGGAGGCATTATTTTTAAGAAGCATTTTTTTAAACTGCCCAAACAAAAGTTACTGATATAAAATTTGGGAGGAAACTTTTAAAATGAAATACCAAGTTATATTTGACAGAAGTGTATATCTGTTACTACAAATGTAAGCATTAAAAATGAGGGAGAAAAATATTTCTGATACATTAAGTAAAAATAGATAAGAGTATGTATGACTTGAATTTATTTTTGTTTGGAAAATATATAATGATTGAACCACAAAGATCTATAACAAAAGGTACTACCAAGACTGTCATCGCTGATGGTTATTTTAATCTTTGTATTTCAAATATCTTCTATAATGAAAATAAATTAATTTTTATGGAAAAGAACAAAAGGAATCTTTTTAATGCTTCTGCCACAAATCAGCAGGGTCACTTTATTATTTATTTTATTATTTTTTTATTAAGGTATTATTGATATACACTCTTATGAGGGTTTCACATGAAAAAACAATCTGGTTACTACATTTACCCATATTATCAAGTCCCCACCCATACCCCAATGCAGTCACTGTCCATCAGTGTAGTAAGATGCCACAGATTCACTGTTTGCTTTCTCTGTGCTACACTGTTTTCCCCATGACCCACCACACCATGTGTACTAAACATAATACCCCTCGATCCCCTTCTCCCAGCCTCCCCACCCGCCCTTCCACACCCCTCCCCTTTGGTAACCACTAGTTCCTTCTTGGAGTCTCTGAGTCTGCTGCTATTTTGTTCCTTCAGTTTTACTTCATTGTTATACTCCACAAATGAGGAAAATTATTTGGCACTTATCTTTCTCTGCCTGGCTTATTTCACTGATCATAATATCCTCCAGCTCCATCCATGTTGTTGCAAATGGTAGGATTTCTTTCTTTCTTATGGCTGAATAGTATTCCATTGTGTATATGTACCACCTCTTCTTTATCCATTCATCTACTGATGGACACTTAGGTTGTTTCCATATCTTGGCTATTGTAAAAAGTACTGCAATAAACATAGGGGTACATATGTCTTTTTGAATCTGAAAAGTTGTATTCTTTGGGTAAATTCCAAGGAGTGGGATTCCCAGGTCAAATGATATTTCTATTTTTAGTTTTTTGAGGAACCTCCATACTGATTTCCACAATGGTTGAACTAGCTTACATTCCCACCCGCAGTGTAGGAGGGTACCCCTTTCTCCACATCCTCGCCAACATTTGTTGTTCTTAGTCTTTTGGATGCTGGCCATCTTACCGGTGTGAGGTGATAGCTCATTGTGGTTTTAATTTGCATTTCCCTGATGATTAGTGATGTGGAGCATCTTTTCATGTGTCTGTTGGCCATCTGAATTTCTTCTTTGGAGAACTGTCTCTTCATATCCTCTGCCCATTTTTGAATCAGGTTATTTGCTTTTTGGGTGTTGAGGTGTGTAAGTTCTTTATATATTTTGGATGTTAACCCCTTGTCAGATATGTCATTCACAAATATATTCTCCCATACTGTAGGATGTCTTTTTGTGCTGTTGATGGTGTCCTTTGCCATACAGAAACTTTTTAGTTTGATGTAGTCCCATGAGTTCATTTTTGCTTTTGTTTCCCTTGCCCAAGGAGATGCGTTCAGGAAGAAGTTGCTCATGCTTAAATTCAGGAGATTTTTGCCTATGTCGTCTTCTAAGAGTTTTATGGTAGCAGGGTCACTTTAGAAGCTCATCATAAATAATAATTTCCTTCCTTTCTCTCCATACTTCCTGAGTTCTGTGTTTCTCTTCATGCTTCCTACAAATGAGTGTTATCAGCTCTACGATTAAATTCTAACTTTGAGCTTCTCTGGCTCATTTAAATTTGAGTGTGTGAGCGTGTGAAACCCAGTCCTGGACTTAGAGCATCCTGGAAAGAAAACTGCTCAGCAGGTGCTGATAGAGAAGCTCCCAGGACCCTCCCCCTTCTGCAGGCTGACCTCAGAACACTCAATCTGCTCAAAAAACAGTCTAGTAAAAGCAAGAGATAATTACTAGTTAACACAAAGGGAGCTAAATGATATAGTCATGAACCTCAGTTGCTTCTTTAATCATTTTCAGATGGACTCTCTCAGAAACATTCTCTCAGAGCTGTGCTATAATTATTCTCATAATTTTGTCCACAGAAATCCTTTAATAGACACCATATAGACATTCACTGCAGCAACATTTAATAGCTTTAACATTTGGGTAAATACTAAGTTCTGGGAAGTACTGACCATGAACTTAAGACTGGCTATTCTATAATTTGGAATCAATACACATTATAATTCCATTAGACTTAAGTCAAATTAATGGCACTGTCAACACTAACCTCAAATATGGTTCAGAATGGCTAAAAGTATTTATTAAGTGCTAATCAACTTAACTGGATTAAAACCAAATATTTATCACCTATGACATTGTAAATCTATTCATGCTTTTGACAACTGAAAAGTCGCTAAGACTATGTAATGCCTGCAGATAATAGCACACTCAAAACTTGCAGATGAAGAAAATACTGAGAGTAGATTTTGTGTAGAACAGAAACATAGAAGCAGCTTTTTAAAGGGGAAAAAATAATGTAGTGTTGGAGGGGAAAACATTTAATTTATAACTATGCATGTTAGAAATCAACATCCAGAAAACAAATTTCAGTCCTATAGAAACTCCTAATACTTCTACAAAACTTTCAGAAGGTTTATTAAATTACTAATTTCTACAATGAAGCCAGCTGCCCCGAAATAATTATCAACATACTCATTATGATTCACGAGTATTTGACATTAGCAAAACTGCAATGAGATCATTGGAAAAGGGACTTTGTGTTCCACTGATTCAGTGGAGCTTTAATTAGTCACCTAGAGGACCACAGGGAGATGCCCTGTATCCCTCTTCCTCTTGAGGACCACAGGGAGATGCCCTGTGTCTCTCTTCCTCTTGATTAGAGTTTCTTTTCTATCTGTCCTGCACTCACCCCGTCTTCCCAGACTGTAAGCACTCTCAGGGAAGATCTGGGTCTTATTTGGCATCCTATCAGAAGTAGCTTGCAAAGTGCAAGGCACAGAGTAGATGCTCAATAAACGGTTAAATAAATAGATGCAGCACTGGAAATTATTTTTGGAAAGGTCTGATATCTCATGCAGCCTTCAGGCAGCTAGGGAGTGTGTGTACCATCCAGAATATCTTTTGTTCATCAGCTGTGCCACCACTCTGCTATAGGGCAGGACTTTTTTTGTTGTTTTTTAAAGAGTTTGCAGGAAGTCTGTTCAAATGGAGTATACCTCGAATGAAGACAAGCACTTCCTTTCCCATTGCAGAAGCTGCGATTAAAACACCCAGCAAACTAGCAAATACAGGGGAAGGCTACTGCCATGCTCACTTTTGTGCTCTCTGCAGAATGAAGCTGGAGCTCAGTTTTATATGATCTACATGCAGTATCTGGCATGGTACAGACTGTCAGAGGTTCAGCGGAAATGTGGAAGAGAACCCGGCTGATTGTAAGTGCTCAGTAAGTACTTGAAGGTGTAAGAGGACTTGAAGGTACTGTGAACTCAAAATGGGTTTTCCAAACTCATACTGTGAACTCACAATGGGTTTTCCAAACTCATAATAGATTTCCCTGGGCTTCTCTGTCTTCCTCAATAATATAGATGACCTGTGCAGAGAAGGCATGAGACCATGGGGAGGGGGATTAAGCTGGGATGGGGAGGGTGGCTGCTCACAGTAATGCTGTTGAACAAACTAAAGATTGAGCAACTGCTTCCCACTCAATCAGTTTCCTGAACCAAAAGGAAAGACCCAGAACAGCAACAACTAATTTTAGACGAATAAGCTTCAGATTCTAACACAGATCCTGAGCTGGGTTCTTGACTCAGGCTAACGGTACTGCAATCGTGTTGAATCAGCCTCTCAGATTCCCCCTCATACTCAATTTCCTGCCTGCTCCTTCCCAACGTGCCCTTTCCTTCCCTTTGTCCCCTCAGAACAATAGTGAGAAATCATTATCTTGACAGCATAGAGGAAAATGGAAACCACTTCAATGATGAAGCATTTAATATTTTAATTACTGGTAATTATGATACTGCAGAAGAACACAGAAGATGCCATTATTTAAATGTAGGAGACAAGTTTAAATTATGCTAATGGGTCTCAGCTTGTCTATAATTTGCTTTTTGACAGAGTGTGAAGATTCAGAGGCAGATAACTGACCTGAGTTGCTGATTGTTTCCTTGCCTTATGACTGGAAGCTATGACGCTCTTGTGCTCAAGAGGGCCGGGGCAGGTATGGAATGGCTGGCCCCACACTCAAGATAACCTGAGGGAGGTCAGCTTGAGGCCCGAGCAAACCTGACAGGATATGAATTTGAGGTTTCTGAACTTGGCAAAAACACGTCCTGTTAACCTCGTACCTCCAAACTTAAATATTTATGCTTGTCTTACCAATGGGTTTCAGCCCTGGGCAAGTTTGCTGTGGATTCAGTGAGACCAAAGAAATGACAGTGGAACGTTCTTGGGGTGAAAGGGTTATACCCACCTTTATTCCCTGGTGGCAGGTCCCTCCATTCAGAGTGAGTCTGCATGCAGCAAGCCGGTCTCTGCCTCTGGGCCTCTTTACGCTTGCAGCCGACTCAGTCTCTGTCCTCAGCGCTACCACCACTCCAGCCTCTGCTCTGCTCTCCTGCAATCTTGTAGCCATATCACCGTGTCGCCCAGAGCACTGGGTGGAGCTCTTTATACAGAGTCAGTAACAATGTATTGCCCATGCGTGTGTAGTGAGCTACCCGACCAGGGCCAGGTGAGAATCCTGGCCACAGGAACCTTCACTTTATCTACTTTATCTACTGTATCTACAGTGCTCTAAATGACATGCATGCATTCCAATATGTCCTGATTCACAGATGGCCATCCTTTTACTGCTGTATCAACAGTTTTTGCTGGCTTGCCTAGTTTAAAAGTCTCATGAGTTTTGAATTCACAAATGCCTGGGTTAAGTCTGTGATTCTGCTAATTAATGCTTCCTGATCCCTAGGATATTATTTATTTACTCTCTTGGTGACCCCAGTGCCTGTCACAGGATTGTTGGAAGCTGCATGAGATGACGCACAGAGTGCCTAGCACAGAGTCAGCTTCTGAAAGTGTAGCTATCTTCTGCAAGTGATTATTTTCAATAAAATTTTTGGAAGCCATTCAATTTTCAAAACATCCAAGCCTTTCCCCAAAGGGTCTGTGGATAAGGTGAAGGTGCCTGTGGCCAGGATCCTCACCTGAACCTAAACCACTTGACAATGTAACTGGCCTGCTGCTAGGCTACTGCTTCCATACCTGGAGGCAATAAGCTGTTACTGACTGAGTCAGTATATAAAGAGCTCTGCCCGGTGCTCTGGGTCAAGGCAGAGGCAAAGGAGGATTGCAGACCTGCAGACTGTTGGATGCAGACATAATTCCAGTGCTCAACCTATCACTGGGAGAACAAGCCGGGTAATAAACCCTTTCACCCCAAGAACGTTCCATTGTCATTCCTCGGTCTCATTGAATCCATAGTGAACTTGCCCAGGGCTGAAACCCATCGGCAAGATAGGGTCACAAACTTAAATTTGGTAAAAATGAAACAAATTAAAAACTTGCTTGCAAAAGAAAATTTTATCTCAAAATATCAGAGAGTAAGACCAAACTTTTAGTGAGCTTTTGATTGGGGTAATACAGATTGGAGAAGCTTTACTTGGGTAAAGGTTATCTAATTGTTATGTAATTCATATGCACAACCATTACAAATGCACTTTCCAAACAGTGTGTGCATCCCACCCTAATCTTTGTCCAGATCCTCCCTCCAGTGGCTTGTTATTTACAAAACACTTAGGATCCTGGCTCAGTAAAGTCACACATCTCAATCTTCACTTCGGAACAAACGGTGTACTGGCTTTGTTACCTGCAAAGAGCAACCTGGCTCAGAGACCTCTGCTAATAGCCAAAATCACCCCATGGCTGTCACCACCTGGGTGTTACTTGAAAGTTTTTCAGCTGCACAGATTGATTTTTCAGGGCAATCTACTGTCTTTTATTTCTTGCAAAAGAAAGTGGATTTTAATTTTATTCTCACCCACTGTATTTTCCGAAGACTGTGTGTATAGTCAAAAGGTGGTCATTTTCTCTGAAGTCTTCCTCCTAAGCCTGCTGCCCCACGGATTGCTCCGGCGTCTCTGCAGATGCTCTCAGTGATGAACTCCCCGGGCTCTCACAGAGGTGAGAGCGCCTTAGGAAGGGGCAGTGCCCGTGGTGACCTGGGCAGATGGCGTTTTTGTGCTTGCACTTTTCCTCTGGTTACGAAGGGAAAGTAACATTGTCCCGGCTCTCGGTTGGTCACATAACTGCCTGCAGGTGTCTTTCTTTGTGTCAATCTGTGTGCTACGCGACATGCACATTCCTGCAGCATACGAAAACCACGTGCAAAACACGGCTCAAATCTTAGAGCTCTCGTTGTGTCCTACCAGCTCGTCCACGCCCATCCTTTCTGTGCCAGACTTTGGGGGCCTCCTCACCACCCCTCTACCTCAACCCTGCCGCCCTCTTGTGGCAGCCAAGACCTCCTGACACCTTTCCCATCCCTGACGCAGCAGCCCCCTTACTTCAGGCTCAGAGCCTTTGTGTTTGCTGTTCCTTCTGCCCAGAATGCTCTTCCTCCAGACAGTCCCATGACCTGTGCAGTCACTTCATTCAGATCTCTGTTCAAATGTCATCCCAGGAGAGAGTTCCTCCCTGGATCCAACCTAAAACCGTACACAAGCACCCTCAACACACACACACACCCAGCTCAGCCCTCATTCCTTTTATTTTTTTTCTCACAATACCTATTAGCATAGACAATATCCCACATGGTTTCTTATTCTGATTTTTATTGCTTGTCTTCCTCACCATGAGCTCCAGAGATCAGGGGCTTATCTCATCTGGCTGCACCCCACTACAGGGAAAACGAGAGTTCCATGGCCAGGATCCTCACCTGGGCCTGGTCTGCTCGCCCATGGCGCATGGGCTGTGCTTGCAGGCACTGGCTTGCACACGTGTGGGCAATAGGCTGTTATTCTACGTAAAAAGCTCTGCCCAGAGCTTTGGGGCTGGAGACTGCAGGGCTGTGAGCTGGCAGAGAGGCCCGGGGGCTGAAGCCGCCTTGCTGCCGGCAGACCTGCCCCGGGGGTGGATGGGATGCTAGTGCCTGACCTGCCACCATGAGAATAAAGCTGCGTATAAACCCTTTTACCCTAAGAATGTTCCCTTGTCATTTTTCAGTCTCACTGCATCCAGAGTGAACTTGCCCAGGGCCGAAACCATCAGGTGAGACATGCAGAGCCTGAAATTCAGCCTGTTCCCAGAGCGGCTCAGTGCACGGGCTTCGGCGACCAGGTCAGTGACTAAGAGGATCCTTCTCCACGAGCTCTTACAGTTCAGGCCATGAGATGGGCCAGGCAGAAAACAGCATCCCCGGAAGGGCAAGTGTGGTACAGAGAAGGAACTCTCACGACAACACCTCTGGGTCCCGAGTTCTGGGTCCCCAGGCTCCTCCCTCAGGTCCCAGGTTGTCACCAGGAGGTCAGACTCGGGAGAGCTGGCAGCCCACCATGAGGCCCCGGCCGTACAGGGCAGCAGGACAATGTGACCCAGAGGTGGCTGCAGGGGACGAAGGGACCCACAGCACACACGCTGATGCATCCAGCACCTACTGATTCATGTACTTAACACCCAGGCTCTGGCTGTTGAGTCACCAGCTCAAGGTCACGCGCCCCGGATTCCCATTGACACTGCGGAAAGGAGCTCCTCGTTAATGCCACGCACAGAGAGCTGCCCTGGCCAGGTGCAAGCGGAGGCCTTCCCCAGTTCTCAGGGCCAAAGAAAGGATGCAGTGACCTGAGGGCTGATGTCATCGCCCACACAAGTGGGCCTCAAGCTGTGTGGTCCCCAAGCCCCAGTTCAGATCAGTGGAAAGCGCTGGCCACACTGTGGTTCCCTGACGTTTGAGGCAGGAAACCTGATGCCGGGGCCTTTGGAGCCCATCCCTTATGTCGGGTCAAAAAAAAATTCCAGCTGGGTTCCTCGGGCCATCTGGGCAGCCACAGAGTCAAAGGCCACAAACAGGAGCTGCCCAAGAGATTGGCCTGTGTCCCACTGGGAAAGCCAGACCACAGCGCGCCCCCAGTCCCCTCCCACCGGTCTTCCCGGTCAGTCAGCACCTCTGGCCGGTGTTGCCCAGGCAGGAGACCCAATGGAGCAGGATGCACCTGGGTGTCCCCTCCACTGGTAAGAACTGCGCCCAAACACCACCACCTAAGGAGACCTCAAGCCCGGCCGACAGCAGGCCAACCACCCCCAACACCCTGTCTTTCCATGGCTCCTCTATCTTCACATTCCTTATTAGGGTCTTGCCTTAAAAATTAGTAGCAAGAAACTCTTTTTTTTTTTTGCTTTGAAATCCTGAATTTTATAGTCATAATTTTGATCAATAAGTTTCAAAAGAATCCTCGAGCTTCTTAGAAATGAAGCCTCAGGCCTCACTGCCAATTCCCCATAATCACAGGTTTACAAAAGTTTTCCATTATGCCAGCCTTTGAAACTACCTTTTTATCATAATCTTGTTCACCAGACTATATTTCTTTATTCACAGAACTGATAAAATGTCTTCACATTTTATTCTCCCTCAGAATAAAGAACAGGACTGGGGACTCCTAGGACCGGGCACCGTGCCCGCTTGCAGTCCAGCACCCACGACCGAACCAGCGGGCACGGGGCCCAGAGGCCTCCCGGTGGCTCACCCTAAACACTAGCTCACTTTCCTATCCAAGGCTCGATGCGTCCAGCTCCCTCCCAAAAACACTGTCCAACTGCCCAACGCCTGACATTTCCTGAACAGAGAAGAAAGCTTCACCCCCCAAAGTGACAAAGTGCTGGTTGAGGTGACAAGGTTCCTGAGCTCCCGTTTGTCACTCACTGAGGTGCTGTGAAAACAGAAACATGGGCTCCCACCTCCACTCACTCTAAGTGGGTTAGGGGCCCAGGGCAGGGCGCAGGGCCAGAAGGTGGAGTGGCAGCCCTGCCCAAAGAGAAAAGGGGCGGAAGGGAGGACGGAGAAGGCACGTTCCAGGCTTCCCTCCCCGGCTGCAGGGACACCCGCACCCCTGAGGTTGGACAGGCCCAGTGTCAACAGCCACTCACAGGGCTGCTCTGGCCCCTGAAGTCACTGCTCCCCCAGCTGGGCTGCCCCAGGCGCCCCTGCTGGGTATTCAGACACCCAGTGCTGAACCTTTCCTGCCGCCCCTACGACGCTCGGGCGTCAGCGACCCCCTCAGGCTCACAGTCCCACTGTAAAATTGAGTACTGTGCAGTCATGTGCAAAGCTAGAGATGTGTGTGTACTAACTCTCTAGATGCCATTGGATCAGCAGGTCAGCATTAACTGGTTTCTGTCGTGGCCGCCAGACATGTCCTTCCTGCTTGAGACCCTCACAGGCTCTCTTCTGCGAGGACCTCCTAAGACGAGGCCCCGCGGTCCCAGGCTCACTGTCAGAAGCACAACGCAGGCAATGTGGCCCCTGGAATCAGACTCAGCGTCCGCCAGCAGCCAGCGCCCACTTACTCTGTGTAACAGGGCGCTTTTCTCCATCAGGACTGCAATCAAAAATCAAAGATAAACCGAGTCTCACTTAGGGAGAGATGCCGCTGTAACGCTCTGGAACATCTGTTTCTCCCAGACAGTGCTCTTGTTGCCAGAGCTGAGCCCCTCTGACGCTGGGGCTTCCATGGAGATGCTCTCCCCAGGAAGGCAGCCCTTGCCGGGCACCGGTCAGTGTGTCATCCTCCCAGCAGGAGCAGAAACCCCCGCTACTACTCCAGGGCACTGGAGGAAAGGCCATCCTCGCTGCTGGTGTTGTTTTCGGTAGTAAACGGTTTGGGGGATCCTCGGCAAGGGCTCCCCCTGCCGTCCCCGCCTCCCTTGAGTGGGTGCCGTGCTCCCTAAACAGTGGAGAAACAGGCGAAAATAGTAACCACCTTCCACATAAATAATGAGTAATACTCTCACTCAGGATACATGCAGAAGCCAGCTTCTCTGGTCCTTTCCAGAAGTAATCAGATGGACGTCAGTATCTGCCTCCACACACAACGTTATGAAGCCATGTTGAGTTGGGGAACCCACACAGTGTGGGCTGTCCACATGCTAAGGGTAGGGGGAGGCCTGCCTCTGTCCCCAAAGGGAGAAATATGCACCCCATAAGCTGTGACCCTAGGATGCCGTGACCAGGGAGTGCAACCCAAGACCTGGCCATCCCTAGTGCTCCATCCGTGCCTGAGGGTCACACACGACATGCCCAGTGTCCTTCATGAGGGGCCATCGGAGCTCTGAGATCCCTTAAGGAAGAGCTAATTAAACCTCAGTCCTCCATTCTTGCACCAATAACACACATTCTTACAGGGTCAAACTGGTACAAATGAATGATCCTCACCAAATCTAAAGCAGATGTTAAAGCGTTAACCCTTAGCAGGTTGAGGCTATTGGATCTTTAGCGCCTGTTATTCATTCAAACCTAAAGAACCAACTCTAAACTTTGAGAGGGAGCCAGAGAGAAAGCACCTTTCTATGGCCTAGATGTGGTCTGTCAGGGCTGGGACCCACCTTTCCAGGTGCCATGGGCACCTCAGCGTCCAGATTTTAAATTGTGCAGGTGACCCAAAATAAGTAAAGGGCACAGACAATGGTTTCTCATCATAAAACGTCTCTAACATACTTTGCCAATTAGATCTGTTACTCCAGGAAAGCCTGCTGAGAACAAACTCTGCTTCAAGCAGGGTGAGCTTCTAAGCCCCTGCTTATGACTTAGGCTGACCACTTGCTTCCCATCTCCCTGCTGGACCGTCCACACCAAGGTCAGAGGGCTTTGGATTCAGGGTAGGAAGGCGGCCCCTCGGATTGTTTTGGGCTACACACAACTCAGTGGGGCCTGGAGCTGAGCACCCCGAGGTCCTTGGCATGGGATGGGAAGGCAGGGGATCAGCACATTTGGGGACAAATACATTTGGTAATCTTGCTCAGGAGGAGATCCCTGCTCGGTGCACTACTAGAAATCACCTCATGGGAAACAGAGGCCATAAACTCAAAATTTTTTAAATCAGAGTTCTAAATCCTGTTCTGCAGAGGAGCCACTTTGCGGATGTCGGCAGGTCAGCCCACCTCTTTAAGTCAGAGCTTCCTCTGGGACGTCATGAGCAGCTCTGGTCCCTCCCCGGAGCAGGCTCCTCCTGTCCACGCCCGCGTCCTGCAAGAAGTTGCAGTCATCGTGACAGGAACCAAGGATTTTCCAGAAGGCTGAAGACAGATGTACCTCATTTAAAACAAAATTCTACACTTTTCTAGAGTGGAAGTTGTAGACACTTAAAATGCATTCACTTTCTTAAAATTCCATGGTGTTCCATCATATGATGAGACACACATAGCTCTCTGATGTCTCTTCTGACTTCCAGTGGCCTGATCTTGGATGCTTTTGTGAGTTTTTTCATCATTTGCTTGTTTGGGGCCTTTAAATAAAAAAAGCAAAAAAAAAAAATACAATGTCTTGACAAATGGGAGAGAGAGAGAATAAATGTGTGAGATATGAAAGACATAATATAAAATGTCAGAAACCATGAAAAAATATTTTTAATAAAAAAAGATTCCTGCAATTTTAAAGTATACAGAAACTTATAAAGTATTAAAGGTAAATTTAAGTGTGAATTTCTATCCAGGGCAATCACCCCTTACCAGAAGGGACTGACTAGTTGCTTGAGAGAAAGGAATCTGTTTTTTAAAAGTTATGTTGGTTATTTTATAGATAAAATGTCATCCAGTTACCAGCTAGAGTCAGTGACTGGAGGTTTTCAGAGAAAAGGAAAGCTAACAGGCTTTGTGGGTGCCACTGGCACCACCTGGTCTGAAAACAGCCCACGCCATCCATATACATAATGGACAACAGCACAAAATCTCGTTTGACATCTCATTTGTTTATCATCTTTCTTCTGTTATAGGATTTTCAATTTATGAAATGACATTAACAGAAGTCTCCTCTGCTCAAGACCTGCCTTAAACCACAGAATTCAAGTTATCTTTGAAGGAACATTCTCCCTGTTGTACGGGGCTTGGGGTCCTTGACAGGGAATAAGGGGTTATTTGTTCAGCCTCAACTGTAACTCATCCTCCCATGTGGATTGCCACAAACAGATGCAAAATTATCTATCTTCATTCACCCCCCCACATTCCCAGGGTGGAGAGGAGGGGAGAAGGGAGGGCGGACTGCCCTCAGATGCTGGATGACATCCACAGAGGAGGACGGGCTTGAGTGCCTGCACAGCAGCAGCGAGGCTATGTCCCCTTCTCCTGAGCCCCGTGGGCAGTGTGACAAGCCGGGAGAGTGGACAGGTACCTAACCAGGCAGCCCGGGACCACATGTGTGGGCTGCCACAGGGTGAGAGGGGGCGGGAGCAGGGAAGCACAGGGTGGGGAAAAGGTCCTCAGCCTTAAGATTCTAGGATGTGTCAGGCAGTGTCAGGCCATGCCAGTCATTACAAGGCTAAATCTAGCAGGAGACTCCCACACCACCATCCGCAGAGACCGCAGGCTACACTATTTTAGCAATTATGAGACTAAATTTTGTTTGCAATCCCATTTTTCTTTGCCCTTCTTCCCCAATCCAAACGCCATAGGATATCCTTTTATAAGAACTAAGCTTCAGCGACGGGGCTAGCCTAGGACGCCCTGTTCCCCCTCCATCTGTCACTGTTCAGCAGTCGTCTTCTGTCCTGGTCATTCTCTCTAAAGCCACTGGCAAGGACATGATCAGCCGGGCCTCTGCCACCACGAATTCCCTTCCCCGTGGGTGTCAGCACTGAGACACCTCCAGGCCCAGAGAGCCTTGGTGTGGAATCCGGACCTGGCCGCCCGCCACCCTGCCTGGGAGGGCCTCCTTGCTATCAGCTTGCTGGCAGCAGGTGGGCTCTGCACAGCTGCAGCCCCTGGGGTGCACCCGCTGACACAGCTGGGACAGAGGGCACCTGGGTGTCTGCACCTGCTCAGGAGCACATCAGGAACAGCAGGGGGGGATGGGGCAGGAGGGGGGCGTCCTGTCTCCCCAGAGAAGGGCCGGGAGGGAACTGGGGTACAGCAGGGAGAGAGCACCCATCCTCAGGTAACTTCTCAAGGACAAGGACTGTATGTGCCAAAGAACCCCCGGGAGCCCCAAAGGAAACACATGGAACCCACCCTTTGGCCTGCTCCCCATACTCAGTGGAGCTATATGTTGTTCCACATCTGCAGGTCAAAAATAGTCAAATACAAGTGATTCCCTGGGGTTTGGCCTGATGTAGGGCCATCCCCGAGGTCTGGAGAAGCCAAGCTCTTAGTGGGAACTTCCTTCTGAAAAGCCGTCTTCCCCTTTCAGGGAAAATGCTGATTCTATTACATTGTTCAAACCTCTTGCCCAATGTAAAATGTTTTCCTGTTTTTTCTATCTGTCCAAAACCTCCCCGTTGCGAGCAGGCAGGAGCTGTGTTTTCTGGTGGTGGGACTGCAGGGGGGTTAGCCAGGATCCTGCTGGACCTGAGTCCTGCCGTAGGTGTCACTCAGCGATGACTTGTTTCTGAAGGATTCTAGGGCACTTTTCCAAGTGTCAAGGATCTCACACCCCTGTGTTCCTTCCAAAAGGTTCTGACCAGTCACAAGGCTCCACATCACCTGTCTGGGGTGGGGGAGGGGGGCTTCACAGCTGCTGAAAGTGGGCTAAGCCTCTGACTGTGACTCCCCAGGGACCTGCAAAGTGCAGCCCTCCCACCCCCTGCCCTTCCCCTGCAGCTTATCTTGATACCACTTCAAAATCCATCCTCTGTTAACCAAGCAGCTTGCCAGGGGCCACTGAGAGACTCATGCTAGGGCTGGGGACCGTATTTATATCCCAAACTAAAGACTAGATTTTTGGACCCTGAGGAATGTCCTGCCTTCTTGATGCTGCTGAAAGTAGGGACAGAAAGGAGGGGTGAAGGGGGGATGACCTTAAAATCCTCCCTGAACTTCAAGCATGAAAACGAGTAAGGAACCTGAAGGGCCCAGGGAAGTGAGATGCACGGGGAGGAAGAAGATTCTAATGCCCACTAAGAATATAACCAACACGCTTCAAGCTGCAAGGCTGACATGTGGTCGTTTGCACAGCCATGTCTGGCCACAGAGCTAAAGGGGCTTCTTTCTTACTTTGTAATCATTTCCCTTTTTATTTTTTTCTTACTTTCTCTGCTTTCAGTCATTCCTTCACTTGTCACATTACCAACTACGTGGGTTCTTTGTTTAATCTTTTGCCCAAGTTTTTGTTTGAAATGTCAGTAAACATTTGTGGTCATGGGTATTTTGGAGCAATGGATCGATCCAGGTTCCCTCGCCAGCTGCAGATGATGTCCGGCTACAGGAGCCCTGAGGCTCCGCGAAGTAACCTCCCAAGTCAGGCATAGCTTACATCACTCTGATTGTTTAAGAGCGAAGCAGTGCCAGTAACTCAGAGAGTGGAAGCTGACAGAGGACTTCCAAGCACACTGGCTTCCTTCTGCCCAGGAACTACAAACTCATGGCCTCAACCTACCACAATTGCAGGGCTCAAGTAACCTCATAAAACAATTCCGTTCCCTTCCCACCACTTTCGATCCCACCAAAACCCTTTGGGGGAATAACTTTGCACTTGAAAGTCATACCAGCCCATCTGTCATTTCCTATAGTTGCTAAAAAGCCCACATTAAAGAGTGTCTTGTGGCTGAAATGAAATTAGCCAGGGAGTGGTGAATACAAACTAGGGTTTTCTAAGATTATTTTTAACCTTCAATAAGCTTTGTGCAGGGTAATTTTTGACATAATATTTTTCTACTTTTTATTGAGATATAATTCACACACTATGAAATTCTCCCATTTTAAAGTGTAGAAGTCAGTGGGTTTTTTTGTGTATTCACAAGATTGAACAACTATCATTGCTATCTAATTCCAGAACATTTCCATCAGCTTCAAAGAAACCCTGTCCCCATCTGCGGTCACTCCCCAACTCTCCCATCACCACTACTTTCAAGACAATTTGTTTTAATTCAGTGGTATTTCTTCTGGAAACTTCAGCTGCTCTGGATGACACACGGGGCCATGAAGTGCATATCAAGGTGGCACAAGGCACCACGCCGGTCTCAGTCCCAGCTATGTCACCGCCTACCTGCGTGACGTCAGGCAGGCGCCTTGGCACACTTCTCACCTTGGTCCCACACCAAACCTGCTTCAACGGCTTGGCACCCCCGGCGAGCAGGCCCAGCAGAGAGCTTAAGGGGCCTGCCTGACACTCCCCAGAGTTTAAAGGCCACGTGCCCCTGCTTCCAAGGAAGCATGGTTATTTCCAGGTCAGGACGAAGGTGTGGTCTGGTGGCAGCTGCCTGCTGCTGTCCAGCACACCTCCTGCTCTGGGGCAGCCTGGAATAAGGAGGAGGGATGGGACCAGCGTCCTGAGCTCGGGACCTTGTCCGAGGGTTGGGGGATTCTCTCCGAGGGGGGGTTCTCTCTGCCTCCAGACTCTGTGCCATGCGGTCTGAGGGCAGGAGCTTCTGTGCCCATTTGGGCAGCAAAGCTGAGGACAAATCTGCTCAGGAGGAAGAAGGGCTGAGGGGCTGCAGGCGGTGGCCCTGGAGCCCCGATGGAAGTACCTGAAGCCCCCCGGCCTTTGCACTTGGCGGTTCTGTGAGCCAATAACTGTCCTTTACTGCTTGAGTTTGGGGTGGTGTGAACTTGGCTTGGCCAAAGGACGGACCCCAGTTATTCCGTCACACACGAATTTAGGTGCTGATACAAAGGGATTTTGCAGATGTGATTAAAGACCCTAGCGGACTGACTTGTTAAGTGGGCCTGGCCTGTCGGGTGAGCCCTTCCAGGGGCTCTGAGTCAGACCCCAAATCCCCCACATGATGTGTTCCGGTCCGCTCCCTGTCGCTCCTTCCCAAACCCCCACGAGGGGCTCTAGACTGATTCCTCCAGCCCCATGATCACATAAGGCAGTCCCCAGTAATAAATCTCTGAATCTGCACACATACACATGTTTATGTAACTGTTCTCCTGCTGCCCGGCCGGGGTCTGGACCAGCACAGTGCCTACCTGTCCCTGGCCACCGGGCCCACATTGTCCAGTTCAAAGGCACCATGCAGGACCGTGTTTCCTAAAGGAGAAAAAGATGCGCAGACAGGCCTGGCCCTGCGCTTGCCCCACCTTGCCTTCCTCCCACCGCCTCCCACTACACTGGGGCCCCTCAGGCCATTTGCTTCCTGAGGTCACTGCCAACACTTTCTCCCAACTTCAGTCTCAGCCTGTTAGGAGATACACAAGGGATCGCTGCCTTATTTAAGGGCTGGGTGGTTGGGACCCTGTGTCAGGTGCTGAAAGACACGTTGAAGGGGGAGGGAACACACGGTCGCCTTCAGACAGCCCACAGAGAATCAGCGGAGTCCTGGAGCTCAGCGCCCTGCAGGGGACTCCGACACAGGCTGCGATAAACCAGACACAAGCCCCGGTCAGCCCAGGCTCCCTTACACAAAGTGTTTCACGTCTGGCGGTTGTGAAGTGGTCCTATGCCCTCAAAACGTGAATGCAAAATCCCTCCTGGCTGACGTGCCCCTGTGGAGGGCACCTGCAATGAACAGTCGGGCGGCAGGACGAGGGACTGCACCGGACTGCGGTCAGCCCAACTCAGTAGGGCGTTGGCAAGACCCTGAAACCCACCCACTGCACAGGGACCTGGGCCCCAGAATCTGAGTTCACCCCTTTACCCTAATTCAGTCACCCTCCCTCTTATTCAGGTTGGACTATGGCCAGGACCTTCATCTCTGCCCCCCATTTCTGTCACCACCTGGCAAAGCCCCTTCTCCAAAGGACCCCCGTACCTGTGGCCAGTGGGTGGGTCTGGGGCTGAGGAGGGCTGACCTAGGCTGCATGGCAGGACCCTGCTGCCAGCCACTGCGACCCCCACTTACAACGCCTCCCACCATGGTGCTCAGCCGTGGCGCTCAGTGCCACCCACGCATCCCCCCGGCCCCGGTGGCCCTCAGCCGTCGGGCTTCTCCCCGCCCCAGACCCAGCCCTGGTTCCTAAAGTTTACAGACATTTCCATTCCTCGGCTCCTGACCTCCCAGGGGACCCCACTTCGTGGCCGCGCCCCCTGCGACATCTTGCCCTGTCCCTCTGCCCTCACAGCTGCAGCCTGCCGTCCAGGCCAGGCCCTCCTCCAAAGCCCCCCACGCCCGAGGTCTGCCAGGATGTCTCAAAGGCTCCTTAAGTGAGGAGACCATGCCCAGTGCCCGCCAGCCCTCCAGCGGCCCCCCTCTGGTGCCAGCCATGCGGCTGGGCAAGCCTGTGCCCTCCTGCCCCACACCGATGCTGCACAAGTCCTGTTGATTTCACTCCCAAACCTCTCAAACCCGTCTTCTTGTCACCTGGCCAGCATCAGCCCCATCAGCTTGCTCCTGGGCTGCAGCCGGGGAGGTCCCCCCGAGGGGAAGTCTGACCCTGGCACGACTGCCCCGCTGCAGGAGTGTTCCGGGGATTTCCCGTGGATTTTAGGCTCTGTGTTAAATCCTGAGCACGGCCTCCATGCAAGGGGCTGAGGTCCGGCATCAGCATTCTCGCCTG
Source organism: Phataginus tricuspis (assembly GCA_029783875.1). Taxonomy (NCBI): domain Eukaryota; kingdom Metazoa; phylum Chordata; class Mammalia; order Pholidota; family Manidae; genus Phataginus; species Phataginus tricuspis. Next base: position 2,645,511 of record JAQQAC010025709.1, on the reverse strand, counting down.
GCCTCCTCTCATGTCACTGTCCCCGCATCTGTGCCTGGCCGCGGGCCTCCTGCAGCCCCCTGCCAGAACACCATCCTCCCCTCTTCTTCCTTCGGCCTCGCCAGGGAAGCCCCTCCTGACTCACGCCTGCTCGGCTCCCGGAATTGCCCCCCTTGGCACGCTCATCGGCGACACGTTGAAGCACACCCTCCCACTCGGTAAAGGTCTGCCGAGGAATGAATGAATGTGATGAACACTGTCGGTTATGAGCGACAGAAAATGGTCACTGAAGATGAGTTCCCGATGAGGCATGTTTTGCCATGTTCAGTGGATGGAAGGAAACCCAAAGTAGGAACTGAAGAAAGAGATGTGCTGTATTTATGAAGAGAACCAGCATGTCCCTGACTCCACTAAATACATACTGTGTAAATACATCGAAGAGACCAAATTATTAGCTTCCCAGATTGGGTTGGGAGCATTAGTACATGACAAAGGTCTCCCTCCAGTTATGCTTAGAACAGGGCTAGACCCGGGCCAGGTGTTCCTGGTGGTGAAATGTCCAGGCGGGGAGAGAATGAGAGGCAGTGTGGGGGGCGGGGATGAGCTCCGGGCTTCAGGACTGTTTCTGGACAGAACGGAACCGGCAGGGGAATCGGAGCCCCTCACACATGCGCCCTGAGCCTCCTTATCCTCCTCTGTGAACTGGGAAGCGGGGTCCACGCTGCTCAAAACCGGGAAAGGTGAACCTGGGGCAGATAATAAGGCCAGGCTTTATGGAAGAGGTGGAGCTTGAGCAGAAAGTCAAAGGGGACAGGCAGGGGTGAGAGAGGAGAGAATTCTAGATGAGGAAACGAGCAGATGACGGCAGGATGAGCGCTGTGGGGTAAGGAAGGCCGGTCAGCGGACTCTTCTGTTCCACTCTCCAGGCGCTGAATCACAGACGCTGGTGAAGCACCTGCTTACTACCCGGGACCATGTGAGGCTCTGATGGCAGCTGACCTGCTGCCTCAGGGAGCGTAGAGTCCCGCAGGACCCCCCATGCTGGCACAAAGCCCACTCCCCTCGCGCCCGGCACCCTCGCACGCACAGCTGCCAGCCCTGTGGCAGGCTTGGACTGCAGGCGGATATCCTGGTGGGAAAGACTGCTGTCGTGCAACCGAACTAGATCCTGGCCTGGGGAAGAAAATGGGCTGAGCCGAGAAGCACTTAAGAGAAAAAATGAATAGGACAACACACTGGGACACCACTTCACACCCACTGGGACGGCTATGACTAAAGACAAAGAGGATGTGGAGAGACTGGAGCCCCTGTGCACAGCTGGTGGGGACAATGGGCAGCCACCCCACCGCTGCTTATAGACACCCCAAGGAAGCAAAAGCAGGGACCCAAACAACGGATTCAAGTCACTGTAGGTCTGAATACTTAGTTCACAAATCACTTGAGATACAGCACTGGTATTTTGCTTAAGTCAAAGTTAGGACAGACGAAGGCATGAAAAATTCAGTGACTGAATTTTTAAGTTAATTTTTAATTTTTAAGTTGTCCTTAAAATTTTGGTTCTCCTTTCTTCTTTCAAATTTATAACGTGGGAATATTCTTTTATCTGGTGAACAGATTTCCTTAAGTTTGTGCTAAAGACGCAGCATTCACTGGGCAGAAAGAAGGGTACAACCTTGCTACGATTAGCTTCTGACCTCGCACGATGCGCAGCCGCAGGGCTGCTCGCTGCCTCCCTGTCTTGTACAACAGACACATAGACCTTGGCACAGACAGGAAGGCATCTTGGGAGGAAGGCAGAGCACATGCAAAGTCTGGAAACCCGGCCAGAACATGATGAATTTGAGGAAGCAGTGGTCCACCAGTACCCCCCAACTGCCCCACGTGGCCCCCAAGGGCACAGTAAGAAACTCCATCCCATTCTTACTGCAATATTCTTTCATGTCCCCCAACTCCCAGGAAAGGCCTGCTATCCCCAAGCACAGCTTCCAGGATGTTCACCTTCCGTTTCCAGCCACCTCTCCCACATCCTTCTGCCACCTGTTCTGTGACTTAGGTTTCAGTCACACAGGAAAGCTCACCTGTTCCCTGATATACCTGTGCCATTAACCTTGCTGCTTCTTGGGCCTGAAGGAATTCCTTCTCTTCTGCATGTTAGGTCACTCGTCCTTCAAGACCTCAGTCAGATTTCACCTCCTCCAGGAAGCTCTCCACAACCCCTCCCAACCCAGTGTTCTCTCATTCCCATTATGGCACCTGCAGCCACACCTCTGCTGTCCTCCCCATTTGCTTTTTCCCAGTGTCTGAGCCCCACAGAGCACGGTCTGCATTCTTCCTGCTTCAGTACACCTGCTACCTAACACCCAGCACGTGGGAAAGATTAATGCTTTCCAAAGTCTTTTGATATTTTGCTTATTTTCCGGGACCCAGTATTATGTAAACTTAGTCAACTGAAGGTTTCTTCTGGGACTTTGAGTGACTGACGCCAAGGGGCAGAAGGTCTCGCACTTACTCTGCATTGTTGCGTGTCCAAGGCTCAGATGCCCTGCCTTCCCCTGCCATGGTCCATTACGTGGGCCTGCTACCCAAGACTGCCCATGACTGTGAGCGAGCGTGTGGCCTTCCAAAAGGCTTCTTCTCTGCTTCTCAGCGGTTTCTATTGTTTGCAAACAGGAACCCTGACAGTGCAGAGAGCAAATAAAAATATGTAACATCTGTGGCTGTCCACAGTTTTTCCGGCTGGTAACCTTTCGTGGAAGACAGGACTAGTTCAGCAAAAAGAACACTTGTGAGAAGTCCAGAAACTCTTCCACCTGTCGGACTCCGTCACTGACTCACTAACATGGTCTTGAGTGAATCATGTCGCCACCTACCTTCCCCACAGGGGTGTCGTTTGAATTAATGCCTTAAGCGTCAAAAGTACTTTGTGCTTTAAATAGTGCTGTTCAGCAGGCTGCTCAGAGTTACCATCGCCACAGCTGCCAGTAAAGTACAAAGAGATTCCTTAAGAACTATCATCTCTCAAACTTTCCATGAGAAATTGACTACATTTGCAAATTTTCCCTTGAAGAAGTGGTCAAGACTTTGTAAGAAACTGAGGGAAAAAAGACACATAAACATGTAAGTTAGATTTCGTGTTTTCCATTCTCCTCTGCAGGTTGTCTAACCACACAAGATCTCTACAGCTTCTGGAGACTTCCAGTCCCCACTTATACGGCTGGGAAACCTGGACAAGCTGAGGGGACGCTGGCCTCAGTCCGCAGTGAGTCCACAGGGGCCCTCAGGCCTGCTTCTCACAGCTCTCCCCTGCCTCCCCGCAGCAATCCACCTCAGTGCCTCCTGTCCGTTGGGGTGTGTGGCATTGGTTGGGTTGTCTGCAGCCTAGGAACCACCTTCACCAATGATGGACATTTAGAAGACATGAACTTTTTATTTTTCTTGGGAATTTTTCTGGATGCCTTCCTAGAGCTAATCCTTCTCTCCCAAACTTCTGCTAGCTTACCCTTCTCCTCAACTATTACTTCTGGCCATTAACATGTAAGAAAAAGCAGGCGCGCGCTCAAGAGCAGCAGCGGAGCTTGAGTGGGCAGGTGGGACCTCGTTAATCACACCTCCTCATGTCATCGAGACCACAGGGATGGGTGCGGGGACGCAGAGGGGGGCCATAAGTCTTCCAACGCACATCCCACAGCGGACTGTTCTAAACGACGCCAGTCGCCCATTCCTATCAGCAAGAGACGTTTAACACACTCACATTGTCAGTCTTTTTAACAAATCGCATGCAGAGGGAAGTGCCCATATACTAACATATAATGTACATTATAAAACATGCTCTAAAACAAGGAACTCAACAAGGGTAATATAAAAATAACGGTTCAGAGGTCTTCTATTTCCTTTTCACTCCCCAGTGAGGGCTCTTGAATACCCCTGGGGGGAGAGACCCTATTTCGGAGCTCGCCCTTCCAGAATTTAATCTGAAGAATATTTATTTATGTTCTTTCTTACTGGGAGTTCAAACTTCAGTTAGGTTTGAGTGTTTTTAAAAGCACCAGTCACATCGGTAGAGTTAGCACCTCACCATGGTACTTTGTGAACGGGGGGTATCCGTCAATTCATTTAAGGAGTTTTAATAGCTGTTTCTGCAATTTTCCTTTGGGTTTCAATTCCCTTTAGGATTCTCATCAGTGTGGAACCTCATTTCATCTTGTTTTCTAGCTCACTGGCGAAAATCAGTGCACTGAGTCAGGGCAGAGTGGAGCCCCGGGGCCCCGCCTCCTAAGGCTGGGACGGGCCGGTGCTGCCGCGTGCTGCCTGCCGAGCGTCCCGGTGGCCGTCCCGCGGCCCGCCTGAGCGCAGGGGCGCCCGGCCGTGCGAGCCGCTCACTGCTGCTGCTCTTTGTCCAGCTGCTGGATGGGAGGTGGCACCTCCCGTGCGGACGAGCAATGACCTGAGTTGGCCTGTGGGGGACGGGCCCTTGGGGGTCCTCTGGCTCTCGGTGTGTGGCAAGGACAGCCAGAAGGGAGAAATCTGCTCTCGGGGCTCCTCGGCCCGAGCTCGCTGCCTGGCCCCTTGCCTGAGAGGGCTCAGCGCCCAGCCACGAGGGAATGAAGGCCCAGCACCCACAGGCCCACCACCTCCTGTTTCTGTGGCCACGCGGCAGGGCTCATCCGTGTGTGTCCACCCAGATGGAAGAAACACCATCCTGGCTTATTTCAATGTGAAGGAAACTGAGACACAGAACAAAGAACAGTTTAACTATGAATGGGAGGTACTTACGCCAATTCTTTGTCTTTCTTGTGCTTTTGAATTGCAAACTGCATTGCTGAGCGATATTGCTGTTCCTCTATGCTCCTTACATCCCCATAACTACTTGAGTAAAACTTTGTTAAAGAAAAAATAAAATACATGCACAATTGGGAAAGGATTTTATAGTGCTTTAAAAAGTGAACTTGTGTCGTGTAACAATGGTCCTTTTCCCTGAAATTATATATACTTGATAGCTTGATCTAAACAAAATCTTAATGCACTTGTCTTTGACATATTAAAATCTTGAAAGATAACATTACACGTTTTTTTCAATGTTGAAATTGTCACAATCAATCAACCAGACAAAAGCCAGGTAATTCAGGGGGGAGAAATGACAATGTGGATCTCTATTGTCATTCGTCTTCTGATGTAAGCACATGACTTCCATTAAATGAGCCACTTAATGTGCCACAAATGTACCCATTAGAGCCCCTCAACGGCTCTGTAATTACTATTGTGAGGAGTTGGTGGTTAAATCTTTGCATATGCTAAAGAAACCTAGGCATTGGTATTTAAATCCCACTCCGTTGAACTGCAGCCCAGGAAACACCCACCTACTCTAACTCTCAAAGTGAGTTAAAATGGTAACAGTGAGAATGAAAGTCACTTTGGAAATCCTTCAAGGCCCCCTGCCCTAGGCACTTTGGGACAGCTGAGGATTCTGACCTTCAGTGAGGTCAGCTCAAATGCATCCAGCATCCGCTATGGGCCAAGGACTGCACTAAATACTCGGTTTATCCTCATCTCTGCCTCCCAGGGCTCAGAGAAGGCAGGTAACTTGCCTGTGGCCACCCAGCCAGCTAGTGGTGAAAGAGGCCAGACAGTGCAACGTGATTAGAATGTCTCCTTTCATTCTCACTCTGATACTTACTGGCCTCAGCCAATTCATTCCGCACCTCTGAGGCTGGGCTGCTTCCTCAGTAAAACTGGATCATGTCTGCCTATCTACCTGGAAGGCCGCTGTGAAGATTGGCGAGGTCTGTGAAAACGGGGGATCGGCACGCCAGGGTAGGCCACCCCCAGGGCTGGAGAGGTGGTGGCACATGCATTCCCTGGGCTCGCTGTGCTGTCCACGTGGGACCCCGCGGTCAGTCGGCCCGGCGCCCCGGCAGCACATCTGCTCAGTGGTGAAAAGCCACGGTCCCACACAGGCTTTGCAGAGTGGGTAGTGCGGGCTAAAGGAATTTGGGGCAGAAAGAGGTGGCTGGGCTCCAGAGTACCCCCAGAAAATGGCAAGGATTCTGAGACAGAAGGGAAGCCCAGCGCAGGCTATCTCAGGCTGAGCTGCAAAGAGCCAAGACTCACATCAGAGGACGAGGTGGCACCCCAAGGCGGAGACGCTTTCTTTTTGAGAACTGGGCGCGGGTGGCAGCTGACAGGCTGGAGGGAGCGAATACAGAGGGGTGCCGCAGGCTTTATCCCTGGGGCAGGGCAGCTACTGGGCGTCCTGGCAAGGGAGGGCAGCTCAGGTTGGCACTGAGAGAGACCTGTCCTGGCAGAACTGAGCCGAACAGGCTCACAGCCCTCATTGCCTGGAACCGAGGGGCAGACGACCCCAAGTCAGAGCAGATCGGAATGGCAATGCCAGGGAGGGGCCTTAGGTCTCAGGGGAAAGCTGAGTAGAAGGTTCCCAAGTGGGGAGCGTGGGGAGATGTGGGCAGGGGGCTTGTGTGGGACCTGGTGCAGGAGGGGACACAGCTGAGTTTCACTGTAGTGTTAGCTTCCTTTTCTTCAGCTAGGTCACTCTTGTGAAAAAGCAGTAGGCCTTTGTCCCAGGACCTGAAGAGCTGGAAGGGGCCTGAGCTGCTGTGGAGTTGAGAGTCATTCATATCAAGGTCATGGTGAAGATCAAAGGGCCTCAGAACATGGAAATCCCAAGGAGCAGAATCAAGGATGGAGGAAAGCTGATCTGTTCTGTAAGCCGCCCAGGTGCAGCCCTTCTTATAAAAGCTTCGCACTGGTTCTGGAGAAGTGTGTTGCATAATATGCAAATTGCTAATTGGTGAAATTTAACAGGGAGCAGCTAGGGTATTCCACGTCATTCCATTTTCAAAAATGAACATACCATAACTAACACCCTCTAATTGAACCTGAGTTTGGAAATGTCATGAGTTACCATAAGGCTAGAATTCAAAGTTCTTTATATAAAAGTTCCTTCAAAGTTCAGTGTGTTTGAAAACAAGGAGGCGGGATAGAAAGAGCCTTTAAACCATTCATTTGTCCTAGCAACTGAATTCTCTTTCACTGTTGGGCCCAATTCTTGTTTTTATTCTGATCAGAATTAAAAGATGTTGGAAAGAATTAAATTCCTAAAAAACAGGATGACAATCCAGCTTCACTGGGTAGAGCAGGGAGCCCCAAACTTCAGGATAAAGATGGCTTGGGGGGTTGTTAAAATTCCAGCAGCTGTTCCCTCCCCCCCCCCACCCGCCCCAACACCGCTTCACCTGGGTTGTGGCTAACGCAGCTCCTTAGGAAAAAAATCCAAATGTGATTCTCATCAGTTCACTCTGGACACGCTTTTGGACAGACTGCTGTATAGTCTTAGCTTTACATTTGTAGAGGTCTTAGCCATCGTGTTTATTAGCGTCAGGCCAGATCATTTAAGAGTCACACAAAACACCCATATGTGCACACGACGTGATTCTGCACCTAAGCCTTCCAGGGCTTTAAAGCATTCGTATCATTTACTTGGCGTGTTGTACCACCTCTTTACGGGTCCCTGGGTGAGTCAGGAAATGAACTTCTGCAGAGGTAAGAGCTTGTGGTGAGAAATGGTTTCAGTACTAGGGGGTCTGATCTACAAAGTTTCCGGGGGACTTGAGATACAAAAGTGGGAGCTACAGATGGAAATGCATGATGTGGAGTCGACAAATTTTTATACTCAAAAATTTATGAGAGGGCAGTACAATACAGTGTGAACTAAAAGGAAAAAACATGCATCTAACATATTCTCTACAAAGCACATCCGAAGGACAAAGGCAAGGCTGTGGTAGCTCACTCGCCGGGGCCCAAACGGGGGCACCTGAGGGCGGGGCTCCCACAGGCCCCATCCCCGGAATGAAAAGACGCCATTTGAGTGAACATGAGAACGGACCGAGAAGAAATAAAATCAGGACGTGATGAAAAGCGAGGCAGTGAAATAGCTCAGCGCTCAGTAGCAGGCACCAAAAAATATGCCCCCAAACCCACGCGGTTAATCGCACCCAGTTTAAAAGCAGAAAAACACCTCAGAAGTGACATTAACTGGTTTCACTCACATCGCTGCTGGGGCAATCCATTTAACCTACTTATTTGGAAAAACAGCACTAGAGCCAATCAGAACTGCCAGGGTCCAGGAAGCAGCCCCGGTCGGTTCAAGAAGGGGTGCGTTTCTCTTTTAAAGGTTGCTTGTGGGACATTATTTATGTGCTGTTGAACCTCATAAAGAGACTATGAAAGCTATGTGGAATCCACTGAACATACGAAAACAAGCAATACATGGTATCATTTGACATAAGACTTCCTCTGATGCATAAATCTGCCAACTTCTGCTAAATATGCAAGTGATTTATTATACATTGTCATGCTTAAGAAGAAGACTGTAAATTTGACCAAGAACTAGGTATGAGATCTCCAAATTTTCATTCATAGGAATGTTTCAATGCAAAAGAAATGTCCCCACAGCAGCTGTCTATAGAACGCAGGGAGTCTGATGGTGAGGAAAGAAAGAGAAAGCGATGTCTGCATTAGGGGACTAAATCTAGGGGCTGTTGAGCCTTTGGGGCGCTTTGCAGAGTGTGTGACAGCCCACAACCAATCCTTGTCATCGTTGGGCGAGGCTTGTGGACTCTAACAGAGAACAGGCTCTCTGTGTCTTGCTGGCCGTGAGCTCTTCCTGCCCCCAGCACAGCAGACCTCTCAGAGTAAATGCTGTCATTTCCCCCAGAAGCCTGGCGGGGGGAATGTGTCCTGCAGGATGGGTTCCCGAGCCACACCCCCTGCCCTACAGATCTAGCAAGCATCTGCCACTCTTGGAGAGAAGCCTACGATTATCATTCCATCCCCCTCATCAGAAGCAGTAAGAAGTGATGTAATTACAGTAAGTAAAGTTGTGTCACCTGAGGAAATTGTCCTTAAAAGGGGAATCCTCTCAAGTGGCAAATATTCTTCTGTGGGCAAACATGCAAACACAGCCAGCTTTGACTGAGCCATCACCCAGCATCTGGCAGGGGACAGATGGATGTTGGGGTCAGGGACAGCTGTGTTCCTTCAGCACAAGGGGTCGGCTTTCCTAGCACTCCTCCCTGCCTCTCATCACAGGGGGGCGCTACCAGCCCACAAGCTTTAGCTGAACCTGATTTCAGTGCAAAAACTAGGGACCAAAAATCCCCTGAGGAATTCCAGAGAGGGGAGATGTTTTTCCTTTAAACAGCCTGAAGGAGGAGAAACATGAGTAATTGAGATGAACGATTTGGATGCCAAATAAAAGCAAAAATGGATGAGAAACGATGGCCACCAACTGAGTGGGAGGAAAGCAGAACCGTGTCTTCCTCTCCCGGGGAGGGGCCCTGCAGCCTGAGAGCTGTCCTGTCAATCTGACATGCTGCAGCCTGCCTCACAAAGTTCTAAGTCTTTTTTTTTTTTTTAAGTGTAGTGGGTGGTATTTCTACTCTGATTTCTTCCAACCAGGTACAGGTTGGAAATACCATGGCGGAGCGGGTGGCCTTTGGCAAGGGCAGACCCCAGGCACACAGTCTCGGGCACATTCATCTTCGATGGCAGAACACTCGGTCATGCCCTGATCCCAGCTTTAGCAGGACCTTTCCAAATAAGCTATCATTTTCTATTCTACCATAGAAACGCAGTCACTGCAGACAGAGCCTGATAGGTCTACATGCACTTCCTGTCCATTAGGTTTTACACAGAAGCGTCGGTGGTCAAGGGCCCAGGACTGCAGAAAACCTCCTTGTAGCCGCTCAGCGCAGCTCACAAGCCCTGGGCCTGTGAAACAAAAGCCTTGTCATTCTTGAAGCTGATCCGGTATTGTAACTAGGTTGAGTGAGTGGCCATAAAGTGTTAAAAGTTGATGGCTTCTGATGTATTAGGTCTGTTTATAATCATTCAGAACATGTCTCTGCCATTGCTAGAATCCACGACACAAGTCACACAAGTGTGGCCAAATTGCTACCTTATATAAAAACCATTTAATGGGAGACTATGACCAAGTAGCAAAGCACATAAAAGACAGAAAGATGAACTTGGAACCAAACAAGGGGGCTGCAACCTTCAGTAGGTTTGGAAGCACTCAGATGCAAATTAGTTAGCTTCCTGGAGCCCACAGGCCTGCCTCTGACATCATTTCTGATAATACCAGGGTTTCTTTGAAGCCAGCCAAGTCCCGTTGTAAGCCAATGGGTTTTTTGTTTGTGTTTTGGGGGTTTTGGCACTAGTTAAGGAAAAAAAACAAACAAACTACAGATGATTTTTTCTTACTTGACAAGGAAACAAAGGAGAAAGAGTTCACTTAAACCTGAACTGTTAAGATGTGAATCGTCCTATTTCTTTGAACCTAAACAAATTTGCCTGAATCTCAATCTTGATTTCATTTCACTGAGTCTTTTGGTTACAAGTTATTCAATCAAAATTTGTGTTTCAATAGTGTAGGCCCAGTTTGTTAAAGTCTCAGGGACCTTTCACAGCAGACACACAGTATCAATTAGAGAAGCATTTCTCTTTATTTATTCCGCCAGCCAACAAGTTGCCCAGAACTGGTGATTAAATTTCCATATGATCGCTATCATATCCCCTGCTCTCCAATTCAGGCTGGGGAAATAAGTGCATTTCACAGAGCAGTCAGCCTGCAGGACCAGCTCCGTCCTGCCCTGACTCACTCGTCAGCAAGTATTTATGGAGCACCTCCTATGTGCCGGAAACTGTTCTGTGACTTAGGACATTGTACAGTGTGCAACATGGGCCACATTGCCTGTCCCCCAAGCGGCCTCCATTTGGGGTAATTTGCAGGGTGTGTCTCAGGGGCATCAGGATGATGTGGGTGCAGGGGGGAGCATGGGGGCCTGTCATGTTAAGTTGGGTCGTCAGGGACATTCTCCCAAAGAGGGTGACCTCTGAACAGAGACCCTAAGGATGTGGGGGAAGAAGCCTGCTGGTGTGGATGGCCAGCGAGGGGTCCGGAGCATTGCAAGGAAGTGGGGAGTAAGCTCAGAGGGCTAAGGGGATGGGTGGGACCCGCCTGCAGGGCCTTTGTAGGGTCGTGGCCTTTCCCACGCCTGACTGGGTTCTAGCAGACAGGGGCCCCGCCTGGCTTATACTGTGAGCCTCAGCTCCCACTGTGCTGAGATGGACCGTGGGGTCAAGGGGGACAGGGCCATAGGCAGGTGACTTCTCTCTCCAAGCCACACCTTCTTCTGCATAAGGAGGCAGCGGACCAGGGCCTGCTCACAGCTCTTTTACGAGGACAGGATGAGAAGAGGACTGACCTTGTGTTGGATGTGAACACCACCATCTACAACTTGCATGTAGCGGGAACCCAGTACGTTTGCAGTGAACACCTTAGACATGACCCTGAGAATCGTCCTCTGGTACTTCCCTGGCAACACATTCTGCACATCTGAAAACACGGAGCACAGCAGCAGGGTGCTGGGATGAGGGTGGGGGCCCCCCGGGGCCACTGCAGACTCCTGGGAGGTCCTGCGCCCTGCCTCCTTGCGTGTGCACGGGCCAGACCCAGAGGCCCTGTGGGGCAGAGTAAGGCCCCTGAAGATGTCCACGTCCTCAGCCCAGCACACGCGACTCTATCACCTCACGTGGCAAAGGGCGTCAAGGCGCAGGCTGCCAATCCCCTGACTTTGCAACAGGGGGAGTGGAGGGCCCTGCCCAGGTGGGCCCCAAGTGCCGTCCCCAGGGAGAGGGAGGCCGCAGGGCAGCCACGCCGTCAGACAGCCTCAGCGGCCACGCAGGCCCCGCGGGCGGGCGAAGGGGCCGCGGCCCAGGAGCACAGGCAGAGGCCACGGACAGATCCCGCCGGAGGCTCCGGGAGCGCAGCCCTGCCCACACCTGCACTTCGGCGCGGGACCTCTCAGACGGCCGCCTGCAAGACTACAAGGTAATACATTTAATGTTGTTTGCCAGCCGCAAACGGAAATGAATCCGAGGGCCATCGCCCTTAGCCAGTCCACACGATTACCAGAACCCTGCGGCCCGAATCAGGAAACAACTTTCTGATTTTCATTGAAAAATCACGATCCGTGGTGTTTCCCCTTCCGTGTTCCGTAGCCAGCGCTCCTCACACCGCACACCGTATGGAATGGTGTCGTCTAGTGCGTGCCCGCTTTTTACTGCAGAGACACAGGATGCATTGAAACGCTCTCTGGAAAGGATACCATGTCCCGAACCTCTAGAACGATGCTTTAAGGGAATCCTTATTTATGAGGCTATAAACCTATGGAAAAGCATGGCTTTTCTCACGCTGCAGACACCTAGTCACCCTTCCCGTTCACCTTGGTATCACCCGACCTGTTTTGAGGTAATCAGCATCAGTGGTCACTATCTAAATGCCTCCCCAGGCCAGGCAGATGTCAAAGAGGAGGGTGAGCAGGGCCGGAGCCAAACCCTGGGAAAGATGCTTTCCACAAGGATCCTGGAGCCTGTGCTCAGCCGGGCCCAGTGTTTTCCAGTTTTGAGGAAACATGCCCCATCCATCCCCTGCTCTGTCCAGCCTTTCACATTCCACTACCAGAGAAACAAGCTCCCGCAGTCATGGTGCCAGGGAGCTCAGAGGCCGTGGGGGGCGTGGGGATCGGCCCCTGCGTAAGTCAAGCTAGTTGTGGCCACAGCTTCCGATTTCTCACGGGAGTCTGCAAGTCTAGATGCTTACACAAAAGGTCCTGGTTTTAACTACTGGCAATGAAAAATATTGTAAAACTGCTCAGCCCTGTGGTTGGGCCAGTGCTGCCTGTGTGGCCCACGCGCCTGACGGGAGGGTCCCAGCCTACAGCTGGGGCTCTTCACCACCTCAGGGGCGGGGTTTCCCCCTGATGTGGAAAGAAAACCAGGGCGGCAGACGTCCGATCTGCAGGGTTCTCCCAGGCTATGGAGGCTGAGCGCAGGCCTAGGGAGGGCCAGGGACTGTGGGCGCTCTCGTGCTGCCCCCACGCCCAGCAGGGAACCCGCAAGCGGTTCCTTCCTCGATTTGGGTCAAGCCTTCCCAGCTGGTCCTGGCACCCATACCAGCACCAAACACATCAAGTCCAGCAGCAACTCGAGCTCAGAACATTCCTGCAGCCTGGCAGGGCTGAAGTGTGTCCCGCAAAATCCATACATTGAAGGTCTAATCTCCAGGACCTCAAACGTGACCTTATTTGGAACTAGGGTTGTGGCAGATGTAATTAACAGAAGGGCCACCTGGAGGTGAGTGGAGGACGACTTCTGACCCTTGAAACCCCCTGAAAGTGAGCTGGGGGCCCGCGGGCCACACTGCACAGAATTCAGCAGAAAATTCTGCTGCTTATTCCCCAGGTATTTTTTGACCAGTTTCTTATCCTTAATAGCTGAGAAGTCTGTTACACCCCTCACATCCAGTAAAACCATATAAAATTTATTAACTTTACTAATATCCTCCTTGCCATAAATCCGATGCTTTCTCAAGATAAAACACGCAGTGTTCCCAGCTCTTTTCCTCCGCCGGATCTGTGCGAATGAAGCGCCGGCGCCTGCGGCACGGGCGCCCTCTGCTGGTCCACCTGGGGATCGGCCGGAGCGCGCTCCGTTACCAAGTGGTCCCGCGCCTTGGACCAAGTGTGCCCTTGAAAAGCTGACGCAAGGTGTTCCCGATATCTTTTTTTTTTTAACTACATACTTTACGTTTCAACAGTTAAAATGTCTTGAAAGAATTGGGATTATGTCACAATCTAACATGACTAAAAATAGTCGGTGATGTTCCATTTTCCTTAGCGTGCCCGAGCATCTCATCCTGTGACTTAAAAGCAGGAACCGAAACAGTCTCCTTGTTGCTTATCTTCATGAGCCATTGAAGTGTGGATGGAGCATAGATTTTGGTCAGTCGGTCCTCCTGGGCTTGGGAACAGAGTGCTGTGTGTGTGCAAACCGAGAAAGTAAACAGGGAGAGAGAGGTGAGCATGAACTACTGAAAGAAAACTATTTACACAAGAGACATGTACCTGTATCTCTATCCCAATAAACAATTATCACATTTCAAGGTCTCCTTGTTATGATCATGCAAATGCCGTGTTGGTATTAAAGTTCTCCTAAGAGTAATTCAGGTTTTGCATAAATTTGCATCAGTGGTCTCTCACAAAATAGAGAAAAACAATTGAACCATTTTGTACTTAGCAAGAATCAGCTTGGTCCCATCAAATTTCAGCTAATACTTTGAATGGTTTTGAATGTCCCCCAAGGGGTCCTGCCCACCTGAGACCACCAGCTGCTCCCTGATCAGCCATCCGTCTGCACACATACCATAAGCGTGCCTGCACTGCCAGCCGCCCACAAAACGCTTCCTGTGTGCCGGGCACTGTGTCAGGCTTCCCGGAGGGCCAAGGGTCAATGAGGTGCATGTCACTCGTGCTAGAACTTTACAGGCTGGGACCCCAGCAGGGCTCGCATCGGGTGGACCGCTGGAGACCCTCGTAATATGCCACTTTGGGTGGCAGGGAGGGGAACGTTCGTCACGCAGGAGGTGGAATTTGAGTTTGTTGCGAGAACTGCTGTGATGGTTAACACACGGAAGGGCAGTGCATTCCTGTTTGACGGAGCACATGAGCAGATGCCTGGCGCCAGAGACGTTCTGAAAGTGTTTTGGAAATGAGAATAATAAAGCATCACATTTCAAAAATACATCACCCCAACTGAGGAATAGCAGTTTCGGGTTCACGAGGGGGATGATGGACTCTGCCGCGTCTCCCCACAGCAGCCCCGGTCGGCTCCCACCCTGCGGCCCCACTCGGCAGCCGCACTCCGGGGGACCAGCTGCGCCGGAGGCCCCCAGGCGGCTCCGGGCGTCGGGCTCGCACGCGGACCACGTGCCTTCTCCTGCTAAGCCAGGGCGCAGATGGTGACAGGGTGAAGCCGGGCGATTCACACAGACCCGGCGGCAGACGATTCCTCACCTGACTTCGGAGGACACGCAGAGCCCTCTTATGGGTACGAGTATGGCTTAACCACATGCCCCATACATCTTCAGTTCTGCTGTGGACGCAACTCGCCTCGTCTCTGGGGTTGGCCTTGCTGGAAACGCTAACGCCTTAACCCCAGCATAAGCTGTTTCACCCTTAACACGTTTAAGCCATTCAAAGTGCCGAATGTATCACCGAGGTAAACCACTTGAAATCATAAAAATGGTCCTGCCTAGCATTATCTGTGTCATAAAGATCTTCCCCTTTAAAAATCTTATATGACCCCTTCCCCATTGAAGGCCTGCACACATCCGCGTGGGAAACTTGAGCTCACTTCTTCATGCACAGTGCTAAGATGCCTCTAGGTGGCGTTGGTTGACGGCGTCTGCCACCCTCCGTGCGCCTGCGCAGAGGACCACGGCCTGGAAGCGCCTGGGTGAGGCCCACCGACTTTCCTGTGCTCCTGTGGGGGATGCAGGAACTGCCGCGGGCTCCCCCAGCAAACCCTCTGTGCACCACAGCTGGTGCACGGTCACACGCTTTTTCTAGGTTACATCATAACTCATGACTAATTAACTTCAGAAACCGGAGACGTGAAAGAAACACCAAAGGGGGTCATGCACTTTGCTCCCAGGTGTGAACGCTGAAAGTCAGCGACTTTCCCAAATAGGTGCTGGTGCGCCCTGGTGGTAGCACCTGCTCTTCCACCTTCCACGCCCTTGGTGTTGTGTGACACCCACTGAGTCATTCGACAGATTTCTTCCAGTAGCTACTGTGGTTGCTTTTCTGCGCCTAGATGCCACATCTTCACCTTTACAGACTTCTCCCGACTTTGAATGAAGCCTCCTAGTTTTGACAACTTCTTTTCCTATCGTGTGAAAATCATCATTTCACAATGCAAAGCATCATTCCACATGTGTTCTGGAATCGCTCATTTGCCCTACCTGAAAAAACCACAGGAAGGGTTTGACAGTGTCACAGCGCTAGCAGAAGTCTCATAATAGAGAAGTACTAAGGACGAGGAGTTAATGGGTTGACTGTCCATAAGCACCCGCTGCGTAGACCCCATTCACAGGACACTGGAGTGATGTCCGGGATCTCCATTCAGGGCGCGCTTCTGAATTGCAGTATTCACAGAGCCATCCTTTCCACAGCTTTTATGCTGCAAGGAATGCACCAAGATTCTTTTGTGGGTGTGGATTAGCAATATAGAAGGAATCTATGACATGCAAATTTAATAAGCTATAGAACATAACACACAAATGATGTAAAAAAAAATCAACTTCCTTTGTCACCCATGCGTTAGCAGAGACAAACCAATGAATGTACCTCGTGCAGGGCTCACATAACCTCCAGAACGTAACTGGATTTCTGTGAATGAGATGCGGTCTTACAATCATAAAACACCTGCAGCCCAGTCTTTACTGCGTGCGCTCTGAGATCACCAAGCCACTTGGAAGCAGCCAGAGGCCTTGAATGATGCCCAGACCACACTCAGGAAACACTAATTTGGAAACGTGGCTGTCAGGGTCTGCTGGGGCCCAGGGTGAGCCCAGGGCTTGAGGCTGAAGCCCAGAGATGCCTTGAATACAGAAAGCTCTGCTGGAGGAAGGGATGGGCAGGCCCAAGACCAGATGCCGGCCAGCAGCAGCCTGGCACACGGTGGGGAGGCCCATCCCCGGCCCGAGGCAGCAGCGCCCAGCAAGCGAGCCCGGATGTCACGGGTAACGCATGAACGGATGGCAGGGACGTGCGGGCGAGACTGGGTGTGACACAGCCACCTGCCTTGAGGTCATGGTGAATCGTGGGGGTGGACCCAGCCCCTGAACCTCAGGGTGAGGGGAGAATAGACAGCACCTGTCACAAGACTGGGTTCAGCCCCGGGGCCTGACGCAGGGCCCCAGGCATGGGGGATTTGCCTGCAAAGTGGCCCCAGGGAGCAGGGAGAGTGCGACGGGGAGGAGGAAACGCCAATAAAAGGGCACATTTGGAAGCTGCTGTCCTGAGCAACGAACGAGTGCAGCTATGAAGCCATCCGCCCAGGTGTCTGACTGCTGGCCCCACGCCCTCTGGTGAGGGCTCCCCAGAGCACCTGCTTGCAGGGCCAGCCTGCAGGCCTGGGGGCTCCCCCTGCAGAAGGCAGCAGGCAGTAGCCTAGCCATGGGTTTTCAGTACGGAAGCCCCTGGCTCAGCACCTCCCAGCACACCTGGAGAAGCTGTTTGCACTGGAGGGGCACCTGGGCTGCCCAAGTGGCTCTGGACAGACTGGCAGGGGTTTCCAGTAAGCAGAGGACACCTGAGAGGAGAGAGGGCCCAGGATGGAGCTCCAAGACCCCCACCTTTAACAGAAGTCAAGCCAACAGACACAGAGGAGGAACCAGTGAGGTGGGTATGGGGCCAGCAGGGCCGTGTGGTCACAGAGGTCAGAACGCACTCCAAGAGCCAGCAGCGTCCTGCCACAGGGGTGGGCCTGGGATAGGCTCAGGGACACCCGCTGACTGACCCACGGAGCGTGATGGGTGGGTGGGTGCAGGCCTGCAAGAAGGCAGCAGTGCAGTGGACTCAGGCCAGAAGCTGAACAGTGAGGGTCATCTCAGGAGAGCCTCAGAGGTCGGGGGTGGGCACCCCGTGCCACAGAAAGGCAGTCGGGTCCTGCTGGATGGTTGCCAGATTTCTGTCCCTGGCCACACGCACCCTCCCGCGCCATCCACAGCCTCACCCCTCACGTTCCCGACAAGACCAGCTCGGCTCCTGCCTGCACACAGGCTGTGTGGTAACACTAGGTTTCCTTGCAAGAGAGACTGAAACAGAGAATAACCAGAATTTGTGAAGGCCTTTTCTCAAAAAGACTTCGCAGGAGTCAGGAGTTCATGCTTCCCAAGTTCAAGGAGAGGATAAGTTAAAAAAAAAAAAAAAACAACTGCATAAGCGGCAGCCCACAAACACAGGAGACTTCAAACGAACCCTGGGAACCTTCGCTCTCGAAGCCTTTCCCGTGTTGACAATATTATATCAAGAGCACATCCACCCTCTCTGAGACCAGCCACCACCAGCACCACTGAGAGGGGTAGTCAGGGTAGACACCGCATGGGGGGAACATCTGCATGAAGCCAATTCCAGAAAACCTCATTTCTTTCTGCCACAATGTCTTCTCTGCCTTAAATGTTTCTATTGATTTAATGCCAGGAGACCTTGTCTATATGAATACAAACTGGTATATTATTCTACTAAATCCTACATAAAACTTTCTGCTACTTCATGTTTCATCAACAACTTAAGGGCCAAGGACTCAGCCCAGTGAAAGGCCTGTGACAGGGGCCCAATCCCTCGCAGACCTGGAGGCCCCCGTGCATCCGTCCCCCAGCTGATGGGTGCATGAAATCGCCTGGAGATAATCACAGACGCACAGACCCAGCCAATCCGGATCCCTCAGGAAGGGCCCGGAAGTCGGGGGTTTCCTGGCTTCCCAGGACTCCCCTCACTCTGGGCGGCCCACACCCTCACCACTCGGCCATGCCCCTGGCCCGGAGGGGCCCTGCGCTGAGGGCTGCACCTGTCTGTTGAGGGCCCAGCCCCGGGTCCTGGTTCTCCTTCCAGCGCCAAAGGGACCGAGGATCACCTGTTCTCAAGTCCCTGCCCGGGTGACATTTTTTGATGCCCACGAAGGGGACCTTTAGGGTCAATGAAGACTATTTGCAGCCACTTTTATTCTACAAATATTCAATTTATTAAAATCACATGATTAGAAAACCTAATTTCCCTTACATTTTAAGATCAACTTACAAGTCATTTTTATTTTCTATCGTGCATTTTATTACTGAAACGTTCAAGAGGGTCTTTGATCAGCGCTCCCTCTGTTGAAGCAGAGGCAAGGAAACCCCTCTCAGTCCACTGTATTGACAAACTTTGACATTCAAGTGTCCTCAGATATTTGATGCTGTTTTCCTAGTAAGCATTTCACACGCCTGCCTGACACTGTCTTCCGAAAGACTTAAAACACTAGTGAACCCGTGGGCATGCTCGTGAACACATGAATCTCAAGCTGTTAAGCTTTGCAAGGCCTCACAACTAAAAATCAGTCATGATTTAAAATAAATTAGTCAACAGAAAGAATCACAAGGACCAGCTATCGGATTCTCTAATTTTTCACATTCCCTTACAAAGATACGCAGAAGTCACTCCTAAACTTAAAAGTATTTAGAAAAGCAAACCCAAACCGCAATGAGATATCACCTCACACCGGTTAGAAGGGCCACTATCCAAAAATGAGAGCTGGCAAGTGCCGGCAAAGGCGTGGAGAAAGGGAGCCTGTCCGCTGTGGGTGGGAATGTAAACCGGGGCAGCCACTCTGGAGAGCAGTATGGAGGGGCCTCGAAACATTAAAAATAGAGCTACCCTTAGGATCCAGTAATTCTACATCTGGGAATTTACCTGAAGAAAACAAAATCACTAATTTGGAAGGACCTACGCACTCCCATTTATTGCAGAATTGTTTAAAACAGCCGAGAGGGAAGCAACTGAAGTGTCCATTGAGAGATGAGTGGATGAAGATGTGGCACACACATATAATGGAGCATTATATATATACATGTAAAGATGTGGTATATAGATAATGGAATACATAAAAAAGAATGAAGTCTTGCCATTTATAACATGGATGAGCCAAGAGGGTATAGTAAATAAGACAGAGAAAGACAAATGCCATATGATTTAACTTATATGAGGAATCTAAAGAACAAAATAAGTGAACACACAGAAAACAGACTAAAAAGTACTGAGAACAGACTTGGTGGTGTTCGGGATGGGGGTAAGGATGGGTGAAAGAGGTGAAGCGGATTGAGAGGAACAAATGTCCAGTTATAAAATAAATAAGTCATGGGGCTGAAAGTACAGCATAGGGAATATAGTCCATAATATTGTAATAACTGTATGGTGATAGATTACATACTAATCATGAGCATTCCATAATGTATATGATTGTGGAATCACTGTTTACACCTGAAACCAATATAATGTGGATCCACTCGGCTTCAGTAAAAAGAGAAGCATTAAGATGAGATCACCTGTGGTTTAATGCCAAGCCTTCCACCAAGAGGACGCTCAGGACTGAGACCAGGTGTGGACCCTCCCAAGCCAGCCAGAGTCAATGTCCCAGCAAACATGGGCCCCATCTCAGTGGGCCAGCAGGCACACCAGCTCAAAAGCTCTGGCCAAGGTGCTGGGCCTCCTGGGGTTCAGGCCCATCACAGCAAATGCTGGCCTTCCAGCCACCTCCCCGGGCACTCAAGGTCCCCATTCCTCCCACGGTACTCGGATTCCTCCCCGGGGTCGGGCAGATGGATACCTCTCGTAAGGCCTTGCTGCTTTCCACTGCATGCATGACAAGTACAGGGAAGTGTGACTCTGTCCTTAGTACTGGCCCCACCGTGAAAGCCACTTCCCATGGAGGACAGCAGCGTCCTGTGGTGGCAGCGGGACCACAGGGGAGGGGAACAACCAAAGGGGCTAAGAACAGGAGCCCCGAAAGGGAACTGACGCCCTGCTCTTGCCCTGGCAACGTGGCTTGAATGGACTGACTGTACTTCCCCAGGTAGCAAAACCGGGTCGGAACAAGTCATTATGCAGACCTGGCCACGTGGTGAGCAGGAAGCCTGCGTCACTGGGTGGGGTCTGCAATTAGGACAATCCCAGAGCCGGGATATGAAATGGTCTGGGCTTGAGTCTTGCCAGTGGGTTTCAGCCCTGGGCAAGTTCACTGTGGATTCAATGTGACCAAAGAAATGACAGTAGAACGTTCTTAGGGTGAAAGGGTTATACCCAACTTTATCTCCACAGTGGCGGGTCAGTCACTAAAATCCCATTCACTCAGAGCAAGTCTGCATGCAGCAAGCCGGTCTCTGCCTCTGGGCCTCTTTACGCTTGCAGCCAACTCAGTCTCTGTCCTCAGCGCTGCCACCACTCCAGCCTCTGCTCTGCTTTCCTGCAGCCTTGCAGCTGTGCTACCGTGTCGCCCAGAGCACTGGACGGGGCTCTTTATATAGAGTCAGTAGCAACGTATTGGCCACACATGTGTAGTGAGCTAGCCAACCAGGGCCAGCTGAGAATCCTGGCCACAGGAACCTTCATATTATCCACAGCTTGACATCGCCAAAACTTTCCCAGAACTTACGCATCTAACTGCATTTCTCATGCATGCATATGCGGGTCCTGTTTTGATGGAAACAGGTGGGGGAAAGAAAATGGCATGGAAGTGATCTTTGCTTAAGCCTCTTGTTCAATATTTTTTAAACTTCTGTGCATATTTATTTAATTGTAGGTGCTGTGACTTTTGAGTCAGTTTCACTAATATTTCATAGGGTGGGGGGGTTAGAAACATGCCAAGAAACTCAGACCTAGATAATTCTTTGCACCTGAAGGCCTTAGTAAGGCTCACCCAGCAAAGCCGCCCCTCGGGCTCTGGTTCTGCCATCTGGGTCCCGTGAGGCTGGGGACCCTCCGTGGAGATGACATTTCCAGGCTGGAATTAGAAAGGGGAGAACGGCGTGCTTCCTGGCGGTTTGATTATGAGGACCTGAGTACAAACCTACCCCTTCAAGCAAACTGACTTCACCACGGCGTCGGAACGGGTTCGCCCCGACATGAAGCCCAGTCCTCTTGCCCGAGGCACCCACGTTATGGGGGGGCTTCCAGGCGCACAGGGACTGATCACAATGGGGAATGACTTCTGAGCTGTCTGTGAGGACAGCAGCATGCCCTCAGTGACACGCAAATTAGCACTCATTCCCATCCGACCAAATGTTTAAAGCACTCAGCTGTTAGTGGATTTCAACGTCTTAGAACTCCAGACTGAATCGGAAATCCCTGCAGACCTGCCAGTGGGCAATGCAGCAAAGGAAGGACCAGGGTACAACCCTCCCTAGAGGGGGTACGCTACCCACTCTGCCCTGTTAAATCACACCTCCCTGGGGCTGCTCCCCAGACTCCGGGCCAAGCCCCTCCCAGGTGCTGGGTTAGAAATACAAAAGAACAGGCCTCAACTTTGAAGAGCCCTTTGAGGGTAGAATCTTCATCTTTAAAATGCACTTCAGCTGGTTCTTAAGTTTCAAAGTCACTATTAAAAAAATCAGCCAATTCCCATCATTCGAGATAGTTAAGTCTGACAGGAGTCAGCAAATTCTGAGCCAGGGCCCACGGGGGGATACAGAGTAGGCTGCAAGCTCCTGGCTACAGAAGCTCACCCACCAGTCAATACATCGCCTTACTATACGTGTGTTTCTGTTTGGAGACACTTTATTCACCGTAGACATGCTGATTCATTACCGTTGGGCTCATGGTCAACACAGACAACTGCACCTGTATCTCTAACTATAAACTCTGACTGCAACTCTAACGCATGCCTGAAGGACACACGTTTGCTCCAGGAGGCACATCACAGCATTCTGTTAGTAGGAACAATACACAACATGCCAGTACTATGCTTGGGGCCTTCCCAAAACCTGTAGTAACACACCCACAAAGATGGGCCACTACGTACATTCCCTCTGTATGCCACCACTTCCGTCCGGACCCTTTAACGTCCAAAACTCTGTACCCACTGAACAAGAACTTCCTATTTCTCCCTCTCTTGGGGACCATTTTAAACAGCAAAATCACCAGAAGGCACAAAAACGTGCCAAGCATGGCAGCAGATCCACTGGGAAGGGGTCACTTGGCTACAGTCTCAGCTGGAAGAAGTCAGGAGGCGCCTTGGTTAGCCTCAGCTGGAAACGTGCACCTCGGACCACTCAAAATTTTTGCCTCTCTCCAAGTGCATGAAAATGAGCTAAAGCTCTGTGAGTGTCGATTTTGGGGTTGCACACAACTTTAGCAAGTAGGTGAGTTTGCAAAAATGGAATAGTGAATAAGGTCGACTCTACACCCATTTGTTTGCTGTGCAAAACCTCCCTGATCAAAGCAGAACAGGCACCAGCCCCCAGCCACCTGTGCTGGGCCCACATGAGACATGGATCACCCAGAGAACACCCCACTCCACTAGCTTCAGGCACGTCATGGCCTCAGCTGGTGGCTTTTAAACAGTCACTGTGGCACATCAGAGGCTGAAACCCCAGCCAGCCTCACCAGATCATTCATCCTCGTCTGCCCTGCTTATCTACTCGCATGGGGACTGACGTCCTCACATCACAGGCATTAAGGACAGTTAAGGGGCACATGGAATAAACAAATTATTTGGGAGGAATTGGACACAGGACAACTGTCTGCCTAGAAGAGCATTTGGCCGAGTGGCGTTAGAGGCTCCCTGAGGACCTAACAGCTGACACACTGACAAAGGGTCTGTGGATGAGCACACCCACCCCTCATTCAGGTGGCATTTACTGAGAGGCTGCACGAGCCAGACGCTGGGACGCCAGGGGAGCGAACGGAAGCTGCCTGCCCGAGACTGACGTTCTCGGGGCACACAACGAACAGGATGGATGGTAACACAGGCCCGCACAGCACTGTATGGAGGCAAGTGAAGTGGGGGAGCGGGAAGGGGAGGGCTGCGTTCAGACGGGGAGGGAATGCAGGCAATGCAGGGTCCGGGAGAGCCCTGGGAGCAGGAGGCAGGCCTGGGTCAGGGCCGGAGTCTGGGCGGGCAGGGTGTGGGCGTCAGGGCCAGAGCGGAGACAGCGGCTTTTCCTGAATGAGGGGAGCTGGGGAGGTTCTGTGCAGAGGACTGACTGCACCAAGGGCCGGTCCCCAGGACGGCTGTGACAAGACTGGGGAGACAAAGGCGGGACACAGGGAGGGCAGAGACAGAAAGAGCAGCAAGGGGCCAGCACCCCCTCCGGCCAGAGAAGGAGGGATCCCCTGGCGAGTGGGGACCCCGGACTGGGCGTGGACGGCGAAGCCACACAGGAGCCTCTCCAGGACTAGAGCTTCCAGCCTGTTTTCTACGGAGGGATATTTCCACGAACAGATGAGAACAAGCTCTATGCATTAAACGCTGGACGTGTTTGTTTTCAATCCTTGCACCTGCGATCCCTGCACGTCAGTCCCCAGGACACTAACGCCCATTAAAAACACGCTGGAGGCTTCACATTGGCGCCACACGCCTCCCCACGACCGCCCCAGGCCTGTGGTTCTCTGCTGGCACCCGTGGCTCTGGGGAGGGCCCGAGGCTCCCCCACCTCACCCTCCCGGTGTCCCATCCCGCCCTGAGGAAAGAGGGCGTTGAGATTAACAAAG
This sequence comes from Phataginus tricuspis, assembly GCA_029783875.1. Taxonomy (NCBI): domain Eukaryota; kingdom Metazoa; phylum Chordata; class Mammalia; order Pholidota; family Manidae; genus Phataginus; species Phataginus tricuspis. Next base: position 2,621,371 of record JAQQAC010025709.1, on the reverse strand, counting down.
ACAGGGGAACGAGCATCTCCTTAGGAGCTCAGACACAGGATTTCACACTATTGGAAAAACTCCCTAAAGCATTTCGGAGTAATCCCACGCTTTCCCTTCGCTTACCTTGGGAGTGTGCTGCCAGTTGTTTCAACAGCACCAACTCAGAGGCAGCAGAGGAGCCAGGGAGGATCCTGCTGAGCCAGCTGGGGCGGAGGGGGGGAGCTTTCACAGCCGCAGGGCTGGTTCTTATTTGGAAGCAGCACATATCTGCATCCTTGTCTTAAAGATGGTTGATAGGTTAAGACGCAGCGGTGGCCCCGTGCATTCGCCACCAAACCACCACGGATGGTCCGGCCCCACCAAGGACCACGAGGGCGCTCACCCCAGCGATTTATAACCACGGAGCCAGAAGTGCAGGGCAGAAAACCCTGGGGCACTCAGGACAACTCCCCGAGGACGTGCCCCGCTGGGACGTCGGGGAGGTGCCGCCTCCACGGGCACACGGGTGAGGCTCCAGAAAGACCCACTGGGGCTCAGTCAACTCAGCTGTGTGCATTTAATTCACAGGCCCCGCATTTTAGGAATCCCGTAATAAGCACTCAAACGCTGGCTCAAACTCCGTGCATCGCGGGCCCGGGCCCCTAACGGGAAAGGGAGGGTGGGGTGTGTTGGGGAGCAGTTCGTCCCCCTTAGCTACAGGCCACCCTTTGAGGAGCCTTACTCCAGGGGGTCTAGTGTCTCCTGCGTCGGCGACCTTTGGGTTCTTAACGCCTTTAGCTTTCCGCGTGCACCCAGAGCACCAGCAGTGTGGAGGTGAGCCGGCGTTTGCCCAGGGCTTTGGTGCAGAACACACTCTCTGCTCAGGTGGAATGCGTAGAAATGAAGTAAAACTTCATTAAATGAAGCCCATGTGAAATTTATTTTTGGAGCTAACACTAGAAAACCAGCTTTAGTTCACTAGAAAGAAGGGGCATTTGTCCCCTCTGACGACAACTGGCTAACTGCCTCTGTTTACGTTTCACCGCTGGCAGGAGGTTCAGAGCCCAGGGAGGCCTGCCAGCTCCCTGATGTGACACCACAGAACACGCTGTTTCCTTTCCCTTCTTGCCATGGCCGTTTTCTTATTGAAGGCTTTGCTGCTGCTAATTTTTAAATTCATTCTCACAGTTACTTCATCAAATGGGAATTAGTTATAAATGACCTCACCACGGATTGATTGATCAACAGAAATGAGCACATGTGTATTACTTAACACAATAAGGACAGAAGACATGTTTAAAAATACAGGTGTTTAGGACAAGGTACCTCCAGCATCTACATTTAAAAAGAAACCTGTGAATGCAGCTGCCGAAGATAAGCTGGAAGCGTGAAGGAACAGCGGCCTAGAGGTGGGGGTGTGCGTGTGCCCCGCGGGAGGCAGGGGGGAAGCCGGTCATCCTGGAGGTCGCAGGGACAATGTGACCATCAAGGGCAGACAGACAGAGAGTGGCTGGGCTTCAGGAGTGTAGGGAGGCGGGGTTCCTGCTCTTGCCAATGAGTGGCTTTCACTTCCCCATCCATTCCCACGCAGCGGCCAGGGGGAACTTTGCAAAAGAAAATCCGAGCTTGCTATCATCTGCTCCAAAGACTTCAAAGACTTCTCTTGCCCTTGAAGTTTGTCAGGAAAAGTTAGGAAAGTCTTCGACAAAATTATATGCTATTGTACAACAAAAAATCATCAAAGTGAAAAGGTGAAGAACCACCTGGGAAAATGTGTTTACTATAAATAGAACAAAGGCTGTATGTGTTAAGAGCTTGGACCCTATCGTCTGTCTGCCCCCAGTCCCCCACCCGAACAGGCAAAGGCCAGGACCAGGACCACGAGGGGAGACGCTGGATAAAAGAAAGAGTACGTGTCTAACATCATTAGGCAAGTACTGAAATGTAAAAGATTTAGCTTTTCCACCTAGCAAATCAACAAAGAACTTTACATGATCCAGTATGAAATGTGAATTATCATATGATGCAGGAAGGGATGAAAACCACTTTTACCTTTCTTGACAAGTATTGGGAGGGTGGAAACCTAAGGATGTTTGTTCATTTCAACCTATTCTATTTCTAGGACTCTGGCCCAAAGAAACTGAGACGTGGACACCCATTTAAGCGTAAAGCTGCTCGCAGCAGATGATACCGTGTGAGAACTTATCAGCGAGGGCTGAGGACACGCCCGCTGCCTCTTTGGCATTATTCCTCCTTCTCCCCACAGGACCCCCATTCCTCACCCATGCAGGGATTGCCCATAACCCAGGGGTGCCCACCACCCTGTCATCTAAAGCTAAATCCTTGCGTTTTGTTCCTTTGGTCACAAAGATGGGCTCAGGTGGGCAGGTGAGTCACCGAGATGTGAACAAATCTGGCTGAAACGAGGGGGCTTTAATGAGCCAGAGTATTTAAGGCACTATGGGGATTTCCCCCAGGAAGGGGAATGCAGTTTAGACCCCAGACATGTTCAGTAGCAGTCCTTCAGCAGGACAGAGGCTGTCCTGAGACCACACAGCAACGGAGGCAGTAACCATCAGAGACAGGGAGAGGCGGAGCCTGGACTCCGTGGCAGGTAATGGAGAGGATTCCAAGGCTAAGCCAGCGTCTCAGCACTGAAGGAAGAATTGTGTTTGCTGAGGGCAGCACCTGGTGGAGGGAGCAGACGAGGTCAAATCCTTCATATGTTGGAAAATGGAGAATTTTCCACCATTATTTGGCAAGGTTTTCCCCTTGCTGGAGGGAGAAGCAGAAGGCTCAGAGGGGTGGGGATGTCCCCTCGGAGCACCCAGGGGTTCCGGCTGCAGAAAAAGGCTTTAATGTAATTGTGTACTCCGGAAAGATTACATCAAACAAAGAGCCTTTGCTTGAAGTCTCTGTACCTCAACCACCAATTCTTTGAACTCCTTCAATGGTTGGTGAGTTCTCAGTACATCCGAAACCAAAAATAATACTACTGGAGTATTTCTGGGAATGAGAACAAAACCCTGACAGCAATGAGGTGGTTTGTGTTTGGTTCCTGGCTCCGAAGGTGACTTGCTCTGTGGGGAGGGTCAGCTAACCTCTTTGTTTTCTTTTGAACATCTGCAAAATGGTGATAATCCATCACTTCATATTCTAAGTTCAAAACTTGAAAGGTGATGGTCTTCTTAAATTCAACCCTCCCCCTAAGAAAGAGCAAACATCTGCTGATCTCATTTTTAAAACAGATTTGTGTTACAGCTAGCATTTACTTTAGGGTTTTAAAGGACATTCCTTAACATCAAAAAAAAAGGCAGAACATTTATTTGGAATTAAGCTCAATATGTGAACTTGACATAAAATTCTTGCTATCAGGATATATCAGCTTGATGTTTTCAGACAAGATGTGAAGATGTGCATTTTAAAACTTAGAGGCAAAAAAAAAATCCCCCTTCGTTTGGATGATAAAAATAAGGCAGGCTTTTCCCTTTTTATTTTGCTCGCCAATTCACTAAAACACATATTATGAAGGGAAATGGATGAATATCTGCAAACAAATTATCCACTACTGGGTTTAAGAAAATATTGATCATTTAGGAATTGAAAGCATGTGCATGTTTTAAAACTGTTAAAAATTATAAAAATTCTGTTGTTTCTTCCATAAATGGAAAACATAACACAAATAAAGGTTCTTATGATTATTGGCTTTCCCCAAGGGACTGAGGGTGAAGCTTTTTTCTGAGCCCAGCGAACATTTTGTGAGAAAATGAAGCACTTCATGGTACAAATATTACTATAACAGCAAACCGGTGAGAAAGGAGAACAGCCAAGGTGCTCACCGTGCATTGGCAGGGCAGAGGGAATAGGAAAGGGTCAATAAAAGCCGCAGCTATGAGCACGCCTCCCAGGTGTACTTCAGGTTTCACGGCACACGTATGTGGCATTTTCTCATTTTGACTTCATCAAACCCCATTTTAAAATGCAGAGAATGAGATTCAAAGTTGGGGGCACGACAGCTTATGAACCTACTTGCTTCAGGTAAATACACAGTCTTTTCCTAGGCAGTATGCTGACCCTTCTGGAGAAAGAGAACTGCTTTTGTATTAAGAAAAAAAAAAATCTTCAGCCATGGTAAGCAGGTTGGCTTAACTGCTTCTGAGATCTGAGGTTCCATTCCTGAAACACTCTAGGGTCTGACTTTGTTCTAAGAACCCATTTCTTCTTTTGTGCAAGATAAGAAAGATATTACTAGGTCCAAAATAATATTATCAGAAATGGTCACTGGGTGATTATGAAACAGTTCTAAAAGCAATAAAATTTATGTAAGTTATGGTGCTGCTGCTGTATGTCAAATTACACATTTTATATGTTCTCTCAATATTATGTTGCAGAAGTCTGCACAGCCAACAGCATTCTTAGCTGAAATTAGGAAGTGGAGGAAAAACTTAAATATATCTCAAACCCACTAAAAATTTCCACCGAATTCTCAGGGGTGTATCTGAGATTCAGCGTGACGCACTTGGTCAAACCCTGGGATGTCAAAATTCCTCCCAGGAGCAGACCCCTAATTCCCGAAGGCAACTTATAACCCTGTTTGCCTCCTCTCCTCCCTGGGGCTCAAAAGCAGACAAGAAATTTGGTCCAAGAAAGGACACTGGTCAAGGTCCACAGGGACATGGGTTAATATGAAACTGCCCAGTTTGCTACAGAAAAACAGGAAGCAAAAAAGAATTATCTGAAGCAAAGAAATGTGCACGGCTTTGAAGACAAAAACAAAAAGGCAAGCAGATGCCGTCATGAAGAAATGCTTGCTTCAGGGGGTGGTCGGCGCAGTTCAATCAGCCATCCTGCATCCAGACCCCACCCTGTGTTTAGTAAATGAGTTAGTATCTTCTCCGGTTCTCCCCAGATGATTGATTTCTGACATATTTGTGTGTGTGCTCTCAGTACTGTGGGAGTAAGATCTTGGAGCGTCAGGTACCACGTGTTTTTTCCCTGAGTCATTGGCACAGTTAAAATAATTGGCTGCAGAGTGAGCAGCCTGATGGCTTTAAGTCCTGGGATAACTGAGATCTGCATAAAGCGCTGCAGAAATTCAAGGGAATACCACACCCGTGCTGCTTCTTTGTCGTGACCAAATCTGTCAGGCTGTAGACTTATGCCCGGTATGCAGAAGATGCCCAATAATCTATATTACTACTCCACTTCCTGCAGGGATATTCGATAGCCATTAGGGACAATTTAAGTATTTCTGAGGGAGTTACCTGATTATCTTCCAAGGAATTAAAATCGCAAAGGCCTGTGGTTCGACACAAGATGCAGCCATTAACTTGAGAAATTTTCACTCAGGAAATTGCTCAAGTCCTAGTCCTAGAAATTGGCCCAAGCTCTGGCCTTCAGTCCTACCTGAAACATTCCTGCTGCTCTCTCTTCAGTCGTCACTAGAACCAAGATAATAGATAATTCACTGTGGGGGGTTTGGAGTTTTGATTTCTAGAAAGATCTATTTTCCTTTGCTATTTCTTTTTTGTTAACCCAGAAATATTTGACCCTACCAGTTACTCTATAAGCTCTGCCTGCTTCCCCTACTGGTTTTTAAGAGTGAGGTTTGGACTTTGGAGAAATTAAGTGGCTTTTATGGAGAAAGAGCTGTGAAGGGCAGGAACTGGAACAGGAGGGTGGTCCCCCGTTACCTGTGGCTTTATCTACCCGGGGTCCTCTGTGGTCTGGAAGCTGTGACCCTCCTTATGACATCTCCTGGGTCAACAGGAGCCTGAGGCGAGGTCACTGCGCCTATGTCATCTGCCTCAGCTCACGTCACCATGCAGGCTCTTCATCGTCCCATGCCATCCCAAGAAGAAGACTGAGTGCAGCATAATAAGATAATTTCAGAGAGAGAGAAACCCCATGCTCGGCACTCTTATTACAGCATATTGTTATCATTGTTCTACTTTATTCTTAGTTATTACTGTTGTGAATCTCCCACTGTGCTTAGTTTATGAATTCAACTTTACCACAGGGAGAAAAACATAGCATACACGGGGCTGGGGCCGCCCTCAGGTTTGGACCTCCACCAGGTCTTGGAAGGCACGCCCTGCAGACAGGGACCAGCGCACCCCTGATGACCGTCCCGGACTCTCTCAGCAAGCAGCCTTTGGACGAAGCTTCTGTGGGTCACATGAGGCTGGTCTCTGGGTCTGACAGCTGCGATCAGAATTTAAAATATCTCTCACAGTAGAAAGTTGTTCAGGAACTCTAGAAGTAATTAATTAATGAGTTAATACCACGAACATTTATTATGTGTCTGAGACATGCCACGGGCCAGGAGGCGAACTGGGGCTTCTAGGACCAACTGGCACAGCCTGCCTCCCCTGGGGTCAGGAGACCAGCCCACGGTCCAACGCACAGAGGGGCAGCAGGCAGGGGTCTACTGAGGAATCAGTCCCTATTGTCTATAAGAAAAGCAAACTAGTGTCGATTCCACTCCATCATCACAGATACTGTCAAATGAGGAGGAAAAGGAGAATTAAGGGTTCATTCAGATGCAGGAGTGTTTCATATATAGAAGAGTGTCACTGTGATGTGAAGATGAGATCATCTCTAGTCCAAGGAAACCTAACGTAATGAGCTAAATGCTTAAACTGAAGCCTCAGACAGTCAGTGCACTTGGGAAAGCAAACAAATGGGCAGGGATGCTTTGCAACAGCTTCTCATTCTGACTATTCCTGCGTGACCACTGGAAAACGCAGAAATCAGAGTAGCAAGATAAATGAAGATATCGTTCCCAAATATTCCCTACTAGATTCATTTCCCCCCCAAAGGAGAAGCCACTGCTGCACGAGACAGCGCTTATTTGGGATCTAATGGTTAAAAACCAGCAGTTCCCAGTTCCAGACTTGCCGCCAAGCCTCTGTGCGTCACGGAGCAGAAAGACCGCAGATGATCACGGCTCCCCAGGGAGGCGAGCCCGGAGCTAAGCTCAGAGCTGCGATATGCCTCCTGGCCCTTCAGAAATCACCGGGTGAGTTCATTGCCATGCGGTCCCAGACCAGGAGAAGGGCCAAAGGGGCAGCGCCCACGGGAAGCAGCTACAGAGCCGAGACCACCGTCCGCACAGTCTCCGACCAGCGCGCCCTCAACGCCAGCTGGGTGTTTACAATCCGATCCTGTGGATTTATATTTGAAGTACTTGAATTCAGAAAGCAAATAACCTGGACTCTGTAGTGAGCATGCCTGATGTTTTCAGTTCAAGGAAAAGAATTTAAAAATGATTCCTTCTGCTTCTTCCTTAAGGCACTGCTGCTTTCAAAATGATTAATTGTTTTGACCCCGTGTGGCTCTCAAAACTCAGGACTTGTAGCTGAGCCCCACCCCACAGTCAGTCTCGGTTCTGAGATGCAGTGCGGCTTCCTGGCCTGGCCCTGCCCTCGCTGAGGACGGCACACGGGGCTGGTTCTCTCGGGCTGCTGCAGCCCCGCAGGTTCAAGCGCATCCTCCACACCTCATTTCCAATCCCCCCACAGTGACTCTATTTAAAATAAATTTCCAGTTTCCCTCCTCATTCTCCCGCCACATCCCACTCGATGGTCACGGCCTCAGGGATCAGTGACCACAGGCTTAGGTTAACTCACCCACTCAGCTACTCCTGAAACTTCTTCACACTGCCAGATGCCTTAATGTGATGCTTAAAAAAACACACACTTTTGAAATAAGAATCTTTTAAAGTGCCCAGATGAAAATTCTATCTACCCTACCTCTTTATAATGATTTTATAAAATAATGCTTAGCATTCTCTAAGAGCTTTCCATTCATCATTCACTCAGCTAAATACTTCATACATTATCTTATTTATTCTTCACACAACAACCTTCTGAGGAAGGCAGGATTATTATCCCTGTTTTACAGAAGGGAAGCAAAGGCTCAGAGAAATGAAATACTTTGCCTAAAATCACACACAGTGAGTGGCAGAGCCAGAACTCAAACAGAGGTCTTTCCAAAGAAAACACACAGGCTGTGCCCTGAGCTGCCGTCTGCCAAGGGGACCTTGGCATCATCCCATTGACTGCCTGTTACATCTGCCAGGGGTTCGCTGATGCGACTAGAAACCAACCCAGAGATGCCCCCATCCCTACATGGACAGCAAGAACGATTGCCTGATGTCTGTGCCTCCAAATGCCCAGACTTCAGCAGTCACCCACAGCCATCACATTCACCCAGTCCCTTTAAGGGCTAAGTCATCAGAACACAAGCTATCTTCAAGAGTTCTTTTGGACATCACTATTTATAGGGTCTGGAAACAAGCCAGCCCAGTTCAGAGCATGGACCACTTCCGTACAAGAGTTAGTCGTCACTTGCTCGGGTGATGTTCCTAAAACACGGGACAAGCTTCGAAGTCAGGACAAGGAATGCTGATGTGACATATTCAGAAGTCTTGGATAAACAGTGAGGCTTGTTTTTCCTGGTTTAAAAGGATGTGTGGTAGATGGTGTAATGCCTCCTGAAGCCATCCATGTCCTAATCCCCTGACCCCGTGGATGTGGGCCTTTACATAACCAGGACTCCACAGAGATTAGCCTGGTGGGCCCAGCGTCTCACAGGGGTCCCTGCAAGAGGGAGGCAGAGAGCCAAAGGTGGAGAGAGATGTGAGGGTGGAGACAGAGGTCAGAGAGAGGCCCCTTGAAGATGGAGGGGGGGCCACGGGCCCCACTCCTGCAGTACCCGCACATTCCTGCTGGAAGCACGAGTCCCATGAGGAAACCGAAGGAAATGCTTCCAAGGAAACGTCTAGAAATTGCTCTTATTCCTAGAGCTTTATTTACTTTCCTCAAGAGCCTTATTGAGGTGTGACTGATACGCGAAGAGCCGTACATGTTGAATATGTGCAAGGTGATGAGTTTGGACCAATGCAAACCTGTGATGCCGCCCTGACTTCAGGGTGACAGACACACCCACCACCTCCCGGCACCCCCGCGCACATGTGTGTGTGCACGTGTGACAGGGACACTTAAAATTTTTCTGTCATGTCCCAAATTATACAAGGTGGGAAGCACATACTGTCTCCAGATGACATCACCCTGACTGCTCTGTCTGCACCAAGGCAGGTTCCCGGTCGAGTTAGGGACAGGCTAGAAAGCAATAAACAGCAGCAGTTGTGACATTTCCTGAGCCCTTACTGAGTGCCAGGCACTTTTCTAAGCCTTTAGCTAGACTGTCCCAACGACGTAATGATTTTACACACAGACGGGAGGCAGGCCCCTAAAGTCTCATTCTAGTGGGGGGCCTGTGAGCCCGAGCTGAGCTCCCCTACCCCCGCCCTGGGACACCTCTGAGCCATTTTATCTCCTGATAGTCACTCTCTGGAGGTAGGTGGAGAGTCAGTCCAGTAAATATTCTTCATTGTTCTGTGCTCAGTAACGATGGGTTTGTATGAGATCTTCAAAAGGGCTGCTGTGGTCTGAATTTCTCCTGTTCAAATTTCCGTGTGGTTTCTCCTGCCTGGTTGGACCCAGACTACAACAGACACAGTACCAGAAGTGGGGTCTGAACCTCCGCGGACGTAAGTCCCTGTTCCTGTGGGATAAAGTCTGTTTTCAGAGTACAAAATGAGACGGCGGTGAACCCCCTGCTGCATGCAGAGAAAAGCCGTGTCTTGTCCTGGGCACTTCCTTTTCTCCAAGATTCCTCACTTCAGAGTTCCTTTCCTGGCCCCACATATTTCCACCCACCTAACATTTCTGAAAGCATAGGGCCCTTCATCTGTTCATGTACCTCTGTGTCCCAGCTCCTTGGCCCCAGGGGGCCCAGGCCTGTCATTACACAGCAATGCCATTTTCTGCTGCTATGAAGTGTTCTAGTTTCCAGCCATAAAATCGTACCACGTGGAGACGAGTCACTGGGGCCAGGCTCAGCCGGCTGTAGGGTAGTTTGGGCAGAATACTACAAGTTACTGATCAAAGTGCCAAGCACTTTTTCCTCTTAATTTTTAAATCCATGTGCATTTCAAGGGAAATTTAATCTGTGTGTTTCTCATCCATTCACACTTCACTCATCATTTTGTCATTTCGTAAGAGCTTTTGATGTTTAAGAAGCTTTCTGTATAATTTCACAAGTCTTCCTTTTTTGTTCTTTAAACCACAAAAGCCACATTTTTTAACGAGAAAGAAAAAAAGAGCAAACAAAACCAGAGTTTTAAAAGACTTAAGATCAGTTATATACTTAGAAAATGTAAGAAGCTCGGCAGTGTTCTGGGCCTGTCCACTGTATTTTACCTTTTCATTAAACCAGAACATTGGGCAATGCTCTGGCTAATGGGAATGGAAACTTTCAACCGATTTCAAAAAAGTCATCTTTTCGAAACCAGAAATGTTTAAATAAATAACATCTAAACTCCATCCAGCAAGACAGTAAAACACTGTAAAATCATATCCTTTAGCAATAGTTTCCTAGCTGAGGACGGAGCGACAAGCAGCTTCCACGCGCGGGGACCCGGTGGGCGGGAATACTGATTGCACTGACCCACGCAGCCAGCAGTGAATTGTTTTCTCTCTCCCTGCCTGTTCAGCTACCCCCTACTCCTCGTGCATCTGCAAAATTTTCCTCACTGTCGCAAAGATACAAGTCATTTGGAGAAATACTGCCCATTGATATTATTCGTACCCCATGCAAAATATAGCATGCAGGCAGAGAGGTTAGCATGCAGGCAGGGGGTGGCCTGCAGGGACCTGAAACACAGCTACCCCCACCTAGCCGCTGTGGCTCACGGGCTCTAGGCACCACCTCCCCTCAAATTCCTGAGGCTGGCCAGGTAGCAAATAGGTTTTTGATCAAAGACCCACTGATCTCCATGACACAACTCAATAAACTGGAACATGTGGGAGATTTCTACCCCCTATTGCTATCATTTGTCAAAAGAGGAGCCCTGGATCCTAGTGGCCACCTGACAGCTCTCTCATGGAACGCCTTCAATTCCATGACACCTTGACATGTCTTTCCCAGCAGCCACACACACGGTGGGCTCCTCAAGGGCACCTTTGGCCTTGGCCGCCAACCGGTATGAAGCACACAAGATCACATCACTGGTGTCGTATTGCGTACATGCATAAGAATCGGTCAGGAATAGCATCTTGTATTGTAAAACCAGGCCTGGAAATCATTACTAAGTGTATCTAACAGAACAAATCTGGGCAGGCGTACATCAAGGGCCCCTGCCTGTGGTCGGAAAGGATCCCAAGCTCGGCACTGTGTCCCCTCTGTGTCCTTATTTAGGTAGGGCTGGCAGACACCTGCTGGGGCTACCACATCCCTCACTGAGAGGTGGGCGGGTCTCAACGGGTGGGATGAAGCAGCATGGCACCCACTGGACTTTGGATGTGAAAACCAGCATTGCCACCTGCCTCCAGGGAGCCCAGCTGCATCAGCAACGGGCTGGGGGTTTGGGGGGATGGGCTGGTGTTTAGTGCCTCCGGCATGCATGCCTCGTTTGCTCATGGGAGAAGTTCCATAACATGAGCTGGTGCTACACCCCCTGAACTCCGGGGACTGATTCCAGGTGTAAAGGCCCGGGCTGAGCAGAAGGCACACACACTGCCTTGTCCTATGGCTCCAGTCCTGTCTCCCTGGCTGGACCTGTCAGTCTCCGAGGGAAGCTGCATTATGCCCCAGGGGTGCAGACCAGGGAGAGAAAGCCAGCCAGAACCTAGAGCACCTGTGGGCATGAAGGCATCTTCGCCCACCCAAACAGCCATGGTGGGAGTAAAGGAGGAGGTGCAGAGAGACCAGGGGAGGTGAGGGGCAGCAGGTGCCCCTGGACTCACATGCGTGCCCTGGCAACAGGGGATGCAGGGTGGTGGAGAGCAGGGAAACACTCACTCAAAGAAACCTTTCTCAGAAAGTAAACACTGTGCTTCGAGGCACACGTGGCATCTGTGTGCGGGGAGACGTCAAAGGACAGAGGGTGGGTAGGAGAACTGGGAGCATGCATTTTAAAATTGTGTTTCTTCCCAAAAGCTTGATAGAATTTGATTGTAAACAGCCTCTTTCGCCAACTTTTGACTCGCAAGTTTGAGCTCCACCTTAGTCACTCCTTAGAGCCACAGGAATGATGGTCAGGGCTCCAAACACAGAAGATGTCTGTGCGGGAGACACAGAAGATGAAGTCTGTCCAGAGGCGGCTGGTGGCAGAGCCAGAGCAAAAGCCCAGGCATCCTGTATTTTCCTACCTTTCACATGGTATCTTCCCTCTGAAATCTTCCACCATACTATTTTTTTAAATATATCACACACGTAGTATCAGTCCACTTGAACCACATGGGTTTGTTTGAATAACACAAAGAAACCTGAAGTTGTGTGAACTGCTCAGTCCTGATGTCACTGAAATGAATTTTATGTAAAATATGCTTTGAAATCATTCAAGAGGAACAGAGGAATTAACAACTCCCTGTAATGGATCCCCTTTAGAGAACAAGGTAGTAATGCATCGGATTAATTGAACACCACAATATGCCAGGCTTTGTTTAAGAAAATTGCTGCAAACATCTCCCAGTGTGGGGCTTCGGGGCTAATGGGAAAGAACCGCAGCCAAGAACTGAGGGGAAGAAGATAAACACAGGGGGAGGAAAGATGTGGCAGTCTGGGCCTGTGTAATTACAGGGTTTGTACACGCTCTCCTGTCGGGGTGATTACAGAATTGGGTGGGACGGTGGGGAGGCACCGTAACCTGAAAGCTGGTGCAGCTGTGGACCGCTAGATGGAAGCATACACCAAACAAAGGGGCCAGGCTGACCTGATAACCAAATTTTAGGTGTGTAAGCTGTGATTTTCCAGACTAACTACATTGCAAAGTGTATGCTAATATCCCTGCTTAAAATCCAATGGGAACACTGGTGAGGATAAGGCGGGGGCCGGAGCAAAGCAGGGGCCCACGAGGAACAGGCGTGTATGTCTGCCTGCAGAGGGCAGTTTTTGCGGGAGGAGGGGTCTAAGGGAGGGTGGCCTCTCAGGACCACCTGGAAGCCCCCCGGAGCTCATGGAGGGTAGCTCCACTCTGCAGAGGTAGAAGCCATGGGTCCCAAGGGGCGGGTGGCGGCAGCCGTAGCTTCATGGGCTCCCTGGTTGTCCCACAGGCCCTCTGCTCTGCTCTCCTGGACCCTCAGCAGAGAGGGAAGTGCTAAAGGAACAATTACACTCTTTTGCTCTCTTTTAGACCTATTCATCTATTGCATATAAGGGCTGGGAGGGTGGGCAAGAAGGCTAAATGAACTAACATATTATGCTCTGTTAGTCTCATATGTATTCATGTTACATGCTCTGACATAGATCTCTCTCTCTATTTATATCCAGAAAGAAGAATTATACAGATAACTACGTTTAAGAGTTTATAGACTTTATATAGCTTTATGAACGTGTGTTTACTCACCTCCTCAGATACTTATCGACTGCCACAGTAAGCTGTATACTATGCCAAGGAAACGACATGATAAACAAAATCGCGGTCATCTCTGGTCATAGCTGAGTGTACAGAACCTGAAAATTACCTTGCCAGGAAACAAACTAAAAATGTTAGATAAAATGTTTTAAAAACCCTTTCAAATGCAAAGCTGAGTTCGTAAGTAAACTGCTAAGCGGGCGTGCGGATCCCCAGTAGGTCCTAAGGGTGTCGCCGCGGCTAGTGGAGTTCCGGAGCCACAGGAAGTCAGGGGGAGGCGGGCCCCAGGCCCACCCCCGCAAGTGGAGGAACAGGCCCCTGCAACGCCAGAACCAGAAGAGGTCCGGACAGGAAGAAAGGCAGACCCACCCAGGGAGACCAGGGGAAGGGCTCCGTCCTGGCCTTCCTTCTTCAGGGGGAGAAACATGCCTCCCCTGAGAACCCGTGATCACAGGCTGGCCGAGGTTGGGGTTCACGGTCACGCCATGGGCACCAACTGAACAAGAAAACTGTTTTAAGGCGTGGCCATCCCGGGAGCACCAGCGAGCATCTGGAAGAATCAAGCGAAGGTCATTGGAAGGCAAGTCGGGAATTAAGGGGGGCAGAGGAAACGCTCTGAGAGCTCCAGGAGGCGGGGAACACGACCCACAAACAGCCTGGGCATCTGACAGGCATCGGGGCTCAGATTTGGGAGAGAGAATCAGCCTGAGGCAGAACTTGTTCCTAAGGCAAACGCCCGCACTCACAGGTGCGGCAGAGGACAAGCGACGGGTCAGAGACTCCCCCAGAGCCACTTCCCCGCCCTGCTGTAGCCCGATCACGTGTATGTTCTGTGTGCTTTCCGTGAGTTCAGTGTCACTCCTGCCTGGTGACAGCCAAGAAAAGCCAACAGGAGAATTAAACATCAAGGAATCAGGTGCCGTTGGGTAGGGCTCAGTTCAGAGGCCGCAGGCCATGGTGACATCTAATATTTGCACCACCACCCCCAGAACCAGCTTATACCCCCTTGGGGTTGATATCACCTGTTAGGGATGCATGATCTATGATGTAAATCACTGAAAATCACACGCAATCCTGCCTATTGAGCAGTGTGGATCCTGAGTACTGCTAGTAAAGCAAGCCTTAACCAGGTAATTAATTGTTTGCACAATCGTGATTTGTACGAAAGCACACTCTTGTTAGCTGTTGCCTGATGTGTCCCCTTGTGTGCAACACCTATCAGCAGTGATATTCCCGCTTGAGGGTAAAATGCACCTGTCACCACAGAAATCCACTGTCTGGGCTGGGAGGGCGACCAAGTAGGAAGGAGACATTTTCAAGCTGCTGGCTCTGTCAAGGCGCACGTAAGGAGGCAGAAAAGAAACTGGCACTTTCCTAGGCTCCTCCCGTTCTCGCCGCCAATACATAATAGGCTCACAAATTCTCGTGGTTTTATCCCCAGCATCCTCCTCACGAGCATTACACCAGGTGCTGAGAAACTCGGAGGAACCACCCCAGACCCAGCAGCCCTGGGACTGTTCCTTGCAAGGGATCCAAGAGGCATATGACTTCTTTCCATCCATCGCCTTCCCCCACAAGTGTCTCCTGGGCTCTTGCTCTGCTAGACGCTGGGGATTCGGTGGAATTTCCTAAGAGGCCGTCATTAGCAGCAGCCCAAAGTGATGTCTTCACATCACAAGTTTAAGCCAGTCTCTGCTGACTTTAGCAGAAGGTGCTTTAAGGAATCACTTGCAGGAAACCAGAGGGGGGCACTGTGTAGTCATTGTGCAAATAAAAACCAGCTCACAGACTTCCATCCCCGTGGCGCCCGAGGAGGAGCTGTTTCTTTCCACTGGGTGGCAGCAAACACGAGCAAGGAGGCCCTCGCCATGGCCGCCGTCAACTGCATTTACTTCGTAAGCAGGAAAATTTGCAGATGGATGGGGTTGCAGGGAGCGATGACAAGTACTGAGTCAACAGCCTCTGGGATGAGGGCCTTAGCTATTTAACTCAAGGGCGAAACCCTCGCATTCTGCTTCCCCTGGACTACACAGGCTGCAGAGACCTCATGGGGAGCTAGGAGCTTTGTGAGCGGCCACCCGCTTTCCTTCTCCTTGTCACAAAAGCATTGAAACCACTTAATGATGTATCAGGGCAGGTTCATGGGCTGGAACCAGGGCCTCTGAGGCGGGTGTGGACAGTGGGGAACCATGCATGTGTGGGGACCAGGCTCGGATGGGATCTCCGTGTACTTTCTGGTCCATTTTGCTACAAACCTACAACTGCTCCAAAAAATAAAGTTCATTAGTTATTTTAAGAACAAACACACTTACAGTGTTTTCCTTTTGCTCGGGCAAGTGCAGCAAGCCTCTGCTGGACGCCCACATCTCTCAGCAGGTCCCTGGGCGCACACAGAGCCTCCCTGCTGCTCCCCAGGGAAGTAGCCCTGTAAGGGCAAAGGCTGGAGAGGAGCTCCAAGGGACAAGTCTAGAGTCGCTGGGGACAAGTCACGACATGATGATGTCAGGTTCCTGTTACTTTAGGCACAACTCATCTAAAAGCAAAGAGCTGTCATTATTTTCGAAGCGAGAGAGAAACAAAGGATTTGCTTTGTGTGTTTCTGAAGGGATCCTCCCCTCATGGTACCACGTGGGCAAGGTCCAATCATGATTCCAGGGTTGCTCATGATTCCCCACCCCAAACTGTCGCGTGACCTTCCAAATTTTAGAAGGAAACAGACAACTCTATCACCACCCCACCACCGTCTTCTTTCTAGTACATTGTCTTTTTTAAAATAGCAAAACCTTAAACAGGTGGAAAAATCAGTAGCTGATAGGTACAGATGTATCTTCAGCCCCTATAATTGTTCTGATAATGTGTCATCCATTGTGTTCCATAAAACACAATTTCTGCCTAATTATAAGGATGTTTGAAAGGGCTTTTGCAAACAATTTGAAAGAAGCTTTACATTATGACAATTTCATATTTAAAGCATTTTTTTCTGTATTTGTGTCTTATTTGAGATGTACTGGCTTATTAAATGTAAGTTCATGGGCACAGTTTCAGGTGTGGATGGATCTGGGGTTCAAAGATGCCAGCAGGATCATGGTGCTGGCTGGTCACTGAGCTGCGCTCCCAAGGTGACGGGGTTTGGAGGGGGGCCTTTGGGGGGCCATGAGATCACAGGGTGGGGCCTCTTGCACTGGATTAGCAGGCTTATGGAAGAGACCCCAGAGAGCTCCCCTGCCCCTTCCTCCACACGGGGACACAGCGAGGAGTCGGCGTCTTCACGGGAAGAGGGTGCTCCCAGAACCTGGCCACTCTGGCACCTGGTCTTGGACATCCAGCCTCCAGAACTTCGAGTACTAACCGCCTGCCATTTGTAAGCCCCTGTCTTAGAGCAGCTCCAACTAGAAACCTGGAATCTCATTTAAAGATGCTGGAAGTGATCTATTATGATTGTACAGAGAAAATCCACTGTGAGCCTTTATTTTTCCATGACGGGGTATCGCAGCTGCCCATGTTCACCCATTCAAAGTCCTAGTCCCCCTCCAACGACCCTACCACACATGCTCCCGGTCATGAAAAAACCTGAAACATTTTTTAAAGGAAGAAAAAAGTGAGGAAAAATGTTCATATGTGTTCTGGGCAAAAGCTGATGGACCTTCGCCCACTGTGACAGTCAGAAGATAAGGGAGGTGGCTTACAGGGTGGCTTGGGGCATGGTTCTTGTCCTCTTGTCCTGTGAGGGTCTGGCCTCACCCTTCCCAGGGATAATCTGGAGGAAATTGCACTTCTGTCTCCATCTTATCCAAACTGGTGGCCTGTCCGCACTGCAGGCTCTAGGACTGATTCCGTCCAAGGGAAGGCTGGCCGTGAACTTGGGGAGAGTCTTCAGGTGCTGAGCACGGGGCGGCAGGAGGCTCATGTGTTCCAGTCTCTGTCGCTGGCCCCTCACCTCCCCTGCAGGCTGCGGTGTGAAATGCCTACTCTGTGGGTCCCATCGACGTCTCCTTTTATACCTGCCTCCCCACCTATGCTGGAAACTCACGCACAGTGGGACAGACTCACGTGTCAAAGGCGTGGATGTTTACATTTCTTTAGCTCCATTTTGAGATAATGATAAAAGAGTTGCAAAAATAAAAGAAAGCATTCTCCTGGTCCTTCAGCCTCCCCAGATACTTCATTCAATGATCAAAATCAGGACATACACATCAATACAGCTATTACTACTGCTCTATAGTCTCTACTCAAATGTTTCCAATCATCCTATGGATGCCCTTCTTCTGGTTCAGGGTCACAGATCACATTTAATTGTCCAGACCTTAGAAAAGCTGACGGTTCTGACTGCCTGCTCTGTGCTGGGCGTGCTCCTGAGGTAGAGTCTCCCCCATCCCCACAGTCCTGTTAGTGAGTTCTCTCCGCGCAGGGCAGCTAATGTATTCGGAGCCCTCCTCAACCCTGCCTGCAATTTTTTGGTCTTCGTGTCATGTACTTCAAGGACCAGTTACCAATTTTCAGTTAATTCCTGGATAACTCAAGTTTCAAAGAATTCTCTGAGAATGAAATATGGCTGGAATAAGAGTTGGTTCCGTGCAACAGTTGGTTCAGGAACTTCCTACCCACAGTGTCTTTGCCCATGGAGGTCAGTCTCTGCAGGAATATTATATATCTGTCTCTGTGACATGTTAACCTGTTTTACAGCAATTGGGGTGAAGCCAGAAAAGACACGTTAATCAAATTTATAGACGACAGACTTACAAGATGTAGTGATAAATGACAGGCTCGAACCAGAAGGCCTAGCATGCCAGATGCTTGATCAAAACCACAAGATAAAATTAAGAGAGATGTCGGCCTTGCATTTAGGATCCAAAAATCGCTGCACAAGGACTAGGCAGGGCAAACCTGCACTTATGGGCAGTCGTGTGGAAGGTCATGGAGGAGTTTTAGTAGACCACAGGCTCGATGTGGAGCCAGGGACAGATATGGCTGCTGTGAGAAGGGCCAGAGGAAGGACGCACAGAACACGGGAAGTGATGGTCCCACTGTGCCAAGGCTGGTGCACGATAGCTTAAGGATTGTGTTTGATTGGGAGGGTCCCACTTGAGGATGGAAGCATAAGAAAACACTTATATAGGGCTGTTCAAGACTTTGAGTGTCCTAAAACCAATGTCATAAGAAGGGACAACCCTTCAACAGGTCCACATTAGCCAGACAAGTGGCTCTAAGCCCTGGTTAAGTATCAGGAACACTTGGAGAGCTTTAAGAGTCTTGCTTCTAGGATTAGTGTGATTCAGGTTTGATGTGGGGTCTGGATGTCTGCATTTTTAAAAAGATTTCTGGGTGTTTCTGATCAATACCCAGGATTGAATTCGTTAGTACAGGTTTGCCCCTAGACCATCCTTTCTACCTAATTTCCACTACCACTTTGGGGCAGGCTGTGTCTCCCCCAAGAGGTCAGTTGGCATCCTAACCCCAGAGCCTGTGACTGTGACTTCATCTGGAAACAGAGTCTTTGCAGATGTAGAAGATAAAGTGAGGTCATGCTCCCTGAGGGGGAGCCCAGTCCCACAAGCTGGGGTCCTCCCAGGAAGAGAAAACAGACATGGGGAGGTCATGTGTTGACAGAGAGACAAGTGTAGAGGGCAGGGGGTCCCGTGAAGAAAGAGCCAGACCAGAGTGATGCAGCCTGCAGCCAAGGATGCCTGGGGGCCCAGAGGTGGAAGAGGCGAGGAGGACACCTTCCCTAGAGCCTTCAGAGCACTGCCGTTCTGCTGACGCCCTGATTGTAGACATGTGGCCCGCAGAACTGGGCATGCACATATTTCTGTGGCATAAGCCGCCCGCTTTGTGGCACTTGGCTACAGCAGCCTAGGGAACTAATACACCCTATGTGGTCCTTAGACACAGAACTTGCTTGTTCCCAGGCATGGCCCTGCAGCTGTCCCTCCTTGCCTTTGCTCACACAGTCCACCTCGTATGTCTGCGTCCCCTGCCACCCCCCACCTTCCTACTCGAATGCACTGACTCTGTGAGCCCAAGCAGACACCCGCTGGCCTGAACTCCTCCCTGTAGACACTTACCTTGTTAGAGCCCTTGCATTTTGGGGTCTCTTTGTGCATCAGGCTTCCCTTAACCTCACTAATACAGGACGAACCTTGGGGTCCCTACTGAACTGTGAGATGTCTGAGGACAGACCCTGTGACCATCCTTTCAGTAACCAAAACACTAGCACAGTACTTCATACATAACAACACATATGCAGTAAATATTTACTAAATGCCTAGAAAAGCATGAGCACCACATAGAGGAGACAACTAGAAAGATATAATAGGTGTCTTGAGATATTTAAGCGTCAGTTGGACAATAATATGGGCTTTTTTTTGTGGTTCAAAAGGAAGTTGGAGAAGCCAAATGAACCTAATTCAGGATGTCCAGGGATTAAACAAACTGCCTGAAAAAGGATGAACCCTCTGTGTTTGGAAGTTCAACACAGAAACGGCTGACATTTGGCCAGAGCTCCTGGTGTTGGATGTCTAACTGGAACTCAGAGGATGTTCTCCTGAATGATAGCATAAATTCGGGAGAAATTCGCATATGGATTGTATTTAAAAATAAGTCCTTGAGACTGTGCAACCCACCTAGAGAGACATCTTATGTGTAGACAAGAGGAGAGAGAATGCCTCAGAGGCCTGGCCTAGGAGGGGCCTTCAGTGCTTAGCTGTGGGGAGGATGAGGAGGGTCTGGTGAAGGAGGAGAGTGCGCAGTGGAGGAGGCCCCCAGGAGGGGAGGGTGGCCGGCCGTGTGTGGCCCCTACACTCCTCGCTCACTTCTGTGGCCACCTGTCCACGGTCAGCCAATCCAGAGGCCTTCCCGACCTGCCGCACTGCCTCCCCCCCCCCCGGGGGCTGCCCAGCCCCTCTACGCGCTCGGTTGTTCTGAAGATTGCCACGTGCAGCCCCACGCTCGGTGCAGATAGTCTCTCTCCCCCATGAGCTCCAAGGAGACAGGGACTTTGTTAATTTGGGCATCTAGCCCCAGCCTCCAGGGGTACGTCCAACACGACCCGGTGACCAACAAGTTTGTGTGCTATGCATGCCAGCGTGTTGGCTAATTTTTGGAACAACACTCAATTAGCAGCTGCCAGAATCTAGGTATTTTATTGCAGAAAAACATTTCTGTTAGCAATTGAAAGAAAAACTTTTGGGAGGCCCCCCGCGACAATATCCATCATGAATCTCACTTGTTCACTAATTCATTCAGTGAAGACTGACCCAGACCCTCTGTGCACCAGTGCGCTGGGGATGTACAGTGGAAAAACAGAGGCGGGCTCTGCCCCACCCTCTGCAAGCTTCCGGTCTAGTGCATAGAGAGGGATTGTAAGCAAATCAGAAACTGCCCTTGTAATGACCACTTTGACATGTGCTATGCAGAAAAGCACAGGGTACTCTGAGGAACATGATTCATGGGGAGTCCTTTCTGAAGAGGCTGAATTTAACCACAGAACCAAGGGGGGTGCCCAGTGCCTCAACACCTGGGGAGATGAAGGTGGGCATCTCCTTCCAGGGCCTTCAGGAGCTGTCCCACTGGCTGAGGCTGGGACTCTGCTCTCTTAGGAGGTTGCTACAAAATCAATGCAGCCACCTTCCCTGTGTAAAAATAGCATCTCCCTCTGCTTACGGAGTTGGGTTGCTCAGCAACCTGGTGTTTTCCCCTTTTTCTGAATCTCCTCATACACTAATTTTTCACTGGCCTTTGGGTAATTAGTCTGGAAGGGCCGATTGGTCAGAGTGACCTGACAGGTCATGCTGGCAGAGCTAAGGGGACTGTCACAGCGCAGGAGGGAAGCAGAGCCCCTCCAGGCCCGCCTGGGTCTGGGGGCCCTCCTGGCCCAGCTCAGGAAAGGTGCAGGCTGAGGGACACCACAGGGAGACTGGGGACTGAAGGACACCCAGGGCTGTCCAGTCATCACTCAAGAGCGAAGACATCTACACAGCCATCTCTCACTCCCACCCACACAGCCCTAACGTGAAAGGACCAGGGCTTGAGGGGAAGACCTTCATTCCAAATCCAGTGGGCACTGGTTGGAAACCGAGACAAGACGCACCGAAGAACCAGTGACAAAGTCCAGGCCCTGCTCCGGCCCATTCTCCCGATCGGTGGGAGGGCCGCTCACGTCCCCACAGCCACAGGTACAGCTGGGGCTGTGGGATGACAGGGCCAGTACATGACACTCCCTGGACGACGTACATGACACTCCTGGATGAACAATACTGACAACAGGATCGGATTAAAATTCCGAGCAAGTTAATGATCAAAACCATATCTGGGCCCTCTTACTTGACCGGGACCTGCTGCGGGTCACTGTCACTGCACGTGGCCAGTGGCAGAAGTGGAGAGCCCAGGCTGTGTGATAAGCTCAGGCGTGTCCACATCTGCACATATATTGTATTGCTGACCTAATCGTTGAGGGACACAAGGGACACATTCACCCAGTTGAAAGTGCCTTTCCTACAGGGATGGGCCCTGCTCTCTGCTGCATGCACAGCACCCAGCCGGGCGCCCTCATGCCATCCACAGTCCCTCATTACTAGTCGAGTGAACTGATGCGCACACTGGTGAACGGCCACAGGGGTGTCTGTTCTGTCCCCTGACTCTCTACCAGGAGTCTCTTCAAGTTCACTTTACAGAACAATTCATCTAAAATATAACAAATGACCCTACCTCTCCTCTGTGGCCCCTCGGTGACAGGCAGTGGCTCCCATGCACACACAGTATAGCCCAAGCTCCTCGGCAAAACTGTGGCCCTCAGCTGACATACTCCGTCTCCCCCAGCCTCACCCTCTTGCCATCTCCCCTCCAGGAACCCAGCATTGCCCAGGCTTCCCTCAATGCACCATGCTGATGGGTGCCGCTGTGTCTCAATCTCTGCTCTCTCTGCCTGGAACACCCTTCTGACTCTCTCAGCTATTCCCGTCCTCTAAATGCAGGTCAGAAATCCCCTCTAGCCAGGGGCCTCCCCTCTCTGTTCCTTGAACCCCGTGCAGGCCTTTGTACTTAGCCTTGGAGTTCATCAGAGGCCTTAAGATAACCCTCTCCTCCTCCCACTTCTCTACCATGTGGGGCGATTCCCCAGAGTAAATATGTTTCCTCCTTTTCTCTGTCCCCACAGTCCCGCTACATCAAGTTGACCAAAGATATTAGCTGATCTGATATTCACTGTTGACGTCTGAGTATCTACAGTTACTTATGCATTCTACTGCCAAAGTTGCTTTCCAAACTCAGTCTGCGGTTAACAGTAGATCACCTTTCTTCTTGCACCATTTGTGTGAGTGATCAGTGACTTTCCAAATTGAATAAAATGAAGACAACCCTTTTCTTTTTAGTAACTGCACTGACTACAAATGAAGATGACCTTTCTGCCTCATAAATCATGGTTTTCCAGAATCTTCTTTCAAGGAAGCCACCCCATCTGAACACACGTCCATCCCTCCGACTGCTGCCCTGGTCCCCAGAGACCCACGGAACGTGTGTCATATTCTGGATCCGGGATGTGTATGACTTGGATCATGATTTATGTCACAATTTGCTTCAGTGGCTGGATTTACACGAGTATTTTCCTTTGATTTGTGTTACTGGCTTCAAATTCTCAAATTATCGGTTGACTGATTCTCATCCAGACTGACGGTGACCTCGGGCACCGCTGCGCAGAGAGTCCACCTGAATAGTTTCTTCTCCCTTCCACCCTGCCTGGTACCAAGTGGACACGTGATGCCCCCTCACGGTTTTCGCTCCTCAGTGTTCTGCATTCCCCGTGTCAGCGAACGGCTACCTGGGGTGCCCCTGGCTAGATGACCACTGGAACTGGTGTCCCCCAACCACAGAGAGAGTTTCAGACAGTGGCTGCCCATCAGGGCTGGTGTCCCCAGCCTTGCTTTGCACTAGATGTGGCCTCCTGGCTGGCCCTGCGCTGGGGAATGTGAATGCAAGTACCAGGGGTCATTTCTGGACCGACACTTATGAGCACGTGAGAGCCTTCTCCACACTCTTTCTCCTTCCACAGTCTGGAGGCAGATCATAGGAGCCCCCGGGATGGGAAGGCTACAGAGGGGCCCCGGAACCTCTGAGTGTGGGAAATCTGACTGAGGCGGGAGCACACATGTTGTGCTGTTATGAGAACCCACAAGCTTCTACTGTATTTGAGCCTTTTTACAGCCCGTTTGTTACAACAACAAGCACTGATGCCACTGGTACCCTCTCAGATTGAGCAGGGCGGAAACAGGTCACTCTTAGCACTTCTTTCCTCATGTCCTGTATGTAATTCATTGCCGAGTCCCGTTGCCTCACTTCCTAAGTAAGATCAAGGTCGGGTGAAGGACAGTATAGCAGGATGTTGGTACCTCAGGTGGGGTCCAGATTTTGTGGAATTTTATAAGGAGTAGTAAGGTAAAGAGTTATAATTTTCATCCTTGTACTTTGAGAGCCCACTGGAGAATATGAACCAATGGACATTCAGACGGTTTCAGTTTCCTAGTAACATCTCTGACCGCTCTGACTACACTGTGTGAGACAAGAAGAAAGTCAGAAACCAGAAGAAAAGCTAATTCAGGCCAGTGGTAGTGGAGATGCAGAGAAGTAGATGGATTTAAGATTGATTTTGGAACTACGGGCAATAGGACTTCTTTAAGGTTTGAATGTGGTGGGTACAGGAAGGAGGAAGACCCGTGCCCCTTACTGAGACACACAGGACTGGGGGAGAAAAGGTGATTAGAGGGCAAAGCAAGAATTCTCCTTTGGACATAACAAGTTTGAGATTTCTATTAGACACCCAGAAAATTGTTGTATACTGTAGTCTGGTGCTCATTGGAAAGATAAAAGGTGGAGGTCACACTCTGGAAATTATTTTCATAATTATAATATTTAAAACTGTTATGCTGAATGAAATCACATGGGGAGAAAGTGTAGATGCAGAAAAGGGCTGGCTGCTCCAGCATTTAGCAGGGAAGACTGAAAACAACTGGGAAATAGGAGGAAACAGGAGGTGAGGCATCACCGGAGCCAAGAGCGGAGTGTGCTTCACAGAGGAGGGGGCAGGCAGCTACGGCAGTGCTGAGGGGTCCAGAAGAGGATGGAGAGATGAGCCCGGATTCGGCAAGATGCCCCCAGCAGGGGCTTCACAAGGAGAGTGCCGCTGACCTGAGAGGAGAGCCAGAGGTAAGAGCCTACGGAGAGAATCTAGGCTGAGGGTGTGGGCTGGAAAGCCAGCCCCCAAGGGAGCAGAGACAGAGGGCAGTGGCTGGAGGTGAGTACGGGGTTTAGGAGGGTTGTTTCTTTAACAATACGAGCTGCTAGGGCCGTGTTTTATGCTGAAGGGAATGATCAGGTACAGGGAATATTTGATGGTAAAGAGGAGAGGAACTGCAATGCAACATCCTCGAAATGAGAGAGGGGACGGAGGCCTGCACCTCAGAGGGGCAAGGGCATCTCACCTGCCCGGGCAGGAGGGGACAAAGGGGCCTCGAGAGGAAGAGAAGGAAGTCTCTGTGATGGATGGCAACTTTGCAGTCAACAATGAAGGGAGGGCGCTGGCCAAGAGTTAAGAATAACTTTAAGAATTAACCCATAATACTTTGTCATATTTGGTTTTTAGTAATGTCCATAGCCTTTCAGAGACAAAGCAAGTCTAGTACAGGGTGAGTTTTAAACTTCCTTGGGTTGCCTCTTTAGTCCACTTCATTCAGTAACATGTTCATCTTGTACTTTCCCTGTTAAGATAAGTCAGCTCCATGCCAATACGGATGCTAAAATTTCTTAACTCTGTAATCAGTTTTTTTGTTAGGCCTACAGGACTGCTATGCCTGCCAAATCTGAGATGTAAAGTTCATTCATAACACTAATGTCCTGTCAAACATAACTTTCTAAGCCTTTCAGTGATGTCAATAATAGTACTAATTCTTGGGTTGAATACTCTTTAAATACTAATTTAGTATAAGATAAGATACATTTGGGTATAATGTAAATTAATTATGTTTCCCTAAATAGTATTCCATGTTCATTCACTCAATAAATATTTTCTGAGTAAAAAAAAAAAAAGAATTAACCCATAATTAAAATCAATACCTAATTTTTTAGACTATAAGATGGTAAAACTATAGTGGTTTAGTTTAATTTTTCAAATAAAATCCCATTCAGTATTTTTTTTCCCCTACTTATGATATCGTTTTGGTCCCTGATTTCAGGTGAACGCCTTTGAGGGGACTTGCCCAGGTTCTGATTCTCCTTGGGTGCCAAGGATCTCCTACACTCAAGATTATTCAACAAGCAAATGTAAATAGAGGTAAGAGACATACAGTTTTCACTCTACCTTTTCTCTGAGTGACAATGTCTAAGTTTCTACTGGTTTCACTTGTAGCATCCTTTTCACTTAGCACTTGGTTTATGCATAAGCACAGAAGGTTATCCAAGAAGAATTCAGCCCCGTGAGTCACGTTTCACCCTTCCTCCTGCTCCATCTGCATGAAATTGGTCCCATTCAAAGACTTTCAGGGAACGAAGCCTCCCAAAAAGTAATTTACATCAACTAATTAACAAGTAGGTTTACACTTGTGGTTGTTATTTTAGCTCTTATTTCACATATGTGGCTAAATTCTTTTACCCTTTTTAATTGTAGATATTTCACATCTTTCATTGTTTGATTCAGCACCCTGATGCGCTTTTCTGTAACAGAATGTGTCTTTTTACCCTACAAAAGGAAACACAGTACCACAACTCAGAGACAGGAAGAGTGAGCCTTTACCCAAAGCCAAACCCCTTCATGACACAAAGTATTTCTTTTACTTTACAGGAGTAATATTAACTTCATAATAAAACCTTACTAATTTCAACCAATTAGAGGAGAATCATTTAGAATGCTAAAACATTAAACGCTAGAATGTTTGTAAGAAGTGATATTTTATTGTACTCATGTCTACAAAGTCTATGCAGAGAGGCTGTTTTAATTACTAGACAGAATTAAATTGTTATTCCCAGACTGAGTTTCTATACACACAATTAAAAGCAACTCAGTCATAACAATTCTAGTCTTTTATGTGTATTAATCTCTATTCCAGAATCATTAAGGATCTTGCCAGTACCTATTAATTTTATTAACAAACACATTTTATCAATTGTCAATGCCATGGTAATATTCGTAAGAAGTCTAAACTGAGTATGTGTACATCATATCCCGAGTCTGCTATTTTTCTGTGCCAACCCTGCTGTCACCCAGCAGACCCACTGGTGCTGCGGGGTGGTCAGCCTGGGATGCAGACACCTTTCCTGCTGGTGTGGGTCCGCCCCCCAGCTCAGCTTCCCCCACCTCCCCCTTCTGCAGTGAGCTGTCCCAGCACCCGTGGTGCCAGAGGCAGCAGACAGGAGCACAGGGGATATGCACTTGCCTTAAACATCATCCAGAACAGTGTTTTTCAACAGACTTTCTAATCTTGATGTTATGAAAGGATTGTTAAGAAGCATGATGTGATTACAACTCAAAAATTCTTCTAACTTCTAAAAACCCAAAACAACAACATAAGCCATCAACGAATCCTTCCCCCAAAACAATGCCTTTTATTGAAATGAGTCTGGTTCTAAATGGAGAACATAAAATATATGCACTGCATTGTTCCTGAACATGTTCACAAAAAACAGGTTTCCTCAGATGGCATGCAAGGAACTTTTCACATAACTCCGAGTTTTTTTGGGATTATATAATTCATTATTTTTTTTTCAAAAAGGGCTTTAGAACCACAGAACTCCCCTAAACAAATGACCTTGACCTATAGATGAAGTCTTCCCATCTGGTTGCAAGACAAGACTTGGTGTGGTCTCCAGACCACTAATTCACGGTCATCCACACTACGGCCAGGGCAGCTGGTTAGCCATTCAGAAAACATGGAAAGCGAGGCACAGGCCTGGTAACGCCTTCTGATGTGGGTAGGTAACGCCAGGGCTTGAAGACCCTAGGAAAGGGGGGCTTATCTCCAGGCTCCTTCGGGCTTCCAGGGGGTCCCACAGTCAGTCTTACAAACACACACCTACAGTTGATCTTCATCCATCACGGACGCCATATCTGTGAACTCACCTAGTTGCTAAAACTCATTTGTAATCCCCAAATCAGCACTTATGTGCTTTTGCTCATTCGTGGGCATGTGCAGAAGACAAGGACTTTGAGTCTACAGATGCCCACATTCCCAGACAAGGCCGGACAAGACAACCTCTGCCCCCGTGTTTCATCAATCGTGCTATACAAAGCATCTGTTATGTGGTCTATTTCATGCCCCATTTTCCACATTTCTGTGCTGTGTGTGTGTGTGTGTGTATGTGTGTGAATTCACTGCTTAAAATGTCCCAAGTCTGGTGCTGAAGTGCCATCCGGTGCTTTATGGGGAAAATGGGTATATTAGATAAATGTCATGCAGACATGGGTTACACTGCGGTCAGCCATGAGTTCAGTGTTAACGAATCAACAGTATATATTAAATAAGATGTCTCTAAACAGAAAGACACATAAAATAACATATTGTATTTTTCAGTGGGCAAGAATGTGTGAGCAGAGACTCACAGGAACGTAACCCTGTGCTTCCCCTAGGAGCAGTGGTGCAGTAAACACTAGTTCAGTGTTCCCAGTGACTTTATAGAATAGAACTACCATGAATAATGAGAATTGACTCCCTACGTGTATATATATATATATACACACACACACATATATGTATGTATGAATACGTAACCAGGCATGGAGGACATGACATATGGTCAGATCATGGCTCCAGGACTGTCACGATACAATGACCTATAGTGCGAAACCAGGAAATCTCAGGAGATGGGCAGTGAAGGAGAGAAGGAGCACATCAAGTCTGTGCAGAAACCGTCCTTCAGGGACCCAGATTCAAGATAAGACATGGATGAGATGTGCCATCCAGCACGTCTCTGTTTCTTCTAGCTTTGCATGGGGATTTTATATCTTTCTTATGACAACTCTGACTTCACCAGGCCTGTGGGAGTTCCAGCACACAAGGGCCTTCTTTCAATGCAGCTACATGGTAATACTTTTCCAAAAATTTTAATATTCTAAATATTTTGTGTCACAAATCACTTGTCTCCAAATGGTCTTTACAAATTTTAAATGCTGATGTTTTAAACAAAACACCCCTCCCCCAAATACACACTCCTATTTGGTTTGTGGTATAGAAAAACGAGGCTTCTCCAACTCAACATTCTGAAGCAGTGTTATCAGACAGCTTTGAGGTTCCCATAGCAACATGTTCCATTGCCTAGGTGACAGTGATCTTATGACGTCACCGATGAGCTAAGCTAACTTGGGAAGCAGATGGACATTTCCTCCTGGATGCGCCTGCATCTCAAAGTTGCCCTCCAAGCCTGAAACGATCTATGTACCACGTGCAGCTTCATGAAGTTATGAGGACATTTCACAAGTATACTTTCAGGATTTGGCTTAATGCATCTTTCATCTTCAAGGGCTTTGCAACACTAACCAAGCTGTCCTTCATGTTATCCCATGGAGCTGTTCCCCAGCTGCAGAACAGATGCCAAAATGAAGACATGACAACTTGTGAGAAATATGCAACAGCTGTGCAAGGGCATTAAGGGAGAGGGTGCGAGGGAAAGTGTCCAGCAATATGTCACCAGCCAGGCAGCAGAGCCACTCTGCAAAGAGTCGATGACATGCATGAACCACCCGAGGCCAGTTTTTCCTTTCTCGAACCAAGTGATAGCCAAAATGCAGAAAGATCCACCCATCTCGGTTTCATTGTTAATATTTCCATAAGCGTGTGATCTCATGAGCACAGATGTGTAGAAGAGACAGTCAGTCATGGAGTGTGGTATATTTCAGAATTCATTTAAGACCACAAGCTTAGACTTGGAAAGGGAATTCCATCCTCTCCTTTGATTCATCTACTACTGCTTTGTTTGAATGACAGATGTGGCCCAGGATGCTTCAGAGAAAAGGTGAAGTTCAGAGAATGGAATGTCGTTCATCTGTTTCCAGGCACAGAAACACTGTCCCAATGCATATTAGACATCATTTAGGCACTTCATAATTAACCCCAAAACAGCTTTTAACAAACAGCATGGAACTCTAATTTGAAAATGAACAATTATAGAGAATGTCCCAAACCAATTTTCCTTTGCAAAAGGGAAATGTGTCATCTGACTGCCTGTATTCAGCTTGAAGTGCGAGGACCCAGGCTTAGACAAGGAGGCCTGGCAGTCCCGGCCCAGCCAGACACAAGCACAAGGCGAGTGCTGAGGAGGGAGACAAAAGAGGGCCGAGACACAGTCCCTCCTCCCAAATTATAATGATTAAAAAAAAAAACAGCCAGCAGATATTTAAAAATTAAATTAATAAAATGAGACGTAATTTGAGAATAAGACAAGAAAATATAATGAGATCTTAAAACCCAATATAGGGTATGTATCCCAGGTGAAGGCTGAAATGAATAGCTGCAAATCCCAGAGGGCCAAATGCGGAGAGGAAGGCCTTCCTGCACCTGCTGTAACTTGTCATAATCCAGCCCATTTTACTCTACAGCAGAGAAACAGCACCCACCAGGCCAGGGAAGGCACAGCACAGAACCCTGCCCTCAGTTCCTTTCTGTTCGCAGTGTCTGGCCAGCCCAAGAAGGCTTCCACATGGAAGCCACCAAGGGGCGTCACGTGTAAAGTCAGCAACGTCACAACATGGCGTCTCCGGCCCCCACGGCCCAGTGTGCTCTGCTTCTGTTTTCCTCGAGGCCAGGGTCATTGCGACAAGCCTCCGGCGTGGCCGCGTGCACACTCCAGGCCTCTCAGCTTCCTTGCTTCCCTGGCTACCTCCCTCGGTATTCGCAAACACTGACATTCAAAGATAGGAACACCGTTGACATTTTGATCATTGTTTTTCACTCCTATTTTGGTCGCACTTTTGAAACAATCCAAAGTCTGAAACAATCCTGGAGTTCATGAGAAAATTAAAATTTCATATGAAGGTAATCTTAAAAATGCTTCCTTAATCCAGTCTTGTCTTTAGTCCTGAATACTGGTCTTTAAATTAAGATGTAAACAGTAACAGTCAATGAGCGATTACTTTTGTACAGGGTGGCTGTTGGCATTGCTATGGGAACATTAATTTGGGAATGTATAATGATTCCACTTAAAAAAATTTTTTTTTAATGTTGTTGGCAATCGTAGGAACCTAGGCCAATTCCTAATTTGCAATCTGTTGATCCAAACGTGTTTCTGGAAAAAACTGCCAGCACCAAAGAGGTGAACGTCTGTCAGCGTCATGAGCCCCCATGACCTGATTCACGCTTGCTTTCCACATGTTCCTGTCTACTCTGACTGGGTCAGTAAATACTCAGATTCAAAACTGGAATTTAAGGTCAAGCCTCACTGCTGGCCACGTTTCACATGACAACCCGGCAGCCAAAACTAATGGCAAAGGAGTAAACAACAGCGTCACTCCTTCCCCTGCGCCGCTCTTTCTCCCGCTCTGCGCAGACTGCGCCCGTACCACGCTTCCATTTATACTGTGTGTGATGCTGCATGGCTCCAGGTTAAAAGATTATAAAAACAAATGAAACAAAACACAAAAAACTGATTTATTTTGGTCTTCAGCAATTACAAACAATTCTGTCTCTTCTATGTGGTTGTCAAACAAATTAAATTTTAACTTGCTCTGTGGGATGGGGGCCAACCATATTTTCATTATAATAAATTTAAACACAATGTCCTCTGTTAACCAACACTGTTAACTTTCGTCTCCACCACATGCGGATCTTCAAAGTGTCATCGCTTTTGTCTAAGCTCCATGTTGGCGGGAGAGTCTCGGTTGCAGGCCGCAGAATATCCTGTGAAAAATAGTTTCCGTAGCTGGGATTTACTATTTCACATAAGAAGTCTGAGGTTGGTAGTTCTAAGGTCAGCTAACTCAGCAGCTCAAAATGTCAGGGTTCCTGGTCAGCTTTGCTGAAATTCCATTGGATTTCCTTTTAGTGCAGCAAGATGCCTTGACATTTTCATAATCATTGTTTTTAATTCCTATTTTTGGTTGTACCTTTGTAACAATCCAGAGTCTGACACAGTTGAGGAGTTCACCAGAAAAGAAATTTTGATATGATGGTAATTCTAAAAATGCTTGACCCAGCCATGTGTGCAAGAGGGCTGCAGGCATTCCCAGTGTGGTGCTCAGCCCAGGGAAGAAGAGGGCTGTGAGCCCTTCCCTAACCCCATTTTATTTGGAAAGAAACTCTTCCCAGCAGCAGTCACCTGCATCAGAGGCCAAGACTGGGTCACATGACCCACACTGGACTCTACTGGGGGGGTCCCTGAATGGCCACGATTGTCTTAGATCAGTTATGATTCAGTCCTGCACTGCAAGGCTTCCCTAGTTCTGGGACACACGGAAGGTGAAAACAGGGCTGGGATTCTGCCAGCGGCAAAAGAAGACGGGAGAGAGAGAACGGCTGTGAAAAGTGTCAGTTGCACACACTGGCACGATGTTCAAATCTAATGCTTGTTCTAAGTCAGAACTAGGGCAAATTTAGGAATAAGACCTTGGTCTTTATAATTACAAATCTCTGTGCTGCTGAAAGAGGAAATTAAATAAAATACAGGGTGAAAAGCCAGTCAGAAGTTGGTGTATCATCTTGGCAGAACACACAGGAAGTTGTGGTCTGGATAAGCACAAGCGTGGTACTTCCAGCCAGTCTCCCGGTACCCCGAGATGCCCACCGCTCAAGGCCGCTTAGACCCCGATTCTGCACTGGGCCCCACAAGCCTGCTTTAAAATTTATAATGTGTGTCTTGCTACATTTGTCGCTTCTAACTTGTGTTTCCTTACAGAGGCGCCTCACCAACCGCCCCCCGGTGATCCCTCCTGGAGTAACACCTCATTCTCATCATCCCCCTGTAAATGCTCCATAAACGCAGGAAGCCCACTGAAATTAATTCCCTCAATACTCCAAAAAAGAAACTAACTTTGGAATCTAGCAACACTGGGGTGAACAAACCAAATTCAAATGCCACAAATCAGAACCTATAGAGACTTTTTAACCACAATGGTCTCGTCATGTACAGAATTCTCTGGAAGGTGGGACCAACCATAGATTATTTTTTAATCACCTTTAATTTGGGCAGCACGTTTAGGTTCACGATCAAATTAAGTGCAAAGTACAGAATCCCCATGCATTCTCTGTCGCTGCCCATGTACAGTGTATTCTTTTTTTTTTTCAGGGAATAAAAAAAGGTTTAATTGTTGGTTTTCATTCTACATTAATATTAGTTCAGAATCATTTGTATTTATAGTCCTAAGTGAATATCTGGAAACCTAGTTTTATTTTATTTTTATTATTTTTTTGTGTGTTGGAAATTTTTTTTTATAGATTATTTTGGTATCATAAATCTACAATTACGTGTGCAATATTATGGTGATTAAACCACCCCCTTCATCAGGTCCCCCCCCACCAACCCCATTACAGTGACTGTCCATCAGCATAGTGAGATGCTATAGAATCACTACTTGTCTTCTCTAAGTGGTACAGCCCTCCCCATGCCCCCCCAACATCACATCTGCTAATCCTAATGCCCCTTTTTCCCCCTTATCCCTCCCTTCCCACCCATTCTCCCCAGTCCCTTTCCCTTCGGTAACTATTAGTCCATTCTTGGGTTCTGTGAGTCTGCTGCTGTTTTGTTCCTTCAGTTTTTTTCTTTGTTCTTATACTCCACATATGAGTGAAATCATTTGATACTTGTCTTTCTCTGCCTGGCTTATTTCACTGAGCATAATACCCTGTAGCTCCATTCATGTTGTTGCAAATGGTAGGATTTGTTTTCTTCTTATGGCTGAATAATATTCCATTGTGCATATGTACCACATCTTCTTTATCCATTCATCTACTGATGGACACTTAGGTTGCTTCCATTTCTTGACTATTGTAAATAGTGCTTTGATAAACAGGGGTGCATCTGTCTTTTTCAAACTGGGCTGCTGCAGTCTTAGGGTAAATTCCTAGGAGTGGAATTCCTGGGTCAAATGGTATTTCTATTTTGAGTTTTTTGAGGAACCTCCATACTGCTTTCCACAATGCTTGAACTAATTTGCATTCCTACCAGCAGTGTAGGAGGGTTCCCTTTTCTCCACATCCTTGCCAACATTTATTGTTGTTTGTGTTTTGGAATTTGGCCATCCTCACTGGTGTGAGGTGATATCTCATTGTGGTTTTAACCTGCATTTCTCTGATGATTAGCGATGTGGAGCATCTTTTCATGTGCCTGTTGGCCATCTGAATTTCTTCTTTGGAGAAGTGTCTATTTATGTCCTCTGCCCATTTCTTAATTGGATTATTTGCTTTTTGTTTGTTAAGGTGCATGAGTTCTTTATATATTTTGGATGTCAACCCCTTATTAGATACGTCATTTATGAAAATATTCTCCCATACTGTAGGATGTCTTTTTGTTCTACCGATGGTGTCCTTTGCTGTACAGAAGCTTTTCAGCTTGATATAGTCCCACTTGTTCATTTTTGCTTTTGTTTCCCTTGCCTGGGGGGATATGTTCATGAAGAAGTCGCTCATGTTTATGTCCAAGAGATTTTTGCCTATGTTATTTTCTAAGAGTTTTATGGTTTCATGACTTACATTCAGGTCTTTGATCCACCTTGAGTTTACCTTTGTGTATGGGGCTAGACAGTAGTCCAGTTTCATTCTCTTACATGTAGCCATCCAGTTTTTCCAACACCAGCTGCTGAAGAGGCTGTAATTTCCCCATTGTATATTCAAGGCTCCTTTATCAAATATTAATTGACTGTATATGTTTGGGTTAATGTTTGGATTTTCTATTCTGTTCCACTGGTCTGTGGGTCTGTTTTTGTGCCAGTACCAAATTTTCTTGATTACTGTGGCTTTGTAGTAGAGCTTGAAGTCAGGGAGCGTAATTCCCTCTGTTTTATTCCTCCTTCTCAGGATTGCTTTGGCTATTCGGGGTCTTTTGTGGTTCCATATGAATTTTAGAATTATTTGTTCGAGTTCATTGAAGAAAGCTATTGGTAGTTGATAGGTATTGCGTTGAATCTGTAGATTGCTTTAGATAGTATAGCCATTTTGACAGTATTTATTCTTCCTAGCCAAGAGCATGGGATGCATTTCCATTTGTTAGTGTCCTCTTTAATTTCTCTGAGGAGTGTCTTGTAGTTTTCAGAGTACAGGTCTTTCACTTCCTTGGTTAGGTTTATTCCTAGGTATTTTATTCTTTTTGATGCAATTGTGAATGGAATTGTTTTTCTGATTTCTCTTTCTGTTAGTTCATCATTAGTGTATAGGAAAGCAACAGATTTCTGTGTGTTAATTTTGTATCCTGCAACTTTGCTGAATTCAGATATTAGTTCTAGTAGTTTTGGAGGGGAGTCTTTAGGGTTTTTTATGTACAGTATCATGTCATCTGCAAATAGTGACAATTTGACTTCTTCTTTACTAATCTGGATGCCTTCTATGTCTTTGTTTTGTCTGATTGCCGTGGCTAGGACCTCCAGTACTATGTTGAATAACAGTGGAGAGAGTGGGCATCCCTGTCTTGTTCCTGATCTTAGATGAAAAGCTTTCAGCTTCTCGCTGTTAAGTATGATGTTAGCTGTGGGTTTGTCATATATAGCCTTTATGATGTTGAGTTACTTGCCATCTATACCCATTTTGTTGAGAGTTTTAATCATGAATGGATGCTGAATTTTGTCAAATGCTTTTTCCACCTCTATGGAGATGATCATGTGGTTTTTGTTCTTTTTGTTGATGTGGTGGATGATGTTGATGGATTTTCAAATGTTGCACCATCCTTGCATCCCTGGGATGAATCTCACTTGACCATGGTGTATGGTCCTCTTGATGTATTTTTGAATTTGGTTTGCTAATATTTTGTTGAGTATTTTTGCATCTACATTCATCAGGGATATTGGTCTGTAACTTTCTTTTGTGGTGAGGTCTTTGCCCGGTTTTGGTATTAGAGTGATGCTGGCTTCATAGAATGAGTTTGGAAGTATTCCTTCCTCTTCTATTTTTTGAAAAACTTTAAGGAGAATGGGTGTTATTTCTTCTCTATATGTCTGGCAGAATTCAGAGGTGAATCCATCTGGTCCGGGGGTTTTGTTCTTGGGTAGTTTTTTGATTACCGATTCAATTTCGTTGCTGGTGATTGGTCTGTTTAGTTTTTCTGTTTCTTGCTTGGTCAGTCTTAGAAGGTTGTATTTTTCTAAGAAGTTGTCCATTTCTTCTAGGTTTTGCAGCTTGTTAGCATATAGATTCTCATAATATTCTCTTATAATTCTTTGTACTTCTGTGGGGGTCCGTCATTATTTTTCCTTTCTCATTTCTGATTCTGTTTATGTGTGTAGATTCTCTTTCTCTCTTAATGAGTCTGGCTAGGGGTTTACCTGTTTTGTTTATTTTTTCAAAGAACCAGCTCTTGGTTTTATTGATTTTTTCTATTGTTTTATTCTTCTCAATTTTATTTATTTCTTCTCTGATCTTTATTATGTCCCTTCTTCTGGTGATTGGGCCTCATTTGTTCTTCTTTTTCCAATTTCAGTAATTGTGTCTTTAGACTATTCATTTGGGAATGTTCTTCCTTCTTTAAATAGGCCGGGATTGCAATATACTATCCTCTTATAACTGCCTTTGCTGCATCCCACAGAAGTTGTGGCTTTCTGTTGTTGTCATTAGTCTCCATATAGATTTCTGTTTTGATTTGGTTGTTAACCCATTAATTAATTAGGAGAATGTTGTTAAGTCTCCATGTATTTGTGAGCCTTTTTGATTTCTTTCTAAAATTTATTTCTAGTTTTATACCTTTGTGGTCTGAAAAGTTGGTTGGTAGGATTTCAATATTTTTGAATTTACTGAGGTTCTTTCTGTGGCCTAGTATGTGGTCTATTCTGGAAAATGTTCCATGTGCACTTGAGAAGAATGTGTATCCTGCTGCTTTTGGGTGCAGAATTCTGTAGATGTCTGTTAGGTCCATCTGCTCAGTGCCTCTGTGTCTTTACTTATTCTCTGGTTGATCTGTCCTTTGGAGTGAGTGGTGTGTTGAAGTCTCCTAAAATGAATACATTGCTGTCCAATTCCTCCTTTAATTCTGTTAGTATTTGTTTCACATATGCTGGTGCTCCTGTGTTGGGGGCATATATATTTATAATGGTTATATCCTCTTGTTGGACTGACCCCTTTATCATTATGTAATGTCCTTCTTTATCTCTTGCTACTTTCTTCGTTTTGAAGTCTATTTTGGCTGATACAAGTACTGCAACACCTGCTTTTTTCTTT
Organism: Phataginus tricuspis; assembly: GCA_029783875.1. NCBI lineage: Eukaryota > Metazoa > Chordata > Mammalia > Pholidota > Manidae > Phataginus > Phataginus tricuspis. The sequence goes on along the minus strand of JAQQAC010025709.1, from coordinate 2,584,663 downwards.
GTTGTTTGCATGAAATATCTTTTTCCATCCCTTCACTTTTAGTCTGTGAATATATTTGGGTTTGAGATGAGTCTCTTATAAGCAGCATATAGATGGGTCTTGCTTTTTTATCCATTCTATTACTCTGTGTCTTTTGATTGGTGCATTCAGTCCATTTACATTTAGGGTGATTATCGATAGATATGTACTTATTGCCATTGCTGGCTTTAGATTCATGGTTACCAAAGGTTCAAGGGTTGCTTCTTTATTATCTAACAATCTAACTTAACTTTCTTGTTAAGTTATTGTAAACACCGTCTGATGTTTCTTTATTTCTCTCCCTTCTTATTCTTCCTCCTCCATTCTTTATATACTATGTGTTTTATTCTTTGCCTTTAGTTAGTATTTGAATGGTCTGCTTTCTTTGCTATGATTTTATTTTCTCTGGTGACATCTTTTTAGCCTTAGGGGTGCTTCCCTCTAGAGCAGTCCGTTTAAGATATCCTGTAGTGGTGGTTTATGAGAGGCAAACTCTCTCAACTTTCACTTGTCTGGAAATTGTTTAATCCCTCTGTCATATTTAAATGATAATCGTGCTGGATACAATATTCTTGGTTAGAGGCCCTTCTGTTCCATTATGTTAAATATATCATGCCATTCTCTTCTGGCCTGTAAGGTTTCTGTTGAGAAGTCTGATGATAGTCTGATGGGTTTTCCTTTGTAGGTGATATTTTTTCACTTTCTAGCTGCCTTTAATACTCTGTCCTTATCTTTGATCTTTGCCATTTTAATTATTATGTGTCTTGGTGTTGTCTTCCTTGGGTCCCTTGTGTTGGGAGAGCTGTGGGCGTCTATGGACTGCAAGACTATTTCCTTCCCCAGTGTGGGAAAGTTTTCAGCAATTATTTCTTTAAAGACACTTTCTATCCCTTTTTCTCTCTCTTCTTCCTCTGGTACTCCTATAATGCGAATATTGTTCCGTTTGGATTGGTCACACAGTTCTCTTAATATTCTTTCATTCCTAGAGATCCTTTTATCTCTCTCTGCCTCAGCTTCTCTGTATTCCTGCTCTCTGATTTCTATTCCATTAACAGTCTCTTGCATCTCATCCAGTCTGCTGCTAAGCCCGTCGTAGATCCATCAGTATGGTTATGACTTTTATTCTGAATTCTTTTTCAGGAAGATTGTGCATTTCTATCCCTTCAGGCTCCCTCTGGTGTCTGGTTGATCTTAGTCTGGACCATTTCATCTGTTTTTTCATGGCTATAGAAGTGGTCGCTGGTAGGTGCCACATATGTCAGCTGGGCTCTTTAAGACTTTAAAAAGAAAAAAAAAGAAAAAAAAGAAAAGAAAAGAAAAAAGAGAAGAAAAAACAAAAAACAAAACAAAACAACAACAACAAAAACCTCCCACTGGGAGTAGATTCTGTGGGGATGCTGTAGGTGGCACTGTTGCTCCACTATTCCCCAGCCATGGCTGCGCCACTCCACAGGGCCCTTTATAGCTCCGCCTCGCAGGGTGCCGACTCCTCTCAGGTGTAGCTGCAGGCTATGTGCTGTCCTATATCTTCTGGTCTCTTTTTTAGGAATAGTTGTACTTGTATTTTCATAAATACATATGGCTTTGGGAGGAGATTTCCGCCACCCTGCTCACGCTGCCATCTTCCCGGAAGTCTCCTGGAAACTGGGGCTTGGTTCCCTGGAGCCAGTTGCAGACAATACCCGAAGGGTGCGGTCAGGGAGTGAGTTTCACAGCCAATTCTCCCAGTGTATTCTTAAATTACCAATAGTTATTTGAAAATTTGGGTAATTAAAATGTAATTCACACTTCCAGGTTTAAAACAACTAAGTAGAATGCTTTGGCTTATTTCCTCTCAGAACAGATCTCAAGCCACCATTCATTTCTATCGAATCGAGGTTTAATGTTATTAATGTATTGATACTTAAAGGATTATAAATTCCATTAACTGCCTATGGGAGGAGCAGCAGAAATTCTGCTTTCCAAAGAATAATTGTTTACTAACCAACCATGCAACTGAGATTTACTTTTTTTTTCATAGAATTGCTTGAGTGAAACTGATTTTTTCACTATCTGCATTTAAAAAACTATCTGCATTTAAAAATAGATTTAAATATTCCATTTATATATATACACACACAGCAATAATAAGACACGAAGCACACGAGTTTACATTTTATAAACTGATCTGGCTATGCTCTCAGATATCAGAAACACAGTTCCTAGAAACATGCCTGACCAGACACCATCTCCCTTTCCCATACACGTGAAGCCCGCTCCCCAGGGAGTGTCGGCCGGGTACCTGGGAAACTAATAATACTAACGAATGACACAGACTCTCACACTCCCTCCACTGATGTGTGTGCGACCTTGTGGTAAGTCAAGGAGAGCGGCTCAATGACAGGTGAGGGAAACTCTGCTCTCCCAAACAGCTCAAGTGTGAATGTAAATCACATTCTTCTGGGAAGTGCTTTGTATACCAGACGAGGCAAATTGTCAAGATCTAAGAAATTGACTTTATTCTTGAATAAACATGAAGGGGTAAGGGAGCTCCTGACCTTCCATAAGAGCCCATTTAATGACTGAACTGTCCTCTTCTCCAGGGCTCCTCCGTGAGCCCGGCTGGTTGGAGGCCTGCCTTCTCTGAATTGACGAGGCTATTTGGAGATGGATGGTGGAGAGCCAGGCACTTGTCGAGGCCCCTTTCCCATTACAAGAGGGAAAGGATTTGCCCTCCCAGGGTATGATTTTACCCACCGAGGGTGTGAATCCATGCACCCTCTCATGCGGTCAAGCAGCCCATGCAGCCTCGCTGGGGCCCAGGCACCTCGGGTGGCACGTGGTGTGACCGTGACGGGGCGGCCCAGGCCCACACCCACCTAGGGACGGCCTGGCAGTTTATTGTTCATGGTGAGAGCTTTATTGCTCCACAGACCAAGTTCCTTCTGTCAACACGGCCTTTCCAGTCTCTAGCCAGGGGTCGGCAAACTGCTGTAAGGGCCAACTCAGAACCAGTTCACGCTCTGCGGGTCACAGACGGTCTGTCACGCTCACAGCCTCTTCTCCTTGGTCTTGCTCTTCGTTCTTCTTGTTCTTCCTGCCCCACCCCAGCATTTACAACCTTTTAAGAATGTAGAAACGGCCCTGTCTGTGGGCCGCAGGGAACCATGTGTGGGCTGTACAGAAACAGGCCACAGGCTGGCATGGCCTGTGGTCTGCAGTTTCTCCACTCAGGAAACCATCCTAATGTCTCATCACAATCCTATTTCTAGAACTATAATCACCTCGTGGCTCCTCGGTTTGATCTTCCCAACAGTCCCTGAACGTCACTGGGCAGATGAAAGCAAACACCATTAAATAAGAAGCTCTAATGAAGGTGCAACCGCAGCACACGTCCTGCTGTGGATAGCGTTCGGCGGCATCACGGCGCACTCTCCGCGAGCCTGAGCGTCCGACATCTCTGTGGGCTTGGCGAACACCGTTACACACCCCCACCCACCTCGGCCCCCCTCAACAAAGGCTGCCTTCCGGAGCGGTCAGCCTGCGCCTGGGTGCTCTAGGCCTGTTTGAGGGACGGGTTTCTGCCAGGCGGCGAAGCTCATCTCGTCACATGCTGTCTTTGGCGGCCCGCAGGCTCCAACGGCAGAGGTGCGTAGTCACAATAAGGACCACCCAGCCCACAAAACCTGAAGTATTTACTGCCGGCCGTTCACCAGAGGCGCTTCCTGACACTGACCTGCACAGCTGAAGCAAGGATATTCATTTATGCACTTCCGCCTTGCATCTCACACTTCATCACCCACCCGCACTTGCTCCTTCTTCCAAAAATTCTTCCTGACCATCTTTTTATGTGCAGGACACTGTATTAGTCTGGGGGAACATAGTAAAAAAGGACCCTTGTCTTTACGAATGAGACCATTGGTCTTCTAACCTTGGCATAATTATGCTTTGAGTCAAGATGCTTGTCTTTCAAGCTTGGGCTGTCACACACGCATGCACTTGTGGTCTATAAATTCCAGGACAAAAATCAGAGTCAGCAGTGGGCATGGTCAGCCTTTGTTATATTTTGATTTTTCCACCCCCTCTTCCTGTGCCCAGAACCTCTCAGTATTCTCTCACCTCCACCTATTTCTATCATTATCTGAAATGCAATTATGTGTGTGTTTGTTAATTTGTTTCTTTTACTAGAATACATTCTAGGGCTTGGGGGTTTCATCTCACACCCCCAGCACCTGGCAGCGCGTCCACAGCGCAGTCACTGCCCAGTGAAAGTTGTTGAATAAGTACACCAGGAGCACCTTCTCCAACCTCAAGGGGGTCAGACTCCCCTTGGAGAAAGAAACTTGCATGATCGCAGAAGAAGCTGGAGGCTCATTTGGCTGTCGCCCTTGGCCTCCACGAAGGCCTGTGTCCCAATGTGCACGGTCAGGCGCTCTGATCAGCTCCTGGGCAGGGAGGCCAAGAGCAGGCCTGCTGGCGCCAAGGCTGTGGATCCTGGATCCCCCAGCTAGTCTTCCCTGGCTCCCGCACACACATGGCCACCGCTCTAGAGTATCTCCAACAGCTGAAGATGAAGAACCACGGTAGCAAGGCTCAGGACCTGACAGGCTGTGCACAGAACCTGACATCAAGCTGGAGCCACATGACTCCTGGAGGGTCAGGTCAGCGAGCCCAGAAGAACAACCTGGTGGGTTGGTCATTTGTCTATTCACAAATATTCATTGAGCACATGGGGAGACACCAGGGAACAGAATTGGCAATGGCCTCAACCCTCAGGGAGCTCTCATTCTAGGAGCTGAGGGTCAGGTGAGATAATAAGGAGAACACGATCAATTGGAAAGTGGGTGTGTTAGAAGGTGCCAGCGCCATGCATAAAAGGGGAGGAGGAGGAGCAGGCGAGCTGGGGCACAGGCTGAAGCTGGAATTGTGTGGTCAGCCTACATCTCATTAGGAAAGCTGGCATCCAAGTGCAGAAGGGGGTGCTATGTGCGGACTCCTGGGGAAAGAATGAATGGCATGTCCGGGGTAATGGCCTTAGGACAGGAGAGGCCCAGTGTGCGCGCAGCATGGAGTCCAGCTGGCCATAAGAGAACGAGCCGGTGTGGGGGGCGAGCAGCAGGGGAAAGGTTCCGAGAGGCAGGGGCCATGCAGGGACTTGCTGGCCCTTTGAAGGTACCCACTAGATGTCCAAATGCAGATGGGAGGCAGACACACACACACACCTGGAGATGGAGGCAGAAGTCTGGACTAGAGAACCTGGCAATTGTTAGATGCGGATATTATTCAATGCCGGTGTTTGGGTGGGATCTTTCAAGGAAGTGAGCGTAGACTGAGAAGAACACAGAGCGGGTCCTGGGGGTCTGGGCGGAGGAACAGCCAGAGGAGCCCGAGGACCTAGTGAGTTGGCAGAAAACCCAGCAGAGCGGATGTCCTGGGACCAGGTGAGGACAACGCCGTGGGTCAAAGAGGACATGCGCTGCCCCACTGTCGAGTGTGCTGACGGCCCAGGAGCTGAGCGCCGGGATCGGCACTGGGTCTTGCAACATGGAGGCACTGGTGACTTTGGTACAGCAGGTCCTGTGGAGGTGGGTGGGGCCAGGCTGCAGCCACCACCATGGAGACTGGATCTGTGGGGACAGGCAGGCCCTCGGGGAGTTCGCGCAACGGCAAGGAAGCCGCCCAGGAGAGGGCGGGAGGGGGCATCCACAGAAAGTTTACCATGTGAGAAATGCCTGGCGGGAAGGTCCCCTCAGAAGCAAAAACCACGTCGTGTGGCAGGAGAAAGGGCAGGCGGCAGGTACAACCCTGGAGAGGCCAGAGGGCGGGCTCAGGAGCAGTGGGGGGCTGCAGGGACTGCGGGGGCACCGAGCCCACACTGGGAATGGGGCTGCGGCCAGTGCCCTGCTGTCTGCGGTATGACTGTCAAGTGAGGCCAGGCCGGTGGGGGCTCTGCAGTGAGTGCTGTGCGTGCAGCGGGTGTGTGGTGTGTGGTTACAGGGTCTGTGCGTACTGTGGTCCTCCCGGCCCCTTCAGCTGTCTGGGGAAGATCTGGATTCACTGCCTGCAGTTTGCAGAAGGAATGTGGTGAAGCGGAGGCCGAGGCTGTGGACACGGTGGGAGGACAGAGGACTGGAAGCTCGTGGGGCTAGAGGCAGCCTTGGAGAAGAAAGCCCGGCGAGGAGGAGCAGCCGTGGAAAAGTGAAAGCAGCAGTGTGCCCAGGCAGCTGCACCCCGCTGGACTTGGGCCCCTGGAGCCCCTGACCTGATGTGGGAGCTGTTTGGATCTTAAAATTCTTTTTCAAAAGTGTGGGGAACTTGTATTACCTTGGCTAAGAGTTCGCTTGCTACCATGAAGTTGGAATAACTATGCTATTTTCTATTTATATGTTTTTGTGGCAAGAATTAAACCTTTGAGTTTTCCTGTATTTTTACCCTCAATTTGTCTAGCAGTGAGATCATCTATGCTGAAAAGTATCAATGATACTTTAATTTATGGCCGTGAAATATATACGCCCACGAAGAGACAAATAACCTACACCTGTGAGGTAAAAGCCCGCTTGCTCACCAGAAAAAACATTCTGATGGAAGATGCGATCAGTGTCCTTGCAAAGAGATTCTCTGACATCAGGGAGGTCGCCTCCTGGCTGCCTCAGCCCCCCGCCGCCGGACAGCAGGGACAACGTGGCCAAGGCTTCCCCATGTCCCCGTAGCGTGCTGGGCCTTCCCCTGCTGCCCACTGCCCTCAGACCTCCTGGTGCCAACACAGCGAGGGGCCAACAGGGGCTCCTGACCGTCTATTCCAGTGAGTTCACATGTCTTAACATTAAAAAGCAAAACAATAAGAGGTGTTGTCGATATTTTGATAGACACTCATCTTGGAAGTGACCCACTTTCCTCTTTTTTTTAAACTAGGACAATCTGCTTGTTCTCCAACCAGTCAAGCAATGACCCCAGTTCTCAAGAACAACAAAATCCCCTGAGGGGGCTTATGAGAAAGTGTGAGAGATTATGAAAACGTAAGGCTTTGCCTGAAGCAACTCACTCCCGTGAGCTGCACAACAGATTCGGAATCGGAAAGGCAGGTGTGCGTGCAGCAGCGTCCGGAGGCAGATGGCAGATGGTGCGCTCCCAAAGTCGATCTCAGGCTTGGAAGCGTTTGGCTGAGCCTAGTGAACGGGTGACAGACACGGTCAGTCACTGCTTCCACAGGAAGGGCGCCTACGCCCTCTCTGGGGAACGTCAGCGCGGCCACCCTGGCCCGAGCCACGCCTCCCGCACACACACTGAGACCAGAAGCCCAGAACCCACAGCCCAAACCTTAGGACGGGACCTTACATGCAAGTGTGCACCTCTGTAGGTTACAGGAGCAAAACGAAGAACTACCCTGACCCACTGAGAGGGCCACTCAAAGAGGGCGCAAAATACCCGGCACTAAACTTAAGCTTGGCGACCCAGGAGCAGATCACACATGCAAACGCTGTGTTTGTCCCTGATTATGACACCACAGACCAGCCGCTCCTTGTATACTGCTGGGGAGAGAAGCATTAAACAAAAGTATGTGCTTTTACCGAGGTACTCGTCAGCCAAGGCTGAGCATAGCTTTCCCTTGGACAATTTCTTAAGGCAAACTCTGTGTGGGTCCACCGGAAAGGCAACTAACTTTATTCAGGTTTAAGAAGAGCTGGAAGGAGGTCGCCTTCTCCAGGTGTTATTCACTCTTTTCATGGCCTCAGCCAGCCCTGTGCCGCCCCCCAGAGCTCAGAACATTCAGCAAGGGCTCACCAGGACTTTCCTTGCATGGAAACCCGTGTGCACCGCCAAGGGAGGTCGAAGAAGCGAAGCGTCCTCGAGGCCCCTTTCCTCAAGAAGTCTACAGTCTTGTTCATGACGTGTCATAAGTATGTAAAATAAATAAGAGACACCTGGGGGCATCCACACATCCTGTGGGTACCCGGAGGCACTGTAGTGAGAGGATCCCAAGGACATGCTTCTGCGGGGCTTCTCTAATGGGCTGGAAAGAAGGCTCTGAAACCCAAACACTGGAACCTCAACACACATCATGACTAAGTTACCTGCATCCAGGTAACCTGAGGTAGGTTGTAATAGTTCCTGGTATGTGCAGTAGCTTTGACTTTTCCGTATCCATAACATAATCTGCTCTTCCTAATCTGTCTTTAGGGAGGTACGGCAGATGTTTAATTCCTATTTCACAATTTGGGAGTTGTAGACTGGTGGTGGGGGTGGGTCAGAGCCCTGCAGTGAGGAAACAAAGGCTGGTATGGGATATACCTGCCAGAACACTCTGTCCTGAGCATCCATAAGCCAAAAATAATGAACCTGGACCCTATGTCCACACCTTATACAAAAATTAACTCAAAACGGATCACAAATCTAAATGTAAAACATAAGGCTTTAAGAAAAAAACAGGAGAAAATCTTTGGGGTCAAAGGCTAAGCAAAGAGTTCTTGACTGGACACCCAAAGCTTCATCTATAAAAGGCAAAGTTGAAAAAATGGACCTCATCAAAATTAAAAACTTGGGCTGAGCAGAAGATCCTGTTAAGAGGATGAAAAGCCAAGAGTGGAAGGGAATATCGGCAAACCGCATACCCAGCAAGGGTGTTGTACCTACACTGTAGAAGGAATTCCCAGAATTCAACAGCACAAAAGGTGATCAAGTTAGAAAATGGGCATAAGACACGAACAGACATTTCATCCAAGAGAATATACAGATGGCAGGTGAGCCCACGAAAGGATGGTCAGCATCATTAGCCATCAGGGAAATGCAAATTAAAACCACAAGACATCACTGCACACCTGTCAGGTGGCTGAAAGTTAAAAAGCTAGTGATAATACCAAATGCTGGCAAGAATGCAGAGAAACTAGAGCATTCTTCACTGCTGGCGGGAATGAAAATGGCTCAGCCACTCTAGAAAAGAGTGGCCACTTCTTTCAAGACTAAACATTCATTTGCCATATAACCCAGCAGTTGCACCCCTAAGCACTTATCCCAGAGAAACGAAGACTTGCATTTACACAAGACCTGTGCACAAGTTTCCCTAGCAGCTTTATTTGTGATAGAAACACCAGAAAGAGTCCGGACGTCCTTCCGTGGGTGGATGGGCGCATCCATGCCGTGGAATTCTCCTCGGCAACAATCCCACCACGTGGATGAATCTCCAAAGAATTATGCTGAGAAGAAAGAGCCAATTCCAAAAGACTACATCCTAGAAGATTCCATTTATAAAAAATGTTCTTGAAATGACAAAACTATAGAGACAGAGAACAGTGGAGGTGAAATCTAAGTAGGATGGATGGTCATAGCAACGTCAATTTCCTGGTTATAATGCTGTTCCATAGTTGGGCAAGATGCTACCTACTAGGGGACCTCTTTGTATTATTTGTTACAGGTGCATAAAAATCTACATTCACTTCAAAATAAAAGTTTTTAAAAATCTCATCTGATGGGCTCCCCTGGGGACGGATGGCTGCTGGAACACTAGTTTCCTAGAGGTGTCCCGTCTGTCCTCGGTTTCCACCTGAAGCACTTCCAGCGGCATGGAGTGGGTGCAGGCTCATGTGCAGTCCTCAGTTTCAGCTTCAGGTGAGGCTGGAAGCAGGCAGCATGGAGGTTTTGGCTGGTAGAGCCAGTAACGCTAAGAAGTCACCTAGCTCTTGCTTGGAGCTAAACCCGTTCCTTCTTATCTTGCAAAAGACACCCTTTAGCCACATGAATCTAGAATTAAATGTGCATGCATCCCTTAGTGTTAAGAAAGTGCTGTTTCAACTTCTTCCATGGTGTTTGTGTCAATGTCTAAATTCTTCTCAAGTGCAAAAGCTCTGTTTTAAACGGAAGTCAAACAAAGAAGTCTGATTGACCTTTAAAAAACAGTTTGCAGTTAATTGGAGATCCTGGCTGTGAGACTGGACACCCCCTATGCTCACCCACCACAGTTCCCTGCACTGGAGGACAGGAAAGAGAAAAACAAGCCAGGCTTCCAGCCCCTGGCAATTAGAAGCAGCGTCCAACAAGGGAAGAATCAGACTTTCCACATAATCCCACCCAGATAAACCTCCGGGACGCGCCAGACAGGCTCCACTCTCCTGTCCTCAGATGACTTCATGGGTCACCATGAAGACCTTTAAACCTCAGAGCGACTGAAAGAATTCTGTTTTCTAAAGAAGATGTTCTACTTAACATCAAAAAGGATTTAATTTTCTAATAGAAACACATTGCATTTCTACACATTTTGCAGTTCCATACAAAGCTTGCTCAGGAAGGTTACCGAATTTTTCTCCAACTACTAATGATAGAAAAAAAACCTGTTGGAAGTTTATAAGAACCTTCAATATTACAGGCTGGTGCTTAAACTAGCAGGAATTCCGCCTAAGAAAATAATTGAGGATGCCATTTAACCTTTAGCTATAAGGATTTTTGTTTTATACTGCTGTTAAATAGCCTAGAAGGTAACAATGGAAGATTGGTTAAATAAATTATTTACATTTATATATTAAAATAACACAAACGTATTTTATTGACACGGAAAGATAATAATATAGTAAGTTTTTTAAAAAGGAACTTAAAACCTGCATCTATAAGAAAACATTATTTTTGAAAAACGATAAATGTATAAGTGACTATATTCCAAAGGTTTGGAGAACACAAACAAAGGTATTCTTTGTCTTGGTCAGTGGGTAGAATTTAGGAGGTCTTTCTTTTCCCCTATTTATGTCTACTTTCTCATTTTTCTTTCACTCATATTATTAAGGACAATATATATTAATTATATTTTATTTTATTATGTATAAAATACATTTATATATAATTATTTTACATAAATCATGTATAATTCATATATTTAGAATAGGTACTACTTCTGTATACTACTTATACATAATTAAATGTATCACATATTATTTATCCAAAGTAAGTGTATTAAGGCTCTAGCTTCATCACACTCACATATAGGTAGAAAGGGGAAAGCAGGGACCTGCATGTATGTTCACATAAACACCTGACCAGGGGTCTTCGACAGAGTCAGAAATGAGATCTCAAAGGTACTTTGCATGAGAATCATTCTTATTTGCCCCCAAACAGATTTACTAAAGGATGAGACTAAAACAGGGTTCAAGGAATCCAGCAGAGCCCAGGAAAAGAGTGGTTTAGATGTGGTTGTCACAGAACATTCTGGAAGCTACTCTGTAGAATCTGAGCAAGCCCTCAGGCCAAGTGCGTGGATGCCCACCACCTAACGGGCCGCACAGCCCCGCACTCTCAACTTGTAGGGATCCCTCAACCCTTGCTGTTCTGCTAGAATTAAAGAACAGGGGTGTTTTAGAATGATGATGACAGAGCCAAGTGGGAAAACTCCAGCCAGACATTCATTGCACAGGGAAAGGAGGCCAGGTTGTCTTCCTCCGTGAAGGCCCAGTGCTGCCCCCTAACCTGCAGGCCACGAAGGGTCAGGCCAGTGCTGGCTCCATTGAACTGTGGTAGACCCCCCGGAACTCAAGGAGGAACACAGTTTTTCCCCTACAAGCAATTACTTAGATGCTGTACACTGAGCAACTGAAAAGAAGTACATTCAGGGGAGTGGAGGAGTATGAGCTATGGACCTTTGGGAGAGGAGCTTCCCGTCCAGGTGTGTTGGGGTGACCAAGAAGAATTAAACACTGGGGCCACACAGTGCTAGTCTCCGATCTACACTCTTCCCCTGAAAGGTGTATGTCCTTGGTCAAGCGGACTGGCTTCTTTGAGCTTCTAATTCTTCATTTCTGATGGAAATAATCCCTCCCTCATCCAGGGTTTTTGGGAGGACAACATTAAATCCTATGTCGAGTCCAGGTGCACAACAGTCATTCACCAAAAAGTTAATCCCATCCACAGCTTTGCTCACTGTGGGGATTCAACAGCCAACTATTAATAAAACGATTGGTGTAGAAGGCAAAATTAGAGAAAAAGAGATATTTGTGAAACACTGAATTTTAATCCTCATCTGTACATTAGGTCTGATGATGGAGGAAGGACTCAGGAGGGACAAATGCTCCTCTCCCCTCACACTGGCTTATTTCTGGGAATGGCAGAGATATACTGATTCAAGGAGTATTCTTTTTCCTGCCCTGGGATTCTGGATAAATTCCACATTTTCCCATGGAATTGTGCTGACATTTCTGTGAAATACCATCAGAAACATTCTACTAACTCACGTTTAGCCAGGCTGCTCCCTGTACGTGGAATGACCTTGACACGCCCCAACGTCACAGCCTCCTGTGAGCAGGGAGGTGAGATGTGCCATTAGAAAACCATGAAGTCAAAATATCCTTTTTCGCCAAGATCTATTTATACCAGACTTGGATCACGTGTGACTTCATGGCCTCTAACGCCATCCTCGCTCCTCACTCACAGGGAAATCTGATCTGACAGTTAAGAATATTTCCAGATTCAAAAGAGAGGATCTCAAGAATAAAACATAGCAAATCAAGGTCCATTCCCTGATTAGACAGGAGGGAAATGGCTCATGCTCCATTCGGTCACACAGGGACTCAGGCACCTTCCAGGCAGTCATGTCCTGCGGTCTTTGAAGCCCCAGGGTGGGGGGATAAAAGCATGGAGGGGATGCAGTGGTCAGAGGCCCAGGTCGGACCTAGAAGCCTCGCACCCCACTGGCTGGCACTCAGTGACTTAACCGCCTGCTAGACCCGGCCCCCCACACGGTGGGCTCCTTCTTGTCAAGGCTCAGAAGAAACTGCCACACCTCTCAGAGGCCGGTGTGACAACACAGTCTGAGACAATGTCCCACCGCCTGATGTTTTATGCCTTTGCAGTACTTACCGCCACCTGAAGTGGGCACGTTTATCTCCTCGTCTGACTTGTTCACTACCTGTCCCGTCGTACTTGCACCTCTGGACCAGGCTGCACGCTACACAAAAGCAGCTTCTATCTTGTTTGCCAGGAAAAGAGTCTGCTGTATTGTAGGTTCTGTAATTACCGTCTCAGTGAGTATCGGAAGGAGGAATTGAGTCCATATGGACACCCACACGCAGAATGTCAGACTGCCTAGGTCACTGTGCACACCAGCACCAACGAGGATGACGTGTGGACGGAAGTCTGACAGTGTCGCATCCCTCCTAAAAAGCTCACTGATAGCACGGCACTATCAGAGGCAAGTGGATCAGGTCCAGACTGACAGCGTCTGTGGGCGGCACCCTTGATCATCTGACCCCACCTGAACCTTAGTCAATTATTTGTGGGGCAGCTACAGCCCCGAAGCTGAATATTCTGAAGGGCGTGGTGGCAGATTCAGAGACGTAAACAGATGATTACAAAACAGTGTGGTAAGTGCTGTGTTAGAGAAAATATGGCTTGTCTTGTTGAACAATGGAAAGGCCAGTTTCGTTCCTGTGCCCCCAGAAATTCCTCTTCATCCCAGCTGCGCTGAACCTCGGTCTGTGGCTCGACACGCCGCGCCCTTTACATCTCCACCTAGGCCCTTGCATGTCTGCCTCCCTCTGAAATCCCTCTTCCTTACCTTTAAAAGTCATTCAGATGAAACCTCTTTTATAAAGCCTTCCCCAATTCTTCACAGAAAGTTGTTTCTTCCTCTCTGCTCCCATAGACCCTGACATGAACTTACTAAGCTATTTCTTAGGCTGTATTATAGTTACACATTTATATACCTGCCTCATTCTAGAGTGTGAATTCCTTTTAACACAGTACTTAAATCCTATATATCTTTTTAAGCACCTTTCACAGTACCTAGCACACAGCCATTTAATAATTGGGATATTACCAAGGAATCCTTGTTTTCTTTGCATTCCACATGTGGGTGACAAAGGAACTCAAAGCAAACAGACCTCTGATACTACTTATTGAAAACATATGTGTGCCCCCTTAAAAAAGCATCATTGCCCATTTATTATGTAAATTCACACAAACTCACATGGGATACAAAGACCTAGAACTTCATTAAGAATATAAGTAAAAATAGGTGAAGAGGATTAAGAGGCTATTATTTTTAAAAAGTCAAAAAGTTAATATACAGCCTTGGGAATACAGTCAATAATAAATGACTTTGGTGACAGATGGTAATGACGCCTATCATGGGAATCATTTCACAGTGTATAAAAATATCAGATCACTATGATGTATGCCCAAAACTAATAGGATATTATATGTGAATTATCCCTCAATAAAATTAATTGATTAAAGGCATACACCCAGGGAACATCTCCCTGGTTAAAAACTTGTCAACCGAACATATCTGTTTTTATGGCCTGATTTCATAGAATGTACAGATCTTCCAACACATTTTTATTTATACAGGAAGAATTTATATACAACAGCAATTCAGCATGACACGGTAGACTAAGCACGCAGAGAAAAATCTCAAGTTACATTCTGAGTGTGGTCAGAAGGAGCTCAGAAGTGTGACGGCGGCTTTGAAGAGAGCACAAGGTGTCAACAACGGCACAAGCTGGCACGAGGGAATTTACAAACCCAAACTCTGGGACGTTGGCAAAGCTCCATTTGGTACTTCTTCATGCTAAAATGTCAATCACCTCCTCTGAGTAATTACTGTCATCTCACTGCTCAGGGGTCTTCCGCTGCCCCAAAATGGTGATGGTTTGGGTTGGAGTTTGACGCTTTGGAAGTGTGGCTTCAGCCCGCCACTCATCTACACCTTCCGTTTTCACAAGTATGAACAAAAACTTACTCTAGATCGATCTTTCCCATCAGTCCTTATTTTTTCCTTTGGCCCAGTTTTCTGATTAATTCTGCTTATATTACACCTCGATTTATTGTACACACTTCTGAACGGGCTCAGACAAGTGACCGCTTAAACAAACGCACACACGGAAGCAAAGAGAATGGGACCCTCAGCCAGCTCTCAGGACCTCCTGGGGACTTCCATCCCACCTGCCCATCACCCTGCAAGGACGTGCCTGCTTCACGGCACCATTTGGGATCCGAAACCAGTAAGTAGGGTAAAACAAGAAGTTTGTACTTCTGAATACGAACTTCAGTTTGAGAAACATTTTCACACACATTGTCACATTTTAGGGCCCTAGACCCATTAGTTAGATGCCAGGTAGTATCATCTCCATTACATAAAAGTGGAAATGTATCCAAGTGGCTTCCCTGGGGGTAAAGCATCAAAGAAGGTGGGAAATTTGGGGCTCAGAAAGATCCCCATGCATCAGGCACTGCTTCCATGAAGTCACAAGGATGGATGGGGCATCGGTCCTTCCCCTAAGGAACTCACCAGTGTGACCAGGGCCTGCCAGCGACACGGATGGGGTGTTGTCTTGCCAGTCGGTTTCAGTCCCGGACAAGTTCACTATGGATTCAATGAGACCAAAGAAATGACAGTGGAATGTTCTTGGAGTGAAAGGGTTTATATCCAACTTTATTCCCATGGAGGCCAATCACTAGGATCCTGTCCACTCAGAGCGAGTCTGCGAGCAGCAAGTCCATCTCTGCCTCTGGGCCTCTCCACCCCTGTGGCCATCTCAGTCTCTGTCCTCAGCGCTGCCACCACTTCAGTCTCTGCCCTCCTGCAGACTTGCAGCCCTGCAGCAGCCCAGAGCTGGGTGGAGCTCTTTATATAGAATCAGTAACAACGTATTGCCCACATGTGTGTAGTGAGCAAGTGGACCAGAGCGAGGAGAATCCTGGCCATAGGAACCTTCACTTTATCCACAGTCCACCCCTCCAGGATTCTTGCCTCTCCATCTATGAGCCCTCAATCCTCTGCAATCCCTGTGTGAGGAAGCTGGAACATTGCAACCAAATTCCATACAAATGATAAATTATGACAAATTATAATAAACAACCAAGTGGTCATCCTGGCTGTATTCAAACCAGTTTTACGCAAATGAAAGCTGGAACACTGTAACCAAATTCTATAACAACAGAACCTATCACAATATACAAATAACAAAAATCACAACAAATTATAATAACCCTCAAGCCTGAAGAGATCCATTGCCACCAAGTGGTCATCCTGGCTGTGTTCAGCCCAGTTCTACTCAAACGAGTTAACCCAAAGGACCACGGGTGGGCCTTACAGTACCCACCTTCTCCAGCCTCTCCAGAAGAGAGTCTTGCAGACACACAGGCCAGTCTTGTTGCTTTATCTCTGCCTCTGCTTCGTCCTCAGCCGCCGGAACCACTGCTCTGGTCTCAGTTGTTGCCACAGCTCTAGTAAGAATCTGTTTGGCTTTCCATCCAACTTCTTTCTGTCTGCACCTGCCTTTATCAAATCAACTCACGTCTGGGTCCTGTGTTCCTCACGGGGTCCTTTAAATTCTTTGAGTAGCAGACAATATTTCCTTTTGTCCTTTCATTGCTTGAACCTGAGGATAGGAGCAGACATAGCGTGCTCCACCACCTGGGGAGGGGGCAGCACCTCTCCTGGAGGAACCCGTGGTTGCTGAGTCTTTATTTTCCTTCCGGCTTTCCACCAACTTTCAACCGGGTGGGGTTTCAACCCAGGAGGGGCTGATGCCTACCCCCATCTGTTCATCAAACCTCTGCCCCTCTTCCATTTCTGGGGCTCAGCCTGCACTACATCCTTCCCGGCCCCCAGGCACCTGGCCGCCCGCTGCTCCTGCTTCTCGGGCCCCTTCCTTCCCCGGCCCCCCAGGCACCTGGCTGCCCGCGTGCTCCTGCTTCTCGGGCCCCTTCCTTCCCCGGCCCCAGGCACCTGGCGGCCCACGTGCTGCTGCTTCTCGGGCCCCTTCCTTCCCGGCCCCCCAGGCACCTGGCCGCCCGCGTCCTCCTGCTTCTCGGGCCACCATGACATCCTTTACCATCTCCACAGCACTTCGTAGTGTCACCATTTCAGTCAACAACAAATTCTTTACCTCGTCAACGGCACCTCGCAGCTCACGTTCTCGTGCTCACGTTCTCGTGCTTCCTGCAGGAGGGCGTCTTTCTCCCTTACAGCTTTTTTCAATATCGTGAGAAGGAAACTCCCCACCATCCCACGGCCCCATGGGGGCTCTGCTTCTCTAAGGAATTCCCTATTTTGCTGAGGGCCGACTTCACTACCTGAGGTGTCACCTCCACCCTTTCCCAGTCCTGGGGTGGAGCCCAGTCCTCTAGGAGTCAAGCCACGTCAGACCACATGTCCACTGGGGGACACTCCAAGCTCTCCCTGTCCATAGAGGCAGCCCGCTGAAACACTCCTCCCATGAGGGCAGCCTCTTCTTTTCCTTGGTCAACAATGAATCCTGCTGACTATGGCTAATTGCCTTGCCAATGGGTCTCAGCCCCGGGCAAGTTCACTATGGATTCAATGAGACCAAAGAAATGACAGTGGAACATTCTTGGGGTGAAAGGGTTATACCCAACTTTATTTCCACGGTGGCAGGTCAGTCACTAGACTCCTGTCCACTCAGAGCAAGTCTGCGTGCAGCAAGCTGTTCTCTGCCTCTGGGCCCCTCTGCCCCTGCAGCCTTGCAGCTGTGCAACAGCCATGCCACCATGTCACCCACAGCACTGTGCGGGGCTCCTTATGTAGAGTCAACAACGATGTATTGCCCACACGTGTAGTGAGCTGGCCAACCAGGGTGAAGTGAGAATCCTGGCCACAGGAACCTTCACTTTATCCACAGGTGCTCAGGGACAGGAGAGGCTGACCACCGTCAGAGCAGACGGGGGATGGCTTTGTGAGGCCAGGTTTGGGTTGCTCCTGTGAAGAATGAGAGGACTGTAGCAGGGAAAGGGGGAAGGATGGGAAGGAGTGGATCCCCAGGAGAAGGTGTGCGCCCAGGCCCAGGACATGGAGCCAGGAAAGGCATGTGCACGGGCGAGGTTGCTGAGACACGGGTGGGCTGGATAACGGAGGCACCATTTTGACTGTCTTCTCGCTAATGGGTGGCCCCTGACAGGTCTGTCCAGGAGAAATACAGGATCCAATTTGAATCTGGAGCTACATTTTGACAGTAGAGAGGAAATGGACTTCTAAAGAAAGATAGTTTTGACAAGAAGCCTGAGCAGGAGATGATTACAGTCTAAACTAAGGCAGGGACAGGGAGCAATGGGGGTGGCTGTCGGAGAGGCCATGATGCAGGGCAGGAAGAGAGGGGGTCCGGCCCTTATTTGGGTATCAGTGATGAGCGACAGGGTGAAGTCAGGAAGGATGTCAGGTCTTCAGCTCAGCAGGGTGGGAATATGGTGACAATTTTAACACACGGAGGAAGCAGGCAAATGGGTCAGGGAGTGGGGACAAGGAAGAATGGGGAAGAGGAGGTAATGCATGTGCTTCGAGCAACTCTAGGGCACTGAGCCTTTGGTGTGTTCAAGCGGGGCTGGAGTGTGAGCAGGAGATGCACATTCAAGACTAAGTGAAGCACATGGCGAGGAAAGAGTGAGATGAGGCATGGAGGGACCACAGAGCAAGAGATGGCGGATGGAAAGGGCCCGGGGTCACCTTCACTTAAGAGGCAGGAAGAAAGAGGAAGCTAACGGGTGCACAGAGCGGGGACAAGAACAGGAGCGAGCAAGGCAAACGACTCGAGGCTGCGGGAGGGAGCAGGAGGGGGAGACGGCCGTGGCACCAGAAGGCAGGGGGTCCTCACCGCTGGCTGTGCCCCGGGGGTGGGGGCTGCAAGCAGTGTGCAGGGGCCAGGGGTGAACGCAAATAGCTGGAGGCAAGGAGACTCTTGGCTGTGAAAGAAAGGAGAAAGACAGATGCAACCCCCGGAGAACAAGCTTCCTCCTGTAGGAGTGAGATTCCACCAAGTTGGCAAAGTGAGGGAAGCCAGACGGCGGTGAAGGAAGAAACTGAAGAGCCGGGCTGTGAGCGGGGCCCTCGCTGTTCCCCGCCTTTCAGCCCTCTTCTAAGGGGTGTTCCTTCACTGCTATCCTGCCAGAACCGAGCAGGAATGGGCAGCTGGAACAAGACCTCTGCCACCACCTGAGGGGGGGTTTGGTTAGCGCTCAACACAGCCTGTATTATTGGGGAATAGTTCATACAAATTTCGGAAGACCACTTAACTAACTGGTTGTAGAATTGAGGAGTGACCTCACTGACTTCCTCCGCCCCACAGGGGCGGTGCTGCCTGTGTCCTGCAGCATCGCTGAGGCCTGGGAAGCCCCCAGAGCTGGAAGGAAGCCCAGCGGTACAGCCTGCTGGGCTCCAGGGCACCTGCTGCCACACCTCTTGTCTGATCCTCAGTGCAGCACGGCCGAGGGGCACCTACTTGAGACCTAATAAAACTTTTATTTGCCAAAGTACAAGATAAGAAGACATGAGCTAACATTCATATTTTGGTATCTGTCTCTTTTCATCTTCAATCTAGGTTCTACTAATTCGCAGAATAACTTTTCTCCTAAGCCATTCACATGGTGAGATTTCCACATTCTCTTTAAACAACTCTACATTGGGATTCATCTTCATATTGCACCCAAAATAAACTTACATATTAAAAGAAAACCTGTCCTTAACACATCCCATCTTTCTTTATGTCTCTGAATTAATATATTTTACAACTTATGAAATACATACTTTTTGGAAAAGAGGGCAAGGTACCTGTCTAGACATGGCTATAGGTGTTCCAGTGTTTGGCACATAGTAGGACTTCATAAATATTTGTTGTATGAGTGAGGGGTCAAAAGCAAATACTCAATGAAAAAACAGCAAACAGTCATTTTGGCAAA
Organism: Phataginus tricuspis; assembly: GCA_029783875.1. Lineage (NCBI taxonomy): Eukaryota > Metazoa > Chordata > Mammalia > Pholidota > Manidae > Phataginus > Phataginus tricuspis. The sequence goes on along the minus strand of JAQQAC010025709.1, from coordinate 2,565,001 downwards.
CAGATGAAAACAGACTGAGAATGAACTGCTGTCAGGTACCCACGTTCTATAAGCAGCATATAACTAAAGATTTACTTGCTCTAAGCCAGAACTCTCCTTTCAAATAAGTGCTGATCAAAATAGTCTTGCTAATTTCTGAGATTAGTACCTGTCAAAGCTTAAATTCAGGACCCTATACACCAGCCTCTGCTGTATGAAGCCAAATAGTAAGTGTTTGAAAATCTAGACGTGTGCACAGACCCTACACAGACATGTCAGGGTCTCCCTCTTCATCTCCATCAAGACTTCAGAAGTCAAAACTAGACTGCAAAATCGAGAATCAAGTATTGCATTCTCCCTCCCCAAGGAGTCAGGAACCTTTGAAAACTGAGCCATGAACTTTGGCCCCCTTGAAAACACAAAGGTAAGCAACTCAAAGGAAACCCCAGACGAACCCCGCTCAAAGCTAGGGCGGCCTGATGACGCGAGCAGGACAGCTAGGCCGTGAGATGCCAGCATGGCCAGAAAACTGCAGTTCAGGATTCAGCAGCAGCCCAACAGCTGCGGGCATCCCAAACCACTTGTGGAAACGTGGGTAAGTCTCCCACGTGGATAAGGAGGACATTAGCTCATGTCTCTTGGTGTTTTCTTTAAAATGCCTACACCGCATATAGTTTATGTATTTTATTTAAGTACAATTTGTTTTTCTCATAAAATAATGCCATGAAGCTGATTTTTGGCTATAATATCATCAGAAGTGTTTGGCGAGGGAAGCCAGGTCCTGAAACACTCCTCCCTGAACTGTGATTTCAGTCTGCGGAGAACCCACAGGGGCTTCCTTCAGCAGGGGGGCTTAATGTCTCTCAAAATACTGGTCCATGAACCCCTTGCCAAGTATTCACTCAAGAAATAGATACAAAGAAGTCCAGAAGTATTCAGGGTAACAAAAATAATAAAAATACTTACTATGAATACAGGTTAACTGATCTCTGTGTGTGTGTGCATGTAAGGACAGACTGGATGAAATGGAAAATGAAATTCTGCTTAAAGACTTGAAGTTACATTTTTATTAGAGAAGCAGAATCTTTAGTACACTGGTATGTACAGGGATATTTATTGAAGCCTTGTGGGCAACCTCGGAGAGCTGAAAACAAAGTAAATTCCCATTGATGGGGGATGAGTAAAATATGGTATATCTACACCACAGAATTTTAGGCAGCCAGTATGAAGAGTTAATTAAAATACACCAGTTAACTTAGTGAGATTTCCAGAAGTACTCTTGATTGACCCAAGATGTAGAACATACATGCAGTACCCTCCTTGTATAAAACAATTACTCAAAAGCTATGTATCCTATATACAAATATTCCTTTCTCTCCAAATCATTTCGATCTTGAGTCCCCAGAGCAGGTTCAGATAATTAGATTTCATAAAGTGAAGGATACCTGCATATGCACAAGTGCATGTATGTATATTTAAATCTGTAAATCAGTAAACAGCATTAGGAGAACCCTCATTTTTATATTTATAAAGTATTTGTGTAAATACATATAATACACTTCTATAAACAATTTTAAAGAGAAGAAATGAAACCAGTGAACTGTTTTAACTGTACCATTGGGTTTCTTCTGGTATTTTTATTCCTGTCAAATAAATGGTATCTATATAATGTATATGAGATAAGGTTTGAAATGTTACATGCATTGCACACATTACTGTCCTCTTAATAACCCTCAGAAGGTGATGTAGGTGAGTGACCTGGTCCTCCTTGAGGTGAAGCCGCTTGCTTATGCTCACAAAGCTCAGCCCGTGAGCCTGATCTGCAGCCTGAACCTGCCTAACTCCAAAATCCTTTTGACTACACGGGAGCCTCCTGGTGTCCTTGTTTTTTCCTAAGCCATACAACCTCTGTGGACAAAGAGACAGAATGAGCTCCAGCAATGGAAGCATTCTTTGCTGCTGAACACTGATTACTCCAATCACTAGCCACCCCAAGTCCTGGGCCCTGGGACCGAGGAGGTCACAGGATTCTCAGTTCTCAGTAATCCTGCACCTCTGCAACAGAAGCAACGAGCAAACCCCACACTGGCAGCCACTAAGCCCTTAAGTTGGAGAATCCCAAAACTGAGCTCACTGTACCAGTCGTTCCATGACTCAAGAACATTGACTAGGTGTCCCCCTCTCCTTCAGAACAGAGGGTCTCTCGGCAGCACGCTGTGGCTTCTTCGGTAGCTTTCCATTCCACAGCACCTGGACTCAGATTTTTATTAGACTTAATCTTTGCACCCAGGGTTGGCCTGAAGAAATGTGGGCAAAGGAAAACTGTACTGAAACACAGGCGGTGGAAACCACTCAAGGGAGCCCACAGACATACTGGCAGCTCCTCGCCAACACCAGGCCTGGCCGGCATGGGATTTGTGTGTTTTTAATCCAAATGATGCGCTTCCAGTAGCATGCTTTATAGCCACTGTTGCCATTTTGCATTTGCACAAGAGCTTTTGTGGTTTCAGCTTGTGATCTCTGTCAAAACCGTACGGCCCCCAGTGAAACCCAGATCTCTGGCTGGCACACTCCCATTCATATAGGCCTTCCCCCAGGGAACTCGCTTCTCAGAAACCACAGAGCTCTTTCTGCAAGCGGACGTTCACGGGACACTCCCAGCACCTCGGAGGAGCAAGTCTGCGTGTGATGCAGAAAGCGGCCTTTCCAGTCAGGCAGAGAGCAGCCAGCCTGGATAGGGCTACCAGTGGATCATGAAGACAAATTTAGACCATACCAGTCTCCAGCTGAACCTTGGAAACGCGAAGCACCGAAAAGTGGGGAAACCCACAGTAAAGATGAGTCACAGCCTGATTTAGTTAAATCCTCAAGCATGAAGCACAGCTACACGTAAACAAACCCGATGGCAGAAATTCAATGAAAGAATGTAAAACTGGTGTACAGGCTGGGAGATGTGGTCTCGTCCTGATTTAATAAAGTGTTGTGTTCTCTTGGAAAGCGACTGGTTTCGGTGGACACCATTCTCTCACAAGCTGGATGGTGTCAGATGTGGGTTGTCTCCGGCTCTTTCATGTTGTATCACTGCATGTCAAGCTCTAGAAGTCTGTTTATGGGACGGGCCATAAACGTCCATGATGCTGGACAGGTCAGAGGCCTTTCTCAAGCCTGACATAAGTGATCTCAATAGTCACAGATGCCCTGTCAGCTTCCTTCTGAGCTGACCCAAAATCACCCCAGATTCACCAAGCCTGTGAAGCAAAATCAGATCCCAGGGAATACAACAAATCCAACATGCTAACTTCATTTCCGAGTTGATTTTATGTCTTCTCCCAGGGTGTCACCTTTGCCTCTTCAAGGCTTGAGGACTCCAGCTCGGCCGAATGGCGCTGTCGCCGCTCCTGCCCAGCCTAAGCCGGGGTTCTCGGCGCAGGGCGTCCTCTGCGGCTGCGCGGGCCGCCCGAGCCTCGGTGTCCCACAGCTGAGTGGGTCCGCCGGGTATCGCAAGCGATGCGGGGTCACCCTTCCGTGAGCCTCACCCGCACAGCACGCTGTGCAGTCCAAGCACCGCTCCTGGTCCCCTGCTTTTGGCTCTGCTCCCGTCTTCTTTCCTGGTTCGGTCTCATCCCAGACCTCCTTCTCCCTCTCGGGTGGGTCTACTCCCTGCTCGAGGCAATGTCTCTGCAGTGGTTCCTTCTGGTTGAATTTTCAACTCTCCTTATAACTCGAAACTTTCCAAATCCAGGTCCAGGCCTGCCTTCTCCCTGCCAGCAGTGAGCTTGTTCTCCTTCACTCCGGACACTTGCTCCGTTTATTCATTCAACAAACTTTTGCTGAGGGCCTGCAAAGTGCCAGGCACTGTTCTGGCTAAAGTCAAACTCTTTGGCTGGCCCTTTATCTCACACTTGTCATAATTGATAATAAATAGTTAACGTGAACCCACAACTTGCTGCTCCAGGCTGTGGGTGTGAGACCTGCCAGTGTGTCGGCTGCTTCATCCTTCTAACGGCCTCCTGAAGTGGACACTGGGATTGGTCTCAGGTTTGCATGGGAGGCAATGAGGTGCAGAGGTGCAAGGTGATTTCCCCAGCCGGGATTCAAAGCCAGCCTCCCGGCTCCAGACGCCCTCTAGCCACTGCTGCTCTGCACCCCACCTCAGGCCTCCTCTGCCTCTGCTGTGGCCACTATAGGGCACTGTCAGAGTCCCCTGCCCATGTCCATCTACCCAGAACCTCCCCATATCCTGTTGCTGCTTTAAAAGACTGCAAATCTCTGAGCATGACCGTACAGACCCTAGTGAAACCCAGTTCACACAATCATGGTGACATTTCTGGGAAGCAGACATGGACCCTGGAAGCGAGTCTGAGTCAGGTGGTGTGATGGGTGGAGAAGGTGGGAAACGCGGGCATGGGACCGGCTCTGGCCATGTTCCTGTACTTCCCATTTGGTGTCTGAGGCTTGCCGAGGTGCGACCCCATGGGCTGTTCTCCAATATTGCTACTGCTGTCAAATATCTGACATTTTCCCCTTGCGTTTTAACTTTGTCTTCTTACAGATGCAGGGAGAGCTCCCAAGAAGCCTCGGGAATGTGGGTGAGGTGGGAGGATGCCCAGGGCTCCAGGCCCCCAGCCCCAGTGCAGACATGGTCAGTGGTTCATCCCACAGGCTCCGCTCACTTCACTAACTAAAGCTTTTATGTGTGTTTCCTTAGCCACTTTTTATTTTTATAAGAGCAAAAAGTGGCCACGGCACATTCCTAACCAAAAGTCGTGTGTTTTCCATCCTCTCATGCTTGGATGGGCTGGGAAGGCAGCCTCTCTCTGCCTGCCTCAAAATTGTATTTCAAATCCAGCTTTAGAGAAAATTGTGAGCTGAACAGAGAGGGCTGAAAAACAAAAAATCTTCTTTGGAGCTTGCTGCGCTCCTGCATTAATTGAAACTAATGCAGGTCTCTGCGTTCGATTTTCCTGTTGAACTTCCTCTGACTTTGGGGCTTCATTCCCTCTGTTCCTACAGAAGAGATTTTGCACCTCTGGTTAGCTGCACTCCCTACCGACCCTTTACAGTACTCAGTGATGAAATACTGATTTCTAAAATACTTGCTGCTTCAAGGGGTAAGAGAAGAAAACTTTTTCCTTTGTTGGCTGTCTGTTACATTTTAAGCATTAATAAACTTTGTTTCAGAGCAGTTTTAGGTTTACAGAAAATGGAGCAGAAAATGCAGAATTCCCAAAACTCCTTCTCCTGCTGCCCTCAGGGTCCCTGTTGGTATCATCTTGCATCGATGTGGCACATTTGTTGCGACTGGTGAACCAAGACCAAGACCGGTGCATTATTACTAACTGAGGTCCACGGTTTACCTAATTAGAGGTCACTTTCGGTATTATTATATTCTATGGCTTTGGCCACGTGCATGGGGCCATGTGCCCCCATCATGGTATCACACAGTAGTTTCACTGCCGTGAAAAGCCCCTGCGTCCCTTCCTATTTGGCCCTCCCCACCCTTGACCCCTGGCCACCACCGATCATTTTACTGCCTCCACAGTTTTGCCTTTCCTGGAATGCCACAGAGTTGGGACCACACAGTAAGTAGTCTTCTCAAAAGGCTTCCACAGGGAAGCACCAGGCTCCCCCAGAAGCTTTATGGGGGTCTCATGAATCCGCATTTCCCGCCAGGCAGAGTCCCATGCCCCCTCTGGACGCAGGGAGGCTGGGAAGGCTGGGTGTAGTTTTCCACAGGTGCTCGGACCAAGGGGACTGAGAACGGCTGTCGGATTAACCACCCACGGTGTCGCACTGCAGCTCCAGCTGGGTCCCCGAGGATCTGCCGCCCGCGCTGAGGCCTGGCTGGGCAGGATGGAGAGTGCCCCTCTCCCTGGCACCTCCTCCCGGCTGCCCACCCTGCTGCCCACTGCCTCTGCTGGACAGCACGTGCAGGAGCCCCTCCTCTTTCTACAGCCGCTGGGCGTGTCACAGGCCCACATTCCTGACCTTTAAGTGAGCTCTGAATGCAGGGCTAGAACCATGGGAGGACAGCACAGGCAAATGGCTCCTGTTAATGGCATTCCTCCTTTATTTTCCACTTTCAGGGCTATGATTTAGGCCTTGTTATCTCTCACTTACATCTTTCTGATACTCAGGCCATATCCCATATCCAATCCGCCTCACCTACCGTTTCCAGCCGAGTTGCTGTAGCACAGGATTGATCCCTTGCTGGCCCACATGCCTTGGCCACCTCCCCACTGCAGCCACGACGCCTGGCCCGACACCCGCCTTCCTCCACCATCTGCCTTCTCTCTTTCGCAGCGGACCACAGGCCCTCCTCTGAGCCTCTGCTCATGCTGTCCCTCTGCCTGTAATGGTTTCTTCTTCTTACAAAAATCCAAGGTTTCCATGCACAAAGCACAGAAAACCAGACACTAAACCATGTTAGGAAGCTCTAATATGGGACACACAGGAAAGCTTTTTAAATGTGAGTACACAATCGTATCTTAGTAGAGATATGCTTCAAAAATGATTGACGTGGGGGGAAAAACTACACAAAACCAGACAATTTAAAGAATCTAAATCCTGGTAACATATTAACAAGTAGTACAAACCAGGTGCTATGACAAATTAAAATATGGAAAAGCAGCTCATTCCTGCAGCTTTTTGCTGACAGGTCACATGTAGGAAGAGTTCTAAAGCTACAAAGAAAAGTGCATATTGGACATTCTGTTTTTCTACAGTTTCTAAGCATATTCCCCATCTTTTGGGCCTCAACTGCCACATCTGTGAAATGGGTATATTAGCAAACTAAATGAACACAAGACAGGAAGAGATACTGGAAAAATTGTAATGAGTCCTTCCAGCTTTAAAATGTCCAATACTACTGTATATTTAAAAGTAAAATGCTGTTTTTAAAAATATTGAATTATTTCATCATAGTGGAATCTTATTTTCAGCAACCTCTCCCTAACTCATGTAAGCACAAGGCTAACACACATGCAGATCTGGAGCCTGGACACAGAGGTGCTGCAGGAGCGTGAGAAATCATCTAAATTACTATTGTCTCTCCACATTTTTTCAGAGTTCAAGACTGAACTTGATACCCATGGCGATTTCTTCCCATTTCACTCAGTCTTTTGTAAAATCCCCATTTGGGTAACTCAACTCTATGGTTTCTTGTGACTTAATTATTTCAGTGGACTCCAAAATGTACTGGTATCTCTTCAAATCCAGCAAGAATGATGAAAGTTGTACAAAAGAAGCAATTCTTAGGGAATTTCAGTGTGGCCAACTTGCAATATCCTGTGATATTCACCTGCAGGATCCTTCTCATTTCTATGAGCAAAGAACCTTAGCCTTCAATCAAATGTGAGGAATATTTTAAATCTTCCCACCACTCTGCCTCCTCCAATGGTTCTCATTTGACTTTAAGGGCATGGCTCTTCATGCAAGGAAGCAGTGAAGTATAGGGTTATCTCTTTACATATTTCTATGCCCATCGAGCACATAAGAAGACATGCCTGCTATGGTGCACAATTCAATCATGTCACAGCATTGGAGGGAAAGTGGGGCCTTCAGGTTCTGCCCCCAGCAAACGGTGGCACATCTTCAAGCAGATCTGTTCCTAAAGAGGGATTAGCTGCCTGAATAGTCATGCAACTTCCACTGTCTCAGAGCCCTGGATGAGTGAGAGCTGGTAAGTCACCCCCATCGGGGAGAGGGTCAGGAGGAAGTCCCACAGCTGCCCAGCCCTGCCTTCCAGGAGGGGAGCCCTGGCCCAAACAGCAAAAGGACAAGTGGGTGGGTGTGGAGGGGAGGAGACACCCTAACACCTTCACCCTAAATCTGCTTACTGAACTCATTCAGGGAGCATATTTGTGGCTAATAATTACAGCTGATATTTACCAGCTGCTCCTCTGGAGGACACGGTGCTAAGCTCTTCCCATTACTTCATTTAAAGCAGTTTGGCTCCAGAGCCCACCAGGGTCCAGCCCCAGCACTTTGCTCTGGCACCTCCCTAGTAATTAGGGGCCTGCTGTGCCCGGGTGCTGTGTGCCTGGGCACTGTGAGCACAAAGCAAGTAACGTGCACAAGGCACAGCCCCCCGCCTCTGAGAGCTTCAAAGCTTTAGAAGGACACAAGCATGTTCAGAGACAAGTAATAATACAAAAGCAGTGACCTTCTTTGAAACAGGTTCATTTATCATAGTTTGAAATATTTTGTTTGAGGGAGTCCAAATTAGGCCCACGCCACCCCAAAGACCCCGGCTTAAAATCCAGTTTTTATTTCATTTGTGCACCGCTCAGACAGGAGGGCAGAGCAGCTGCGGGCCGTGGGTCTGCAGGGGCAGCCGTGCATGTGCTGCGGGCTGCCAAGCAGGGCCCTCTGAGCTACGCCATCCCATGCTCTTCCTCTTTGCAAAAGAACGCAGGAAGGCTGGGCACACACACGCACACAAGCACCATATGAAATGGCCCAGAACGAGAGTGAAAAGCCAAAAGAGACACTTGGTCTACAGAAACAAATAATCACGAATAATTACCCCTTTGGCCTATGATTCGAAAAGAAAGAGTTTTGCCTCCCTATCAACATTATAGGGTTTTGTTTCCTGGTGCTTCTCTTGTCATTTTCCATATTCCAGTAGTCCCAGAAAAACTCGAGGCTGCAGCATTCACAGGGTAGCTAAAGAGAAAGCTGAACGCTCAGGCCCTCAGCTAAGGCTCCCTTAGACCAGGCCCAGCATTCAGCCCTGGCCAGCTCGGGTGACGTGCAGAGTGGCGACACGCTACCATGTACTTCTGAATGCAACACACAGTTTCAGACTCGACACCTCTGCCTAAGGCTGTTCTTGGCAAGCACCATACATATATAACAGAGTGAAAAGTTTGCAATATGCTCAGTGGAGCTGGCAGCCAAGGTGAGGCCATTCCTAAAAAATGTTCAGCTCCCCGTTTCCACCCAGTGGTTTCCACATTGCACATAAGAAACTTCTTTCTCTGGAGCTGGGTGGCAGGAGGACCAGGGGAGCAAAGGACACGGGACAGGAGTGGGAGGGAAGAAGTCATTTCAAATTCTTGGCTTTTTTCTCTGTCTGTAATGATTTTAAGAAGATAGAAGAAAAATTACAGTGTTTTGCCATAAAATGTAATGAGCCATTTATCCACCGTCCTCCCCATGAAAAGCATTGCCTGCTGCTCTACATGGATTATGTCAGAGAAACATGACGATTTACATCTAGTTATGCTTCGCTTTGGGAGACTGGCTACCTTTGGGGTATTTGTGGAAATCAGCCTAGGAAATTGACTCCCTGAGTAATACTCCGTCCAGATTTTCCATTTTTTGCAGAAAAAGAATGCAAATAGGGTGGTGACAGCTGCAGGCAAAGAAGACCCAGGCCTAGCCCTACGGAGAGGCCCAGAGTGTGGCCCGCACACCCCACCGTCCGCCCCACCACGGTCCCGTTGCCTGTGGGCAGAGGCCAGGCCTGGAGATGGGCCACAGAGCCGGTGAGCAGACAGGCAGCCCCAGCAGTTCAGCCCCAGGCCCCCACACGGCAGCATGGGCTGCCCTCCCTGCCCCCATGGAGACCAGCCAACGCACCCAAAGGGTGACCCCCTCCCTGCCGCCACCCAGCCACCCCCTGGCGATCACCACACACCGCCCCAGGAGCCCAGCCCTGAGACGCAGGAGAGGTGACGCGTGCACCCACAGAGCAGAGGCGGCGCCGTCCACGGTGAAGGCTTCTGGGAAGGTACGAGTGGGTTGCTCGGAAAGGCAAGCGGCTGCACCTCTAAAGCCGCGAGGGGAGGGCACAGCTCAGGGACGGGTGGGGTCCAAATCAGTGTAGGAAAGAAAAACAGTATTTTCAAAACGGAAAACAAGAACATTAATAAAGACTGAAGAGTATAAAAGACCAAATTAATGAGCTGAGAGTTGTTGCAAAGTAATTCTCCCAGAACACAGTGCAGAGTGTTCAAAGACCACACCAACCACACCGCAAAGACATGGGACGTGTAAACAGAAGTGCGGGGTCAGGAAGGCCGGCCAGACACGGTCTGCAGAAGTTCTGGGAGGGGAGAGCAGAGGGTGGAGGAGGCCGGCATCACTACAAGCAGCCACACACTGTTCAGGGCGGAGGGAGGTGCCCTCAGATTAAAAGACCCACTAGATCCCAAATGGGACGAGGTGCTACGCCTGCACCTAGACATGTCACGTGTCATCGTAAACTTCAGAACACTGAGGACAAAGCGAGCCTGGTTGTCCTGACGGGAGGAGGTGGGAATAGCTAGAAATCAGGGACAGTGTTTAAAAGGCAGCGGAGTTACACATGAAGGGGCCTGAGTCATCGGCTGGGAAAAACGGAGGGTCTGAGAGCAAAGCAGCGGCCAGGGGCCGCAGGTCCCGCAGTCCCCAGGTGCGCAGGAGAGGCGTGCCGGGCCCGGGTGCGAGGCTTGGCAGCGCAGCACGCGGGAGGCTGGGTGACCCAGAACCGCCCGTCCGAGGCTCCCGGGTTAGGGAAGGGGATGTGTGGGCCCCGGAGCCCGTCTCCGGAACTGCCTCGCGAGTGTGCAGACTCGGATTCCCATCTGAATGTCCTTTGGGTGCAGGGCGGGGTGGGGGGCGGAGCGGCGCCAGGGAGGGGGCACGGCCCGGGCTGCCAGGCTGCAGGGCAAGGCCGGCCAGGCGGCCCGAGGGGCTCCGCAGGCGGCTCCCCCGGAGGGGCCCTGAGTCGGGGCGAGGGGTGGCAGCCTTGCCCAGGCCCCCAGGTATGGGGTCGCAGGCCGCCCAGCTCCAAGCCAGCCGTTCCCCTTCCTTCTTCACCAACAGGGTCCCGTCCCGCTTGACAAGGGGAGAGGGCTGCCTGGGCCATGGCGCGAGAGCACTGGGGGTCCCCGAAGGGGCTCCGCAGACACGGGAGGTGCACTGCGAGCAGGGATGGCCGGGAGGGTGGCCACTGCTGGGAGCTCCCCCCCCCCCCGGGCGTTAGAACAGGCGGCTCAAGCAACGGCCTTCCTCGGGGTCCGGGTGGATAGCCCCTCAGCCCGCCTGGGAGCCACTGCAGAGCAGTGTGGCCCCCGGGGAGCCCGAGCCGCCAGGTGCTGCCCCAGCTCCCGCAGCCTCCTCAGCCCGGACTGCCAGGCGGTCGGGCTGCGCCCCGCGAACAAAGACCTCCAGGAAGACCTGACCCTGGGAGCAGGCTGCAGGGGGCTCCCGGGGAGGTCTCCTTCCCAGGACCCCACAGGCCCCAGCCCAGACTCACGCCTCCCCTGTCTGGGCATGACCTGTGGTGGGAAGGGGCTTGTGAGCAGGGACGTCTGCCAGCACCTCTGCCCAGGCAGACGTGGCCCTGCTGTCCCCTCATTGGCATGGCAGACGGATCGCTCACCCAGCCCCCAGAGGCACTTCACACACGTGACTTCTTGTGCTGGCAACAGCCTTGGGTCTAGTCCCACCACAGCCCTGGAGACGTGGAGAAATTAGGAAACCAAGGCTCAGGACACAGGCTGCCGAGGTCAGAGGTTTGAACCCAGGCTCATTCGTCCCCTGGCCTGTCTCCTGGGAATCCCACACCTGCCGATGGCAGCCGTCCCAGAGAAGACTCACCAGGGCCTGATCCGTCCCCCAGGGCATGGCCTCTAACCCACAGTAAAAGCCTTCAGGCACCTCACCACAGGCCCGAACTCCAGGACGGCCAGCGGGTGCCAGTGGCTAGGGGCTCACAGCGCATCTGGCTGCCTTAATGACCGGTTATGCATCCTGTCTGCAGAAACTTGGACGCCTACCATGGGTCGTTCCCACCCTTGGCCCCACATCCAGCTTTGCCTTGCCGCACGATTCAAATGGGAATGAACATCCAAACAAAATCATGCAGAAATATGTTTCCCATGGGGCCCTGAGAGAGGATGGGTGGGATGAGATCCAAGTTTGTTTTCCCATAATCACCTGCTACAAGCCGTCAGCCATGCATGTTTCCGTATGTTTTACAAAACGTCTGGAAGACAACAGCCAGAGTCTGAGCTCCCAAATGGGCTGGGGGTGATGTCATATCTGGTCCTAAACTGGCCAGTAAAGGCAAAAGATGAACGGTCTGTCTTACCTTTACGAGTGCAGATTCAAAGACCCATGAGATGCCTCAGGCAATGAATCTCGAGACCATGATCACATCCTTGGCTGGATAAAGCCCATCTGCTTTTGGCCAAGGCTTTGGGCCTTTACCAGAGGCAAATTTATGACCAGAAAATTAGCAGTCCACTTGTCAACTGGACCTGATTATTTCATGAATTAAAACAGGAAACAAGTAGACACACACATACACAGAGAAAGATCTTTAGTTTTAATCACTACTCTGAGTGCCTGATCTTAAGAATATACTAATATACTAGGGAAGGAAATTTTTCAGATGTTGGCAGATTGCAACCACCCTTCTACCCTTTTAAGTAAAAGTTTTCAAATAATTAATCAAGATTTGTGTTAGTTTCGTACCTCTCTTTCTCACACACACACACACACACACACACACACACACTGACATACATATAAACACACACACTACACAAGAAAAGAGCAAAAATATTTTTAATACTAATCCAGGGCAGCTCAAAGTTTCTGGCTGTCAAACAAATCTGCCTCGGTTTCTAATAACTTGCATTTGAATCGCACTTCACGGTTTTCAAAATCTCTCTTCAGACATCCTCTCGTTTGAATTTACACAGGCCTAGTGTGTATTACTGTCATCATGTTCATAGAGGACAAGCTGGTATCTTAAAAAATAGCCTGGGCCAAACAGATCCAGGTTCAGAGCCCAGCTTTACTGCCCACTAGCTGGGTGACATCACAAGTTACTGAACATAATCTCCTCAGGTAAAATCGGGGAGTGAAGTCCACCCAGAGGGTGTGGTGAAGGTTTTATTGCAGGAAAAGAGACCATTGGTTTTGCCAATAAAGGAAAGGGGCACAGGGGAGGTGAAACGCTGACCCAGGGCCATGCGGCTGAGGAGTGCTGGGAACAGACAGGCACCCCTGGGGCTGGCGGGGACACAGAGTCGCTCCTGCCTCCGTGCTTTTCTGCCTGCAGAGACGCCCTTCCCCATTTTTAAACCATGGTAATTTCAGGCACCATCGCCCGGGTCAGGAGCTGCTGCCCGCCCTCTGCAGACAGACCTCCCTCAGCAGGGCATCAGCAGGCACCTAACCTGGCTAGACTTTGAGGGCCGCCCCTGTGCATTTAACTCTGGATTCACGACCCCCGGATCACAGCAGGTCGTCAACGTCAGAAGGAAGCATCTGCAGGAAGAGCAGAAAAGTTGCCTCCCCACTGTGTTTCTAAATGGAGGCTGCTGTGGGTTACCTTCACTAGGGTGCAGACCGTGGTCTCCTCTACCTCACAGGAAGCACCCTCAGCCAGAGGAGAGGCTCCACCCGCCCAGAGGGAGTCGTCTGCTCGCGTCATCTCCCGGGCATTTGTCCCCTTGCTGTTTTCTCATTGCCCAGCTCCTGGGCCCGTGACCACCGCCAGCTGGGCTGGGCCCTGGCTGCTCACACCATGCCCGTGCCCAGTGACTCCCCGGCCAGCCCACAGAAGGTACTTTAACATAACCGTGTTGGAATCCCACTCACTTTTTCTGCACTACCTGGTGAACATCAAGTACACTGCTTTGCCATGTGGGCTCACAAACCACTCTTTACAATTTAACAGACACTTCTTAGGCCTTTGGTATGATTTCAGGAAACACTCCAGCAATGGGAAGCTACAAGGATAAGAAACACTGATTGTCCCTGAACACAAGGTGCAGGCATCGGGGAAGGGGTCGGCCACGTGCCCACACGGTCAGGTATTTATTCCTTCCATTGTCCTCAGGTTCTCATAATTTTATGCCAGAAGGGACTTTATGTAGCTGACAAAAATACACACAGGAGAGCAAAAGTTAAATTATAAAATAAATAGATGAGAAAAACTAAACAGAGAACAAGGGAGACATGAGAAGTTGAAGCAGAAGTGGGGGTGAGCTAAGTGGTGTCATAGGTCCTGTGTTGCTCTGCAAGCAGGCGGAAAGGAGGCCCCTGAGTCTCTAGAGCTGCGGGAGAAGAGGGGGCACACTGTTAGGAGTGCCAAGGGCTCACTGTACCCCAAGTGACCCAGGTGCATGGAGCTGCTCTGGGCCCAGATTCCCACCTGACAGCTGAGTCACAAGCTGCAAGCTTTGAGAGCAAAGGAATCTTGACTCAAAGAAAGGAAAAGAAAAAGAAATTATTTAGCTGCCATAATTGTGAAAACCACTGGTATTCATCTTTCTTCCTAAGTGATTGAAATGCATTTTAAAAATATGAGGGAAAAGGTGATTGAACTGTAGAAACGGTACATGAGGGGTGATGTACAGAAGGAAAAAATGTCTGGGGTCTTTCTTTTAATTCTAGGACCCGGGTTCCAACATCGCCTGGGACACAGCCTGGTGACTGCTCAAGGCTCTTTGCCCACCTCTCCTCAGCGCTCAGGCGTTTGTACACAGGTGACGGGACTCCCGTGTTCTGTTAAGTGTGTAAATAGGTGGGTGGCCATTTCCCCCACAAACACTGTCTTTTCCTAGGTTTTACACTAGCATTTCTCAAAATTATGCTCTGCTCCCCCTTCACCAACATATGGCATATATGTGAACATTACACACACAGGAACCCTGGGGCACACGATTAGCAGTTACAGCGTGCGACAGGGAGATCCAAGATGAGGAGATGCTGCGGGCCACAGATATTGACAACCATCCCAGCATTACAGGGAAGTGGCACCAACAGGTTGAAATCAATTAATTGATGGGTGTCGATGTCCCCATCTCAACAGGAACAGTGGAAAAGGAGCAGCGGTCTGGTCCGGAGAAGGCACCAGAGGAACAGCAGAGCAGGGAGGCTCATCGGGGGCGTGATGTCAGTGGGCGGCATTTAGGGTGAACCTGCCTAAAAAGCAAGTCTAAAGAAAACACACAGTCATTGTTGTATTTCCTAAAGCATCCAGATCAAAACCTATTGGTCTGTATGGGATGGAGCCACTCGCACTGACGAGGCGTAAGCAGAAAGCCTTAATAATGACTCAGGAAGGCCTTTGACGATGACCCACTGTCACAGTGGGCATCCCTCCCCAAAGGCGTTTCTAGAAAATGGTCCAAAGACCCTCAAGACACATTACTTTTTGGCCAAGGAGGAGCAGAATCAGACTTGCAACTCCAAGATGTTTACCATGAGGTGTCATTGGGGTTGGGGAGAATTCAATTCCATGTGATTCTTTAAGTTGCCTATCCTGAGTTACATGAAAACCCCTCTGGGGTATTTAATCAGACTCTTCCTTGTAAATGAGGAGCTTTAAAATGTTTTAAAGACATTTAATCAATCAGAAGTAAAAAATCATATTCATTGCTAAATTCATTAATAAAAATTCCATATCCAACATCTTGACTGAACTATTACTAAAAGACCCAAGACAAGGCTAGAGAAGGAGGCAGAACGCAGAGCACGAGGGCCTCAGAGACCGTGGCGGCAGCTCTACGTCAGTGGGAATCCTTCACCAGGCGTGATCAGGTTCCATCAGGGGTGGGGTGCGATCGGCTTGCTTTTAAGGATGATCACTTGATGAAATCCACCTTTCTCTACCCGAAGGCCAGCGTTGTGGCAAGTGGGAAAACAAGAGAAGCGTCCCCACAAAGCCTTTGTTGTTGCTATCGTTTAACAACATTTGGAAGTATTCATACAATCAGATAAGGAAGAAAGAAGGCATAAAATTTGGGAAGGAGATGAACCACCATTATTTGTAACTGACTACAGAGGTACTTAAAAAATAATCTGAAGAAGCAATATAAATGCCATAAGATGTCAGTAAGGGACACTGATGAGTGCAAAATCACACCCAAATATTCCTGGCCCCTCTCCCTCTTTCTCTGTTCCCTCTCCTTGTTCCTCTCCTGGCAGTTCAGTCCTAAGGCCGTTTGGTGGGACCCCAACAAGATCAACAGCTTCGCAAAGGCCAAGGGTAGAGGCAGGGCGGTGACCAGACCCTGTGTCACAGCCTGGACAGGTGAGGAGGGAGTCCACCGGGTGGGGCAGGCAGTTGGCTACCCACAGAGAAGTTGATCGAATAACATAAATGTAGATGTTGATTTTGAATATAGATAAACATAGGAAAAAAATTACTGATGTGAATTTATACATGTGTGTATATCTCAGTCTCTCTACAGAGATAGACACAAAGAGATGAAGACTGAGATAGAGATATATGTCAAAAGATACAGAAGATACCTTGAAAGAGCACCCACTGGCTAAATCTGGGACAATTTTAGCTTCAAAATGAATAGTGCTAGTAATGTATGACTTACCAAATAAACTAGGAAACCAAGTGTCCAAACTGATGGACATCAACAAACAAAATAATTGAAAGTTTGAAAAGGAAAAGAACATTTACATGAATCAAAGTATCTTCCCACAAAGGCCTTACTACCCAGAAGGGGGACGGTATTACTTTACACTAGAGAAAATTGGAAGACACTACCTTAATAAAGGGACAGAGTGGTCGAAGTGGACATCAACAGTCATGGGACAAATGCAATTCATAGGTCCATCTGTTAAAATGTAATAAGAATACAGCATCATTTTGATGATATTCCTCCCAACTGGGCACAGCCTGGATCTAATCATGAATATACGTCAGAACAAACTCAAACTAAGAGACATTCTACAAAACAACTTGCTCATAACCTTCAAAAACACTAAGGTTACAAATGTCCATGAAAGACTGAGAAACTGTCCAGACTCAAGGGGAACAGGGAAGCAAATGCTGAACTGGGTCCTTTGGCTCTTAAGGGTGTTATTAGGACAATGAACAAAAGTCTAATAGGGCCTGAGGAGTAGCTGGTAGACGTATCAGTGTTCATGTAAGAGAATGTTCCAGGTTGTCGAAAGTGCACACTAAAATATTCAAGGAAAAAAACCCTTTCTGCTGTCCTTTCAACTTTACTGCACATCTGAGACTATTTCAAAATTTAAAAATCAGTTTAAAAAAAATGTCCATAACATTCACCATAGAAAAGAAACTACTCTAAGAGAATTTAATGGAAGAAATTATTTCATTTATAAGGGCAATTTAAAGAAAGGATACACCTACCTAAAAAAAGCCTTAGAAGAGAAGGGCACTAGCTACTTGAGGAAAACTTTGAAACAAATGATGCCAAATGATACAAAAGAAGGCTTATTTTCACTCTATACCTTTTGCATCTTTTGGATTTTGTTTTATTACATTTACCAATTACATTTTGTTTTTCATTCAAGAAGAAATAGATAAAATTACAACAAAGATAATTTACTGAAGAAAAATGATCAGAACACAAATTGACCCCATGAAAAAAATCAGTGCGTCTTAACCCTCTTTTAAATAAAGAAAAAAAGTGTAGAGAAACGGGCTCTGGTTGTTAAATCTGACATGCCTAAACATGAGGAGTCACTCCTCACAGCCTCGTGAGCACATCAAGACAGAAGTTCGAGGTCATCTGTGATTCAACTCAATCAAGCCTGGGAGAAATGCATCACTCCCTTCCAGAAACCTCTGGGACCCTCTGGATGACTTCCATGAAGCTGCTTGCTTAATGGCTCATGTAACATATCCTTATCTTCCCATAAAAATAGAAAACTCCTTACAGGCTGCGAAAATAAACCTTGACCATCGGCCATTGCAAGTCTCCGCTTTGTACATAATAAACATGTGATCGTCAAATTTTCTTTTTCTTTCTTTCTGTTTGGATCCAAACACAGACCCAAGTGGTAATGGTGCCTCACCAATTAAGAACCAAGCTGTACATATATATTTCACAGAAGATGGGAGGAAAGGATGTGCAACGAAGTTTAAATGATCATACCTGGATAGTGAAAGCCACAGCTGAAACAGACATTTCCAAAGGAAATTTGGTATTAATTTTTGCAAGTCAGCATGTAGGCAGCCACTAAACTTTTATTTACTTATATCAGTATTTTACTTCTTTACCTGTCAAACCTAGGCTAGTCAGATTGCACAACTGATGGGGAGAAGTAAGGAATTCTATGTGCCCACTGCACTGACTCCAACATGACCTCAAACATTTTCAAGTATAAAATAACAAGCAATGCCTGACAAAGCAGCAATCGAGCATCAGTGATGGGCCAGCAGCCTCGCCTCCAGGGGCAGGAGGGCCGCGAAGGAAAGGCACCGTGTGGAAGAAAGGAAACCTAACCGGGACCTCACTTGAAAAAAAAACAAGCAGAGAAGAGGACTCCCCAAGAACAGAAATACTGAGAATTAGGCCCAGAAGTTTCCCCAAGAGCATAAAAATGATTTTAGAGAGTGTCTGGAAGGTGGAGCACGTTCTATCCCACTCCCTGGCTGGAACCCCAGGAAACAAGGACTCCTTCCTGGGGGGACTGCCACCCCACAGACAGGCAGGGACATGCCTTCTTCCTCCTAGCTGGACCCAGGCTCTCTGCCCCCCGTGTGGACCTTCTGGTCTGCCTTCCTGTTTCCTCTCTCCCCTGCCCCTGCCCTGGGGGGGCACCCTGGCTGAGGTGTGCCCCAGTCTCTCCGTCTGTTGAACACACACCCCACTCCATGTCCATCACTGGAAGAATGAATGGAATGAAAACCTGACCATGTACTCAGTTTACTTCAGTCTTGCTGGGAACCAAGGCTCACAATGAAGCGCCAGACACACCGCCCCAGAGTGCCCAGAAGTGACTCAGAGAGGGGCCAGCTGCCAGCAGAGCAGCCACGTCCACGCACCCTGTCATGCAGGCGGCAACGGCCGCTTACAGTCTTCTGAGGCAATCTTAATCCAAAGACATGTGCTTTAATTTACTTAAACAAGCAAATTCATTTAAATTATTTACTCTTTTTCACCAAGAGGCCCTAACAATTCTAGGATTGCAGGCTAACCATTGTCACCAACATGTCTGTCAAAGATGATCTAGACAAGGGATTTAATTGCTTTGTAACTCACAGTACGAAATTTGTTTTCCAATAGGCCCCAATATGCACACACCCGAGTCACTGAGTGATACCTGCCTGCCCTGCTGGGCTCATCTGACACGCCCTCTCCTGCCGCCCTTCTCCCCTCCCCTTTCTCTCCCTTGATCCTCCGCATTCCTCTCTCCCATTCCATTCCATTTGTAGAAATAAGGCCAGGACTCACGAAAAATGGATTTCATGACTCACGAATATTGCTGCCCACAATTTGAGAGACACTGGTTGAGACCATTCCAAAGTGTGATGGAATCGAGGTCTCCACTTGTTTTGTGTTTGAAAGATAGGAGACAGGTTCATTGAAGATAGCTGATGTTGACTAAGGAATGTACCACATTAACAAAAGCTTAAAAGCATTTAAAATAACAAACATTCTGAGGAGACATCCAACAGTTCTCAGCCAGCCAAGATGGCATGTGGTGCCCCGAGGTCCCGCTAGGAAGACACAGGCAGAGGAGGAACATCAGGCCCAGCGGGTGGAGAAGGACGAGTGAGGACAGAACTTCTGCAGGAATATCCGAGAAACCGCGCCTGACCTGCAGTTTATAGAGACACTTACATAGTTCTCCATGAAAGGCTTTTTTTTTCTTCCTCACTATTCATCCTCCTGGATACCTGGTCAACTTCTTCCTTCAATAACATGATGGAATTTCTTAACAAAGCTTGAGCACTTTTGCTTATAAATTATCCACCCTATAAACCAGCCATTGAAGCAAACAAGTATTCTCCCTATATTTTCTATCATCTACAAAACACCCCTTGAATCGTTGTGTTAAATTATTAAACAATCCTTATCTAATGTGGCAGAAGTTTATGGTGGTTCTAAGTGGCTTTCCCACACCATAGCCTCTCGCTGGTAATTTGTGCAGGGCTTATCAGTGCGAATATGTGTGTTTTTCTTCCTTCTTATCTTTCCTCCTCTTTCATGCATACATTTTTAACAAGTGATAAATTATTACTCTAATAACTGCAGGAATGTGCCTGAAATGAGCACCTCTTCTTTTGAGTCTTTCAGGCCACTGTGAGAAAGAGGGACCCAAAACCTACAGAAATGACCCCCATGCCACACTGGATGTGCTGGGCCTGAGACACCACCCAGAGCTCTGGGCCCAGAGAGGTCCCTCCCCCTGGTGGCCATGGCCCCGGCTTCGGGCAGGAGGTGGAAATTCAGAAGGGCCTCCCAGCATGCTGAAGGTTTCCACAGAGAGAGAGTGAGTGGAGAACTGGGGTTCGCAGAAGAGCAGACTCATGAGCACCCGTACCAAGTTAGCTGTCGGCTCAGCTGGATGGCGGGGTCACCTGCAAGGGGTGGGGGGTGAGCGCAGGATATCAAAGCTCCATCCGACTTCACATCTGTCTTTAGTTGACAACACGCCAGCACATCCCTTATCTCACCGATGTCTCCTTTAGAGCCACTGCGTGGCGGACCTTCATGCCAAAGGGGTGTCTGGTCTTAATTTTACCAGAGAGTACAAGAAACATTGGTGATTTCCTAACAGGAGAAGAGGCAGTAATGGGGCTGCCTAACAAACTATTCTTCCCCATCTGCCTTGGGGATTCATGACAAAGTTGAAGGAAACCCCTGCACTGTATAAGCTATTGTTACTAATCATACATGTCAGTTACTTTTATCAATGGAGATAGAAGGCGTGCCTTGTGCTTCACCATGTAGTTTGGAGTCCATGGTTTACGCATTTCTTCATTCAGTCACAGTCAGGGTCTCAGGAAGTTGACTGCTCAGGCCATCTGATTCACCTTGTGACACTGAGGACCGGGGAAACCAGCAGCGCTGAGCCTTCCATCTCCGCTGCGCGCGGGGTGTCCTTTCTCGGCCAGGGTCAGGACTAGCTCTGCGATTCCACCTGCATTCCTGTTCTGCTCCTTCCCCAAAGCCCCTCTCCTCCGTCTTGGTGCAGTGGTGCCCTTCCAGGCGGGAGACGGGAAAGCTAATGTGGGAACTAAAAATAACGGAACTATAAAGGCTCTACCATCAAGGCTCTGTAGAAAGCATACTTGTGAGATTGTTTTCTTTAACATCAATTTCTTCTTCCAGGGTTCCTGCCCGGTCTTTTATATTAATGATCATAAATCAATCTTTAAGATATTTTTTTCATAATAATAAAAAACAACCTGATCAATTATTTTTAAAAAGCCATCTATTAGGAAAAAAATCATTCCAGCTAGTTTTAGGGGATCATGTAGATGTAGGTCAGTTAACAGACTAGATGTTGTTTACCGCTAATTAGTTTTGGAGGCCTAGAATTGATACTATGCCCCACTTTCAGATGTCCCCAATGACCCGATAATAGTACAGGGAAGCCACAAAACCCAAATGCATTGAAATGTCAAAGAGGCACACAGTTATAGGAAACCACATGTTTACTTCAGTCACTGGCTCACTGAATGAAGGAATAACTATCCATAGGCCATTCACTGAGGCTCAAGAAATCTGAGGAATGTAAAGCATGAGTGGGTCATAGGTCTTGTCAGACCTCCCCTAGATTCCCCCAACCTAGGGAGACCTCCTATTAGGTGACTTGAAATTCTATATTGGCAGGAATCAGAAAACCAGGCTAGATAGGATCTTAGCCAACTTCATCAAAAATCGGAGCTAGTCATTTTTAGAACACTCGTGAGATTCATTGGATATAATAATAAATAATTGACGTCATTCTACATCCAAGAATCATCTTAACAGAAATGAGTTAAGCCTGGAAGACAAAATGATATAGAACAGTTAGGCGAGGGCAGGGAAGGGAAGAAAGATCGGGTTTGGAGGGACCTGCTGGGCTGAGAGCAGAGCTTTCTAACTGTAGCATAACTGGGAAAATAGGGGTTGAAAGCTCTATGTCAGTGTAGAGTAACTATGGATAATCTTGTGATTAAACCAAAATTTCTAAGTAAATAACTCCTTGAAAAGTGACTAATATGAAGAGACTGAAGAGCATGAAAAAAATTGAAGTTCCATCTCCTGATAGATCAATAAGTATAATTATTCAGTGTTTCACCAGAGACTCTTCCGTACAGTCTTCAAAGCCTCATGGTCTCACATCTAATGAGCATTTAACACACTCCTACATCTACATTCACAGCAATGGAGAAGAGCAGAAGCAAAACGCAACAGAAACTGGCTGCCACTGTTCATTTATACACCAATATTTCTCTAAGTTGTAGAGGCAACATCTTCGTAAGTTTAAACATTTTATGTAAGTATCTTCCATCACTATAGTCTGAACACATGTTGGATGTAGAGGCAGCTGGGGCCCACAAGAAGACCATATTCCAGCCATGATTTTATAGTCACAGGCATGCACACACACACACATGCACATGTCAAATAACTTCAATACGTGTCCAAAGAAAAATTCAGCCAAAGCTAGGACAGTGCACTTAGCTTTGCCCTTTACACAGCTACGTCACGGTCAGGGAAAAACCTCATCCATCCTGCTGTGTCCACACTGACCCATCTATGCTCTTACTTCCTCCCCATAAGGAACCTCCTGAAGAGAAGCCAGTAAGGAGACAGGAGCCACTGCCACACAAAACCCAGGAGATGCCCGCATAGGACCTGAGTGAGCACCAGCAGCCTTGACTGGGGACACTGCGTGCCTGGCATGGACTGGAGGTGTGGGTGCGTGAAAGGAGCAATGTGTTTTTGTTCTCACGTTCAAAGTCTCCATCACACGCTCTCCAGGCAACCTGCATGCTTACTGGCTATTTAAAACTTCAGATCCGGCCAACCTGCTGACGGACCGTTTTAAAATCAGTGACTACCACTGAAACTTAATTTCCAATTGCCTTAATCTAATACATGCTATAATGTACTTTCAGTGGTTTAAATGAACAAACACACAGGCCTGCCAAGTTGTTGGAACTGAAAAGAAACCCCTTCTGATACTCGAGGTCAGCAAGACTGACATGAACACTCTCCTTGATTCTTCCGTGTGCGTGTTGCCATATTTGGCTGAGAGACCCAGAGGGAAAATGGCAGCAGCATGGAGCTGGGCCTGGGGGAGGTCCAGTGCCTGTACTGTGTGCAAGGCTCTCTTCATGCTTCAGAGCACATGCAGAGCCACCTGCCACTCAAACACCGGTTTCCACGTGGCCTCCCCATCCCCAATGGCCAACGTGCGCACAGCCATACGTTCTCCCTGTACATGGAACGTGTTTCCACCACTTTGGGCATGTGCCATGGCGATCATTTCCCAAAGAAATACATTCCCAGTAATACGGTAGTTGAGTGTTCACACCCTTAATGGTTTCTACAGTTACGTATTCACATGCAATTACCAGGCAGCATTTTTATTTGCCAAATACAAAGGATACAGTAAAATCATTAGACATGTTTAAGCTTTATATATAACAAAATCAATTTGTACAAGAAGTCATTTCAAAATGAATAATATGGACATAGGTACTTACTGTCGCCCATTCTGACTTGCAAAATATTCCTGGCTGGGCCCTATCACACTAGGGAATGTGGGAATGATTCTCTGTTAATACAATCCCTCCAGAACATAGCTTTTAAAATCCTAATACCACACCTTTCCACAAAAAGGATGAGACATGTTTGTCAAAAAACAACTCTTATTTCTTTTATAACTGGCAGTCATACATTCATTAATTATTCAAATGGAATAAAATGTATGCAGGTTGTTAATTCTGTGCCATTGAGACCCCTTCCCACAGACCTCCCTAGTTGCTTAACCAATGAGCCCTTCTACGTTCCCCCGAGGGTGACCCTCCGGCAGGTCAAAGCCCAGTGTTGCCTGTAGAGCTGATGAATCGTCAGACACGGGCAGTACCAAATACCCTCTCCCAAGATAGAAATATACCAACCATTCCCATAAAGTCATTTGCAACATTTGAATTTCTTACCAAAATGCCTTTCTTTTCTTCCAGTAAAATTAACTTTAAAAATGCACTGACTTTTGTTCCAAGATCATCACTGAGCAAAGAAAGTCAAAACACGGGCAGGGCACCAAAATGTGACCTTCTCTGAGGGAAGCGGGCAGCCTCGCCTTCACCCATTTCTATTAAACCCCAAATGCACAGTTCAGGGATAGGCAAAACCAGATCTCTGCTTCAACACAAGCGTAAGCCATGCAGAAGGTTCCCAGGGGACAGAGGGAGTCAGGTTTTGTGTACAGGAAGGACGTCGGTGACTTCATGTTTCTCATGACGTCAAGGAGGGAGAGCCATGGACTACGTCTTGGAGACACACGCCTGAGTCCTCTGCTGCTCTGCTGGGACCTGCGCCGGCCACCTACCCAGACCCCAGGGCTCCATTCTGGAAGGGAAGCGATCACACAAAACCACTCCCTGACCTTCATAGGTTCAGGCCATTCCTCCAGCCCCCTTCACCTCCTTTCCACAGCTGAACCAATAGCAAAACATTTGCATCTGGTTCATTTTTCCTTTGTATTTTATGTATTGCCCAGAAAAGGCTTGACTGGCTCACTTGGGCCTAGTATTAACCAAATCCAGAATGCTTTAAGTGAAACAAGAGGTGTCTGTTCGGGTTTCTTTTATGTGGAAATCAGACACCCAAGTATTACTTTTGTTCCAATAGGAAATTTTCCATCTTTGTGCTTCTCCTTGGTGTAACACTAGTCAGAGGGGCACTCAGCTGCAGCAGCCCGGGTCCCTCCTGGAAGTCTCAGCCCATCTCTGCCTCTGCCTCAGAGCTCACCTCCAGCTTCAGGAGGAGGCCAGGGCCTGCCTGCACTGGGGGAGGCTTCGCCAACGCACAACCCTAAGCGTGCCTGGACTGGGGCAGCATGGCAGCAGGCAACACCCCTCGCTGCCGGTCCTCCCCAGCCTCCTAGACATAGGTGTCCTGCACCCAGCGTCAGCACAGCTAGACATCCAAGGCACATCACAACGCAGCCGGCAGAGGACCGGGACCGTCGGCAAGCCCCAGCCCACACCTCCTGGCATCCTCCTGCCTCCTCTCCCACCCCACCCTCTCCTTCTCCCCAGATCACTTCAAGTTTACCCAGTTGGGGTCTCCAGCCTCGGCATAATTCAGCTCATCCCCACCCCGCCCCCAGTTTCCTGCAGACACATGTGAGACCCCGTCTGTGGGGAGAAAAGTCTACTCAAGTTGCCTTGACATAGAGAGCTATGACGAAGCCTGGCCGGAGATTCCTGCAGAGCATGTCAACCCCACAATGCCTCCCTGCCTGGTCCCTGCCCTCCCTGCCTCCCCTCCTACCTGGCTTGCTGCCGCTGCAGCCCCCTGGCGAGGCAGCAGGTCCCTCCTCGGGGAGCGGGGGCTCTCCTCCACCTCCTCCACCCTCGAGGGCTTTGCGTTTCTTGGACATCTCTGCCCGGGGCTGGGGCTTTAGGGGTTTCTTTCCCCACCCCCGGCCCTCCCCCCTCTGCAAGGAGAGGGAAGGTGGGGTTAGGTGGAGGGGGGAGAGAAAGGGACAAAAGGGGCGGGGAGGAGGGACCCAGCAGGGAGATGGAGAGGGATTGCGGCCCGAGGAGGGAAGGCACTTTGGAGAGCAGGAGGCCGGCAGAGGAGGCCGGCACAGAGAGCCCGCATCAGTCCGTCATGGCAGCCCTACGTCTAGGGGGCTGCTTGCACCCCTCCCCTGTTTCTTTCCACTGGAAGGGTGAGCTGAGAGAGGAGGAGAGAGCAAACACCAGCGCGCAGCAGCTTCTTGGCCCCTCGGCTGATTTCTGTCTAATTTGGGGAGGGGTGCTATGTGTTAGGACTCCTACCCCCCTCAGTGCAGGAAGGAGTGGCTCATGGGAGGGGGGGCAGTGTTTGTGATGTTTGGTGGGGGGTGTTTTCAATGGATTTCAGGGAAAATTGGATGGAATGAAGAAAATAAAATCCTGCAGAATGCAATGGTGATGCCCTCAGGTGCTAGGGACACAGCCCTCTCCTCCCCAAGACAGTGCCTGAGTTTTTGCAGCAGGGGCTGGGGGAGGTGTGGGCTACAGAGCAGAGCCACAGGGGAGGGGAGGGATGGAAGGAGGAGGAGGGGGGATCTTGTTCCCATTCAGAACTAAGGAGGGAAGCCAGGGAAGGAGAGGCAAGAAGCTGCCAGCAGCCCCTCCTGGCTGCTTCCCGGGTGCCTGCCGGTCCGGCATCACCGGGCTTCAGGGCAGCCTTGGAGGGGACCTGGAGCTGGGAGAGTTGCTGGGCACCGGGGCCAGAGCCAGTCCCTCAGGCCCTGGCTGCAGTCTTCTCTCACCTGCTGTGCAACCCCTGAGTCTTCCAGCCCTAAACTCTCAGGTTTCTTTCCCCTTTCACCAGTAACCCCTTCTCCAAAACAGTCCTGACCCCAGACACCACCCACACTCACCCCACAACATACATTTTCTCATTGCCAAAACGGATGGTGGGAAATGATGGGAAGTATTTTTTTTTATAACGAGGAAAAAGGTTGTAATGAAGTTTTCTGGATTCTCAAGGGTTAAGTAATAGGTAAAAACTATCAACTTACCTCCAAAGTATGCCGAAGCGACTATCTGCCTTCCGCTTCATGTTAAGTTCATACATTTAAAAAAGAGAAAGAAGGTAAAAAATGAAAAAAGAAAAAAAGCAGGCCACCGGCCAGGAGCAGGGCGGGTCCAGGGCTCCATTGAGAACTGCGCAGAGCAAGTTGCCAAGCGAGGCCGGCCCAAGTTGGGGACCCCCAGGCACGCCGGCTGCGCTCCGCGCGGCAGCTCTCCCAAGGCTGCGGGCGCTCTGGGCTTCGCGCCGATCTTCTCGGACGGGGGCAGGCAGCTCTAAACCACGCGTGACACCCTCTCCCCCTCCTTTCCACCCGGGGGTCTGCAGGAAAGTCCGCGGGGCGCGCAAGAAGGTGACGGCGAAGAGCGGGCCATTTCCGCGCACCCTGGGCCCCCACATCCCCTGGGGCCCAGGGCGCGGGGCGGCGGGAGCGTGCGCGCGCCCCGGGCGTTGGGGTGCATGTGCTCTCAGGAACCACTCTCAGGCTGCCTGGAACTTGGAGAGTTTTCCTTTAAGCCGGCGCTGCCTCTCGGACACCCCCCGCGTCCAACAGGAGGCGATGACGTCTGTAGCCTCGTTGCCAGACGGTCCCCAGGCTGCCGCTGCCGTTCATTGACAGGAGCGGCGCTCCGACGTCAGCAGCCGGACCTTGGCGCGGCAGCCCCCGCGGAGACTGCTGCCACCCCCGCACCTGCCAGCCGGGGTGGGGGCTCGGGGGGATGGAACCAGAGCCGCCGCGGGGACCGCTCCCGCCCGCTCGGCGCCGGGGCTCCGACCGCACACACGGGCTGTCTGCAGCCAGGCTCGCGCGCCCCCACCCCGCCCCGGCCCCTGGTCCGCGGGTGTCGGGCTCCCTCGGCCCCCAGGGAGGCGGGGAGGGGCGGGGAAGCAGGGAGTGGGAACTGACGCGGCTTCTCTCCTTCCCATTCACAGATTCGGTGGGAGTCTCTGGGCCTCCGCTCTGCTCAGGAGGCACCGTGAATGGATGGATGCCCGCGCGCGGGGACAGCCAGATCCGCAGGGATGTCGCCGCGCGGGGGGCGCTCCTCCCACCCGCGGACGCTCGCCCTCGCCTCCATGCGGGTGGGAGGACCCCAAAAGACCACCCTTAGAAGACGTCTCCTGCCCCTCCAAGCCCAGGGTCTTTCTGCCCACGCCCGCCAGAAAGCAAAACGCAGAGCAGAGCCTCGCACAGCCCCTTTAGCTCAGCCCCTGCACGATGGAGAGCAGGGTGGGGACTGGCCCAGGGCCTGTCCGCAGGCCAGAAGGAGCAAAGACAGGGGATCGGCCACGTGGCGCAGGGCAGCGTCCGAGGCCCAGGAGGTCGCCCCCCTCTGCGCACCGCTGGCAGCTCAAGCCCGCGAGCCCCCAGGGGTGCGTGGCGCCTGGGAGAAGGTGCGGGGTGGGGGCTGCTGGGTTCCCCACACGAGTCCACCCGGACAGGAACCCATGCGCTAGCGCCCGGCAGGATGGGTCCAGCCCCCGCTTCTCGCCCAGGACCCCAAAGGATCGAGATCCAAGGCGCTCTGCACGATGCAGGAGCTTCATAAAGGCACCCAAAGGCTTCCAGGGGACATGAAGCACAAATGTGGCTAAACTGAACCTGAGCGCCTTTCCTGCCCGAGAGCTGGGCAGGGGTGACGGCAGATTCCCAGGAGTGGGGTGCAGAACTGCAGAGCCCTTCAGAGCAGTGTCTGGCTCAGCCTGTCGGAGAAGGAGGGAGAGGCTGCCCAGCGGGTGGCCTCCCCACCCCAGAGCTCCTGCTGCAGCGGAGGCTGCTCTCTCCTGAGCGGGACGCAGCCCCTCGCTGCTGGAGGAAATGTCTTCCCAGCGCCCTGGGACCTCCCCTCCTAAGGCGGCCACTGGGCCCTTCCCAAGTGCACACCACGCTGCCATTCTTCCTGCTGGAAAGGGAAAACCGTTCTTGACCACATCTTCTCCGTCCCCAACCTGTCCCTCCTGCGGTGGCAGCAGATGCAGGTCTCCGGGCTTTCTCCTCTCAGCAGCTCTTGAACCTACTTCAGTAAGACTGTCTTAAGACTTCTCCGTCCCTCAGCAAATCCCCGCCTGCCCAGGCCCCTAGCCCGCCCACTGGGCAATCCAAGGGTCAATCCGTGGTGCTCATCTGTCCTGACTTGCCAGCCGCCTTGGGCAGAGGTCACGGTTCCCTCCTCCTGTAAACACATCCTTCACGTCACTGTCAAGCCTCCTCCCCCCAGGTATTAATCCTATCCTTCTAGCCATTCTCTCAAGTCACATTTGTTGAACCTGCCGCTGCCCAGCTCTGGGGCATTGGTAGGCCCAAAGCAGAGCACACAGCCCTTCTCCTCTCCGCCCTGCGCCACCCGCTCTGCCCCAGCCACTCTGCCCCAGCGGCCCCAGCCTCCTGGTCTGAGTCCTCTCAGAACCCTGAAGACGCCTGCATGTACACACTTACCTCAGCCCTCCCCCCTAAACGCCAGGCTCCCCCACCCAGCTTGCCCCCACCCGGGGCTGGAAGGCGTGGGAAAGGCACCTTGGGTCTCGCTGGGTTCTCCACTTGCCTCACCCACACCTGCTCTTCCCAAGGTTTCCCTGCCTC
The DNA here is from genome assembly GCA_029783875.1 of Phataginus tricuspis. Lineage (NCBI taxonomy): Eukaryota > Metazoa > Chordata > Mammalia > Pholidota > Manidae > Phataginus > Phataginus tricuspis. The sequence goes on along the minus strand of JAQQAC010025709.1, from coordinate 2,535,964 downwards.
ACCAAATGAACACTTCTCCTCTCTGTTGCACATGGGAAAAAATGTTGCCTCCTCTTTCCTTCACGCCTGACGTTCCCTCCACTGGCAAATTCTGTCCCCTCTCCCTGTAAACAGGCTCAGGGTCCCCGAGCCTTCCACTCGTCCCGTGATAGCACCTCATCCCTCTGCCTCCCGTCCGGGCCGATGCTGCACCTCCTCTCTCAGCTCCCTGCCCTGCCCACAGCCCCTCAGTCCGTTCTCCATGGCAGCCAGGGCCAGGTCAAATGCACCTTCGCGTGGCTTCTCCACCAAAAGCCCTCCTGTGGCCTCTCAGTGACCCCTAGTGAGAACCACAATCCTAAGAGTGACCTATGTGCAAGTCCTTTCCCCTGTCTGGCCTCATCCCTCTTTCTTCCCCTGCTCCCTGGTCCAGAGCCCCAACAGGCCCTCTCTAGGAGACACTCAGAGTTCTGCACCTGCCGCCCCTCCCAGAGCCCTTTTGCTGAGTACCACGGGTTTGCTATCTTCCTCCTCATCTCTACTCTGGGGCCTCCTAGGAGAAGCTCCCAGAGGCCACCACACCAGAGCTTCCACCCATCCTCCTTGCCCGACATACGGCTTACTTGGTGGCCTGTTTATTCCATCTCCCCACTAAAACGGCAGCTTCGTGAGGACAGGGATTTTGCCTTTGCAAATAACTGCACAAAAGCCAGGCTTAGCCTCGCCAAAGTCCTCCACCTCACCACACTCTCAGGAGACGCTTTATTCATTTGGTGGCATATAGACGGAGGGAAGCTCAGAGGCTGGCGGGGCATTTCTCTGCCCCAATGACCCCCAAATAAAATATCCATGTAAAAATATGTGAGTCCCTGCCCAGGACCACGGTCAGGTCTTGGGGTGATCCCCAAGGGACGCCAGGTCCCTTGCTGCTTACCTTCTCCCTCGATCTCTTCTGCCTCACCTCCTTTCTTTCTCCCTGCTGGTCATTCCTCTCCTGTCCCAGCCACCAGCCTGCCGTGTGCACCAGGGGCACACCTAGTCTTGGGCCACACTCGCAGGTGGAGGGCCTGAACTGTCCTCAGAGCACCGGGCCCCTATCCTTCAGGCCTGTTGTGTGTTCACAGCCCTCCTCACCCAGTGAGCGAACATCACAGTTCCTGAAACTTTAGAAAGCCCCACCTAGGAGTCAAACGTTATATCCATTCAAGGACCTCTGAGCTCTGGAATTCCAAAGCCTGGGGTCCTGGGGTCTCCAGGAGGCGCAGGGACACAGAAGAGGTGCCGGCTGAGAGCCATGCTGCGGATCCAAGGAGAAGAGGTGGGAAGGGATGTCGGGGCAGCTCATACCGAGCCCCTCTTGCAGGCTTGGGGCACCTCTGCAGGGGAGGCCAGCATGCCAGGCCCAGGGGCAGGAGGAGGGAGGGTTTGGAACACCAGGGAACAGAGGGTGTCTGGTCACACTCCAAGACTACATCCTGCAGGCCTCGAAGGGTTTCCAGAAAGAAATGAGATATTGTCCTATGTATTTTAGAAAGAACATTGGCCAGTGGATCAGGGGAGGTGAGATAAGGAGCAGAGGGATTGCTGAGCAAGGCTGCACCAGCACAGAGCAGGATGAAGGGGGTTGGCCAGGGCTGTGGGGGATGAGGACGTGGACAGAGCTCCAGAATCCATATGCAGTTGCCTGTCTTCTGAAGTAAGGTCGGAAAAATAAGTTATACTTTGCTGAGGATTACAGGGTAATTGATGTCAAGAAAGCAGATAGCTGTCTTCACTTTC